>JAPTHN010000086.1:704959-1304959 GCA_026936325.1 Platynereis dumerilii
AAAATTTTATCCTGGATATCGTTCATAATTGATCTGCCTGGTGTTTTAAGGTAAACCAGTTAATTTGCTTGTTTTCACTGAAGCTAGCAAGATTGTTATCCTGTGCATCTTTCACACTTATACCTGGCTTGTGAATGATACAACCAGTGAATTATCTGGTTATGAACTGAAGCTAACAACAGTGTTATCCTGTGCATCTTTCATACTTAATCTGGCTGGTGTGATGGTTAAACTAGTTAATTTGCTAATTTTCATTGAAGCTAACAAAACTGTTATCCTGTGCATCTTTCATACTTAATCTGGCTGGTGTGATGGTAAAACTAGTTAATTGCCTGTTTTCCACTGAAGGTAACAACAATGTTATCCTGTGCATCTTTCATACTTAATCTGGTTGATGGTAAATTTTCACCACACCAACAAATTGTTTATCCTGTTACATTTTCATACTTGCTCAATGTGGTGTGATGGGTAAACTAGTTAATTTGCTAGCTTTCACTAAAGCTAACAAACAATGTTATCCTGAGCATCTTTCATACTTGATCTGCCTGGTGTTTAAACTAGTTATTTGCTTGTTTTCACTGAAGCTAGCAAGAATTGTTATCCTGTGCATCTTTCATTAATTTGGCATGTGTGATGATAAACCCAGTGAATTATCTAGTTTTAAATGAAGCAATCAACACTGTTATCCTGTGCATATTTCATACTTAATCTGGTGTGATGGTAAATGTTTCACCAAAATCAACAATATTGTTATCCTGTACATTTTCATACCTGCTCTATTTGGGTGGTGATGGTAAACTAGTTAATTTGCTAGCTTTCACTAAGCTAACAACAATGTTATCCTGAGCATCTTTCATACTTGGATCTGCTGGCGTTTTAAACTAGTTAATTTGCTTGTTTCACTGAAGTTAGCAAGATTGTTATCCTGTGCATCTTTCATACTTTATCTGGCTGGATTGATGGGTAAACTAGTTAAATTTGCTGGTTTACACTGAAGCTAACAACAGTGTTATCCTGCGTTTATTTCATACTTAATCTGGCTGGTGTGATTGTAAAAACTAGTCCACTTGCTAGTTTTCATTGAAGCTAACAAAACGTTATCAAGTTCATCTTTCATACTTAATCTGGCTGGTGTGCTGGAAAAACTAGTTAAATTGATATTTTTCACTGAAGCTAACAACACTGTTACCTGTGCATCTTCTCATACTTTGGATCTGGCTGGGTTTTGGGTAATCTAGTTAATTGGCTTAGTTTTCACTGAAGCTAACGGCAGTGTTATCCTCAGCATCTTTCATACTTAAATCTGGACTGTGTGATGGTAAAACTTTTTATTTGCCATTTTTCACTGAAGCTAACAACAATGTTATCCTGTGAATCTTTCATACTTGATATGCCTGGTGTGTTGGGTGAACTAGTTAATTTGCTAGTTTTCACTGAAGCTAGCAAGATTTTTTATCCTGCGCATCTTTAATACCTAATCTGACTGGTTTGATGGGTAAACTAGTTCCTTTAATAATTTTCTCTAAATCTAACAACAATGTTATCCTGTGCATCTTTCATACTTAATCTGGCTGATGTTAATGTAACACTAGATAATTTGCTAGTGTTCTTTAAAAGCTAACAAAACTGATATCCTGTGAATCTTTCGTACTAAATCTAGCTGGTGTGATTGTTAATTTGCTATTTCCACTGAAGCTCACAACAATGTTATCCTGTGCATCTTTTATACTCAATTGGGCTGGTGTGAGAGGTAAACTAGTAAATTTGCGAGTTTTCACCAAAATCAACAAAAATTGTTATCCTTTGCTTTTTCATACTTCCTCAATCTGGTGTAATGGGTAAACTAGTTAATTTGCTAGCTTTCACTAAAGCTAACATCAATTTTATCCTGGGCATCTTTCATAATTGATCTGCCTGGTCATTTAGGTAAACCAGTTAATTTGCTTGTTTTCACTGAAGGTAGCAAGATTGTTATCCTGTGCATCTTTCATACTTAACCTGGCTTGTGAGATGATAAAACTAGTGAATTATCTGGTTTTGACTGAAGCTACCAACAATGTTATCTGTGTGATAGGTAAACTAGTTAATTTGCTAGTTTTCACTGAATCGAACAACAGTGTTATCCTGAGCATATTTCGTACTTAATCGGACTGGTGTTATGGTAAAACTAGTTAATTTGCTAGTTTTCATTGAAGATAACGACAATGTAACCTGTGCAGATTTCATACTCAATCTGGCTGGTGTTATTGTAAATTTTCAAAAAAATCAACAAAATTGTTATCCTGTGCATTTTCATACTTCCTCAATCTGGTGTGTTAGGTAAACTAGTTAATGAGCTGTCTCTGAGAAAACCAGGCGGGTGGTGGAGGATGGTCCGAGCCGGATCTGGATGAAATTTTCACCATGTGCCCTTCAAATACATTAATGAAGCACGGTGAAGTCTGTTTTTCCATAAATTGAAATTTTCCTTAATTTTAACCCCTTTTAAAAAAGCATGTCAAAAATGACTGAAATTCATTTAACATGGGCTTCAATGGGAAAACAGCCCAACTTCAGCTCACTAAAAACCCATTTGCCAGCGGGTGGTAGAAAAGCTGTCGATTGTGATGCTTATATATGACTTGAATGTCCGAAAATCCACTTTCCGTTCGCTGGGCATTTTCCTTATGCCTGATATGAGCATTTTAAGATATTTAATGGTGGCAGATTTCAGGATTTTGTAGGAAAATGCAAAAATATGAAAAGTGCCATATCTCGGCTTAAAATGGACTTACTTTAACAATTTTGGTGTCCAAATATACATTTTTGCCAAATCCGCACTCATCTAAGTGGTTATTTTTATGATTAAAGGTCAAGGTCATTGTGAAATTTCAAGGTCAAATTCATTTTTTCCGTATTTTTTGTCTGATTTTGTGATACATGCTATGTTTACAAGCACAAAAGGCAAATTTAGACTCAACTTGATGGTACAGGGGATAGGGAATTTTCTAAGCAAAATTTTGGTTACTTTATGCAGTTCAAAAACTTGCAAATATGACCTCATTATGGGAATTTTTGTATTTACGGAATATATACATTTTGAAAATAAGAGTCAACATATTTTGTGCTGTTGTGTACTGATGAGAGGCACACATTTTGAAACTGAACTTGATTTTATAATGGGTCTTTGACAATAATAAGACATCTTTTGGGAAAAAAATTTGTCATTTCAAGAAATATTGTATTTTCGGCTGCCATTATTGAAAAATTGATTTTTTGGAATATCTTTGGAACTAAGGCTGATAATGGAAAAATTATTTCACCAATACCCACATTTTCAGGGTCAAGGACTCTCATGAAGCCATTTGTGACATCATAGGTCATGTGACAATACTCTATTAGATGGTTTGAAAGGCGCCCGTTATAGGAATTCAAGCTTTTTTTGAACATCTCTGGAACTGAGACGGATAATGGAAAAAATATTTCACCCATTGCCTTATTTTCAGAGTCAAGTCTATTGTGATACCATTTTAGACATCACATCTCAGTAGAAAATAATATGCTATAACAGGCTTGAAATGTGGCATTTCCAAAATGAAGACAGATTTTCTTTACAAATCGTGTATTTAGCAAAGCAAAGCCACTTTTTTTATGATGTAAGCATTTGCTGTGCATGATGTCACATCAATGAACTGCAGTGCACTCTGACGCTGCAGTTACTGTACTGTGATGGTTACTATTGAGACAACCACTTGACAACTGATACATGGAGAAAGCTTTGAGAGACCAATATTTCTTCAAACGATGTGAATTGGCTGTGAAAACAATGTGAATCGGGCTGTGATTGACTGTTAAAAAATGCTCAATGATTCCATGAATTATTCTCAGGTCCACTCAGGGCATATAAGAAACCAAATTGGGACTATCTTAACTGCATTCAAATCACAACATATTTGTTTTTGTATTGAAGCTTAAACTGTCTTCTAGAGCTTATGGAGCCTGTACAATGCAATACACTGACGTAAAAATATGTGCTAACACACAATCTGTTAATTTCTGCGAAAAGTGCATCCTGAAAAATTCAGTGTGGTAAAAAACATTCCTAAGGAGGGATAAACTTCCACCGTACCTTGATTAGTCTAGGCACTGAGTATTTGCAATGAAATTTCATATCGTTAAATTTTAGAATATGCGACAATTTCCAATTAATATTTTAACCTCTTGAACTGACCCTCTATACACTGAAGGGGGCGTTCCAGATCTGTAGGCAGAATTTAGCATTCTTCACTTCAACCAGGATGGCTAGTGAATTGTTTCATTGTGAAAAATAAATGAATGGTCTTACAAATGTTGATTTACCTTCCAAAAATCTGGATGTCTCAGGATAACTATTTGGGACCCCACTACAGGGTAATGAAATTTTTTAATCAACAGGTTGCATAATGATCATTTTGGAAGTATGACCACTGCTATAGGCCTAATCCAATTCAATTTGTTCACCAGAATGAGACTGAACAATGTAGCCCCCTAATAATTGTGATGTAATCAGCAGCAAGGAGACATACATGTGCATTATGAAGCCATTATTGCATAAGGAATATTTTACTCCTTTTTTTAAAAATTAAATCGTCAGTAAGCTACAATACTGGTGATGTCATTATCATTGAGTATAATTAACACCAAGGTGGCAGTGTTGTGGTGTAGTCCTTTGTCTTTTACAAGCAGAAATTCAATGATGATATTGGTCTACTGAGGAGCTGCAGACCATTGTCGACACATACTTTCTCTAAATTTTGTCATGTTTATAATTAATATCAAAAGTTAATTAAGGCGCCTTGACTACTTTATGATTTAGCCTTAATTAAAATTCATTTTAACATAAAGGTCAGAATAGAATAAGACTTTAAAATACTATGATCAAAATTGAAACTTGTAAGGTGATGCAAATTCCAGATTTTGAGATAGGATAACATCTTCGTTTCATGTGGCCCAAAAGCAGAGATATATTATTACACTGAATATAAAAAGAAAAGAAAGAAACATTCAACGAATTGAATTCACTGTATACATACATATGGAGAGACTGTGGCGGGTTGTGTCATGTGTTAAATTGTGCCTTAGTGTTGGGGTGAAATGAAGAACGATGTAAAGAAGGTAATGTCACCCATGTGTACAAATTGTGCCAACATCATTATTATATGCACCATGACCAGATATAATGCTGAGAAAAGCTGCACTGAGATATTCAATATTATTGTTGAAAAAATGATGCTTTATGGACTGACATTAGTACGTATTTCTCAATGTTTTATTGAGTGACCACGCTATTCTTGGAGTTGCCCTCAGAGAAATTATCTATTTCACTTTAAAAGCAAACATAGTTATTTGTTTTCAGTTTGCTGTTCCCCAAATATTCAAGCAACACCATAAATTATTTGTTGCAAGACTGCTAAAGCACAATTTATTTATTTCACCAAAACTTAGCGCGAAACTACTTAAAAAAACTCCCCCCCTGATATTATTGCTTCCATCAAGTTGACCGTAAGATAATTTCCCTTTGGCTCACAGTGGTTGGCAGGGATATGTAATACTTGTGGTGTTAGATATAATTTAGCATAGTTAATTGATTTTTACGACCAATTTTCTTTGGCAAAATCATTTTGTGGTTGTGCCATTTCGATTAAGGTCGGTTGTGGCAAGGGTATGATACAGGATTTTATTTTTCATTTAGAATAAATAATAATTATACAACTAGAACTGGGAAATGGCAGACAATAAATGAGAAACAGTTCTCAGCCAGCAGGTCATTTGCATAAATGGAGGTCTGGTGGAGACAGAGGCAATAAACAGTGCTCAAAGGAAACATCAATTTGTGATGTCATCGAGGAAGAAAAGGGTGAAAGAAGGAAGGTGAAGACTGTAGGGAAAGGGTAAGCCTGTGTAGGGAGTTTTTAGCTGACAACTATCCTGTGACCTGGGGTGACCTCATTTGCATATCATTAGCATTAAGTTCAATGTTGTGGGGGATTATACATTCTTGTCAGCAGGGGCGGTGATTTTTCATTTTTGTAGGGGTGGGGGTGATTTCGGCAAACGCGATTGCGAAACTTTGCGCGAAGCCTAGCATGCCAAATGTCTCTGCAGTAGATTTGGGGGCCACCTTAGTTTAGAGGCCAAAAGCCAATTTATTTTAGATAACCAAAAGTATGTTCTGAGACTTGTAGGTATTCCACATGACATACAAGTGGTATCATGGAAAAAATAGCTAAACATAACTGATAATTGTCAGAACCAAGTAGTAATAATTTGAAATTCTTGGGAGGGGAGGAATAATCATATGATTGATCATCCCCCCATGCCCCCAGGAACTACGCCCTGCTTGTCAGTATCTTATGCCATTCCTGAATATAGGAAGAAATTAATTAATGTAAAGAACATATGTTTTATGCAACCATCTAAAAAGAAATAATTCAAGTTTTGTGGAATTTTTATTTTCTTCCTTAGTTATGTCATTAGCGTTCAGTAAGTCCCATGTAAAGTATCTATCATAAACCAAAAACAGGAACAAGGTTTTTCTTGCAATAAACTAAGTGGAACAACTGTAATATAATTGACCTACTTTATCAAAAATATATGCTACCATGTTTCTAATAGTTCAGATTGCATTGAAACTTCGATTCTAGTCTATATATTGTATTTTGATATATATCATAGTCAGATTGAGTGACAAAGCTATGATTTTTTAGGCAAATTGCCCTGAAGCAAAAAAAGTGGCACAACTTACCCTCTACTCAATTTTAGGGTGACACTGGCCAATCCTCTAATAAAATATGTGTGCATGGCAGAATTTGGAATGACCTTGGAGGAGCAAAACTTTATGAATAACCTGTGTTTTGACACAAAACTTGTCATTCAAATGATAGTTTCCCTTAAAACACAATGACAGATTCAGCGAAACGGCCAAAGAAAACAGCATTGTATCGTAACTAAAAATTGCACAGCATAATCTTTAAAAGACAAAGTGAGTTATTCTTTACATCCCCATTAGCACCAGCTTCGGCTATTGAGAGGCAATTAAAAACATAAGACATTATTTTAAAAGAAATCAGACAGAAAACACCATCCTGATTCTTCTGAATTTCAGGCCAAACCTTGTTTTGAATATTGATAGTTTGTCTTGCGTAAACCTAAGAGTTTCGCTGCAGTTGATTGATGTGACATCATGCATAGCAAATGCGTGGCTACATCATGACAAAAGTGGCTTATCTAAGTAAATGATTTGCAAACAAAAAATAAAAACAATTCTGGTATTTTTGAAGGACAAAACAAGATGTTCTTTATGCTGCTTGTCAAACCTGTTATAGCATTGTTACTTCATATGTGATGTCTAAAATGTATTACAATAGTCCTTGACTCTGAAAATATGGTGAAGGGTGAAATACTTTTTCCATTATCTGTGTCAGTTTCAGAGATATTCCAAAAAAGCTTGAATTTCCGTAACCGGATCTTTCAAACCCTCAACTAGAGTATTGTCACAAGACCTATGATGTCAAAAATGGCTTCATTAGAGTTTTTTGACCCTGAAAATGTGGGTATTGGTGAAATAATTTCTCCATTATCAGCCTTAGTTCCAAAGATATTCCAAAAAAATCAAATTTTCGATAATGGCAGCCGAAAATACAATATTTCCTGAAATGGCAAATTTTTTTCACAAAAGTTGTCTTATTGTTGTCAAAGACACATTAACAAATCAAGTTCAGTTTCAGAATGTGTGCCTCTCATCACCACACAACAGCACAAAATATGTTGACTCATATTTTCAAAATGTATAAATTTCCGTAAATGCAAAAATTCCCATATTGAGGTCATATTTGCAAGTTTTTGAACTGCATAAAGTACCAAAATGTAGCTTAGAAAATTCCCCATCCCCCTGTACCATCAAGTTGTGTCTAAATTTGCCTTTTGTGCTTGTAAACATAGCATGTATTACAAAATCAGACAGAAAATACGGAAAAAATGAATTTGACCTTGAAAATTCACAATGACCTTGACCTTTAATCATAAAAGTAACCACTCAGATGAGTGCGGAATTGGCAAAAATGTATATTTGGACACCAAAATTGTTAAAGTAAGTCCATTTTAAGCCGAGATATGGCACTTTTCATATTTTTGCATTTTCCTACAAAATCCATGAAATCTGCCACCATTAAATATCTTAAAATGCTCATATCAGGCACATAAGGAAAATGCCCAGCGAACGGAAAGTGGATTTCGGACATTCAAGTCATATATAAGCATCACCAATCGACAGCTTTTCTAGCCACCCCGCTGGCAAATGGGTTTTTAGTGAGCTGAAGTTGGGCTGTTTTCCCATTGAAGCCCATGTTAAATGAATTTCAGTCATTTTTGACATGCTTTTTTAAAAGGGGTTAAAATTAAGGAAAATTTTAATTTATGGAAAAACGGACTTCACCGTGCTTCATTAATGTATTTGAAGGGCACATGGTGAAAATTTCATCCAGATCCGGCTCGGACCATCCTCCACCTATATGGGCATTCCGCCTGGTTTTCTCTGAGACAGCTCATTAATTTGCTAGCTTTCACTAAAGCTAACAACAATTTTATCCTGGGCATCTTTCATAATTGATCTGCCTAATGTTTTAGGTAAACCAGTTAATTTGCTTGTTTTCACTGAAGCTAGCAAGATTGTTATCCTGTGCATCTTTTACACTTAACCTGGCTTGTGCTATAGGGTGGCCCTCAAATGCATAGTAAAAAAAAAAGTTTGAATGTTTGGCAGGCCACCCTCTCAAATCATGCCTATTATGAAAAAAATGCTTCATGTAAATTTTCATGCAAATCGGTTAATATTTAGAGGTGCCCCCCGCTCTCGAAGTTTTGATATTATAAGCATTATTCTATACTTTCGCGAAGTCGCGGTTCTCCGTTACTCAGCCAAATCAAGATGGACATTTATATAAATAGTATGGCTGAACAGGCATTGAAAAGAGCTTCATTTTGAATACAAACATGGATGGTCTGAGATGTTTGGTCATAATTTTCTGATATTATGAATGTTTATATGCAAATTTGTTGAAGTGCCTCATGTTCATTTCACTTTCAATAATACTTGAGGTTTGTTTCCCGAGCAGACAATGATTAGCAGAGTTATAAAGCTTACCAGAGAGCAAAAACAGAAAGTTTTAGCCTCTGATTGAAATACTTTCATGGGATAATAATTGGGTTTATGTCCTGTTTTTGTATCGATGTCTTAACCTGTAAAAAACTAATATGTAAGTATACTTAACAGTAAATCGATTCATCAAGGTTAGGAAATCATTCTGGCGATATTTTTTACATGTAAAACGTCACCAAAGATTGTGTACATCATTTTCAATGCAAAACTTGGCCTAAAAACCTTAATAAACATCCGATTTTAAAAATTTAAAAACCTGCATATATCAATTAAACTCTTCCGAATTCAATTCACTTATTCATTTTGCTCTATTTGCAATATTGACTTCGCAAAAACCTCTTCGGCGCATTACGCTGCAATGATGCAAATTTCCAGTGGACACAGCAAACCAGTGGCAGATTCATGATTTTTTTTGTGAGGGGGGGGGGAGTATTTTTCAGGTCTGATATCACACACTATTAGTACTGTAAAAAATGTAGTCATGTGCACTATGCATGTAGCAATTAACAAACTAATCCAAACAGGCATTTTTACATAACAGAATTTTTATTTTTTTTATTTTTTTTAAACATCCTTGGCTATGTCATATTTTCATGAAACAAGGGGAGGGCTTTGGAGATTTTCTAAGGGTATTTATTTCATAGAAATGGCTACCTTAAGACATTAAATCATTTTATTACATGCCACATACCCTCAGGTTCATGATAAGATCGATACAGTACCCTTTTTTAAGGGTACTTTTCTTGTTTATGCAGCAGTAGCCAATTTGAACCGCAGGTGCATGCAGCAGCGTGGCAATAAAAGGTTGAAAATGCTGTGTCAAAATTGAATATAATAGATTCAGGTGGCTCTATCAAGGTCGGACTCAAACTTGGATCCAAGTGGTTGGCAACAAAGAGCACTCCCAAATGAGCAAACTTGAGAAGGAGGAACACCATATTTGTGTAATTATCAGAAGAAATGCCGTTTACACCAACAATATCCTTGACCCATGCAACAGAGGTTACAAACCATTTCTCTTGAAAATCATAATATTTCTATCAAAGGAAATGGGATAATTAGATCTGTTTCATTGAAGATCTTTCTTGGCAAAACTATCAAAATATTTTCAAAATGGACAAAACTAACTCCTTACGACAATACATACATTTTTGTAAATCTTCAGGATCGCTCATAGAATCATCTTGAATACAGGAGGCCATGAAAGATGTTTATCCTTACCATCCTTTGCCACTGGACAAATGGCTGCCCTAATGGTTTTAAAACTTGCTGTGGACATTATGTCCCAACTAAAGGGATTATGACCTCATTACTTTGACGGTGTCACCTCGCAATGTATTGGTATTATATTCAAATATTTATAATTTCACCCCAGCCAACTATTGTTGAGAATATTTCTTAAAAAATAATGGTATGAGAAAAGTGATGGCCAGGCATATGTGCAATCTATGTTTCACAAGGTCTGGTTTAGAATTATTGCTTCCAGGTCGAATCCTTTGATGTCAACTTAAAACTTCAAAATTTTCAATGGGATAGCCAAATATCTGGGTCTTAGGACTGTTTAAAAATGGCCACAGACCATCCAAGATGGTATTCAAAATGAAGGTCTGATTTAGCCCTGTTCGATGAGCCTAATTAAATTGTTGTATGATTTAAAATAGCTTAGTTACACCATACCGCGAATCGGCAAAAGCGCCAAATATTGATTAAAACGTAAGTATTTCAATGCCCGGGGACACCTCTAAACATTAACCGATTTGGATGAAACTTTGCACAGTTCATTTTTTCCATAAAAGGCAAAATTTGAGAGGGTGGCCCGAACAAATTTCAAACTTTTTTTTTTAGGGCCACCCTATTGTGCGATGATAAAATAGTGAATTATCTGGTTTTGACTGAAGCTACCAACAATGTTATCCTGTGCATCTTTCATACTTAATCTGGCTGGTGTGGTGGGTAGACTTGTTAATTTGCTAGTTTGCAATGAAGCTAACAACAATGGGTATCCTGTGCATCTTTCATACTTGATCTGGCAGGTGTGATGGTAAAACCAGTTAATTGGCTAGTTTTCACTGAAGCTAACCGCATTGTTATCCTCTGAATCGTTCATACTTAAATCTGGCTGGTGTTATGGTAAAACTAGTTAATTTGCTAGTTTTCACTGAAGCTAACAACAATGTTATCCTGTGCATCTTTCATACTTGATCTGGCTGGTGTGTTGGGTACTCTAGTTAATTGGCTAGTTTTCACTGAGGCTAACGGCAGTGTTATCCTCAGCATCTTTCATACTTAAATCTGACCGGTGTGATGGTAAAACTTTTTAATTTGCTAGTTTTCGCTGAAGCTAACAACAATGTTATCCTGTGCATCTTTCATACTTAATCTGGCTGGTGTTAATGTAAAACTAGATAATTTGCTAGTGTTCTTTAGAGCTAAGAAAACTGATATCCTGTGCATCTTTCGTACTTAATCTAGCTGGTGTGATTGTTAATTTGCTATTTTCCACTGAAGCTCACAACAATGTTATCCTGTGCATCTTTTATACTCAATGTGGCTGGTGTGAGAGGTAACTAGTAGATTTGCGAATTTTTTTACCAAAATCAACAAAATTGTTATCCTGTGCATTTTCATACTTGCTCAATCTGGTGTGATAGGCTAACTAGTTAATTTGCTTTTTTTTACAGAAGCTAGCAAGATTGTTATCATTTGCTTCTTTCATACTTAATCTGGCTGGTGTTATGGTAAAACTAGTGAATTTTCTAGTTTTCACTGAAGCTAACAAAAGTGCTATCCTGTGCATCTTTCATACTTATTCTGGCAGGTGTGAGAGGTAAACTAGTTAATTGACTAGTTTTCATTGAAGCTAGCAAATTGTTATCCTGTGCATCTTTCATAATTAATCTGGCTAGTGTGATTGTAAAACTGGTTAATTTGCTAGTTTTCTCTAAAGCTAACAAAACTGTAATCCTGTGCATCTTTCAATCTTAATCTGGCTGGTGTGGTGGTAAAACTAGTTAATTTGCTTTTTTTCACTGAAGCTAACTTGCGCATCTTTCATACTTAATCTGGCTGGTTTGATGGGTAAACTAGTTAATTTAATAATTTTGACTGAAGCTAACAACAATGTTATCCTGTGCACCTTTTTTATACTTAATCTGGCTGGTGTAACTTTAAAACTAGATAATTTGCTAGTGTTCTCTTAAGCTAACAAAACTGATATCCTGTGCATCTTTCGTACTTAATCTGGCTTGTGTGATTGTAAAAAAGTTTGCTATTTTCCACGGAAGCTCACAACTATGTTAACCTGTGCATCTTTTATACTCAATGTGGTTGGTGTGAGAGGTAAACTAGTTAATTTGCGAGTTTTCACCAAAATCAACAAAATTGTTATCCTGTATTTGCTCAATCTGGTGTGAGGGATAAAGTAGTTTATTTGCTAGCTTTCACTAAAGCTAGCAACAATATTATCCCATGAATCTTTCATACTTGATCTGGCTGGTGTTTTGGGTCAACTAGTTAATTTGCTAGTTTTCACTGAAGCTAGCAAGATTGTTATCCTGTGCATCTTTCATACTTTATCTGGCTGATTTGATTGATAAATTAGTTAATTTGCTAGTTTTCACTGAAGCTAACTACAGTGTTATCCAGTGCATATTTCATACTTAATTTTGCTTGTGTGAAGGTAAAACTACTTAAATTGCTAGTTTTCACTGAAGTTAACAACATGAAAGATGCCCAGGATAAATTATACTGTGCATACATGTATTTCATACTTAATCTTGCTGGAGTGATGGTAAAACTAGCTAATTTGCTATTTTTAACTGAAGCTAACAGCAATGTTTTCCTGTGCATCTTTCAAAGTTAATCTGGCTGGTGTGATGGTAAAACTAGTTATTTTACTAGTTTTCTCTAAAGCTAACAACAGTGTTATCCTATGCATCTTTCATACTTAATCTGGCTGGTGTGATGGTAAAACTAGTTAATTTGCTAGTTTTCACTGAAACTAACAAAACTGTTATCCTAGGAATCTTTCATACTTAATCTGACTGGTGTGATGGTAAAACTAGTTAATTTGCTAGTTTTCATTGAAGATAACAACAATGTTATCCTGTGCATATTTCGTACTCAATCTGGCTGGTGTTATTGTAAATTTTCACCAAAATCAACAAAATTGTTATCCTGTGCATTTTCATACTTCCTCAATCTGGTGCGATGGGTAAGCTAGTTAATTTTCTAGCTTTCACTAAAGCTAACACAATTTTATCCTGTACATCTTTCATAATTGATCATCCTGGTGTTTTAGGTAAATTTGCTCGTTTTCACTGAAGCTAGCAAGATTGTTATCCTGTGCATCTTTCACACTTAACCTGGCTTGTGCGATGATAAAACTAGTGAATTATCTGGTTTAGACTGAAGCTAACAACAATGTTATCCTGTGCATCTTTCATACTTAATCTGGCTAGTTTGATGGGTAAACTAGTCAATTTGCTAGTTTTCACTGAAGCTAACAACAATGGTATCCTGTGCATCTTTCGTACTTGATCTGGCTGGTGTGATGGTAAAACTAGTTAATTTGCTAGTTTTCACTGAAGCTAACGGCAGTGTTATCCTGAGCATCTTTCATACTTAAATCTGGCTGTTTTGGTGGTAAAACTAGTTGATTTGCTAGTTTTCACTGAAGCTAGCAAGATTTTTATCCTGTGCATCTTTAATACCTAATCTGACTGGTTTAACGGGTAAACTAGTTAATTTAATAATTTTCTCTAAAGCTAACAACAATGCTATCCTGTGCATCTATCATACTTAATCTGGCTGGTGTTAATGTAAAACTAGATAATTTCCTAGTGTTCTTTAAAGCTAACAAAACTGATATCCTGTGCATCTTTCGTACTAAATCTAGCTGGTGTGATTGTTAATTTGCTATTTTCCACTGAAGCTCACAACAATGTCATCCTGTGCATCTTTCATAATTGATCATCCTGGTGTTTTAGGTAAATTTGCTCGTTTTCACTGAAGCTAGCAAGATTGTTATCCTGTGCATCTTTCACACTTAACCTGGCTTGTGCGATGATAAAACTAGTGAATTATCTGGTTTAGACTGAAGCTAACAACAATGTTATCCTGTGCATCTTTCATACTTAATCTGGCTGGTTTGATGGGTAAACTTGTCAATTTGCTAGTTTTCACTGAAGCTAACAACAATGGTATCCTGTGCATCTTTCATACTTGATCTGGCTGGTGTGATGGTAAAACTAGTTAATTTGCTAGTTTTCACTGAAGCTAACGGCAGTGTTATCCTCAGCATCTTTCATACTTAAATCTGGCTGTTTTGGTGGTAAAGTAGTTGATTTGCTAGTTTTCACTGAAGCTAGCAAGATTTTTATCCTGCGCATCTTTAATACCTAATCTGACAGGTTTAACGGTTAAACTAGTTAATTTAATAATTTTCTCTAAAGCTAACAACAATGCTATCCTGTGCATCTATCATACTTAATCTGGCTGGTGTTAATGTAAAACTAGATAATTTCCTAGTGTTCTTTAAAGCTAACAAAACTGATATCCTGTGCATCTTTCGTACTAAATCTAGCTGGTGTGATTGTTAATTTGCTATTTTCCACTGAAGCTCACAACAATGTTATCCTGTGCATCTTTTATACTCAATGTGGCTGGTGTGAGAGGTAAACTAGTAAATTTGCGAATTTTCCCCAAAATCAACAAAATTGTTATCCTGTGCATTTTCACACTTCCTCAATTGGTGTGATGGGTAAACTAGTTAATTTGCTAGCTTTCACTAAAGCTAACAAAAATTTTATCCTGGATATCGTTCATAATTGATCTGCCTGGTGTTTTAGGTAAACCAGTTAATTTGCTTGTTTTCACTGAAGCTAGCAAGATTGTTATCCTGTGCATCTTTCACACTTAACCTGGCTTGTGAGATGATACAACCAGTGAATTATCTGGTTATGACTGAAGCTACCAACAATGTTATCCTGTGCATCTTTCATACTTAATCTGGCTGGTGTGATGGGTAAACTAGTTAATTTGCTAATTTTCATTGAAGCAAACAAAACTGTTATCCTGTGCATCTTTCATACTTAATCTGGCTGGTGTGAGGGTAAAACTAGTTAATTTGCCTGTTTTCACTGAAGGTAACAACAATGTTATCCTGTGCATATTTCATACTTAATCTGGTGTGATGGTAAATTTTCACCACACTCAACAATATTGTTATCCTGTACATTTTCATACTTGCTCAATGTGGTGTGATGGGTAAACTAGTTAATTTGCTAGCTTTCACTAAAGCTAACAACAATGTTATCCTGAGCATCTTTCATACTTGATCTGCCTGGTGTTTAAACTAGTTAATTTGCTTGTTTTCACTGAAGCTAGCAAGATTGTTATCCTGTGCATCTTTCAAACTTAATCTGGCTAGTGTGAGGGTAAACCTAGTTAATTTTCTAGTTTTCACTGAAGGTAACAACAATGTTATCCTGTGCATATTTCATACTTAATCTGGTGTGATGGTAAATGTTCACCAAAATCAACAATATTGTTATCCTGTACATTTTCATACTTGCTCAATTTGATGTGATGGGTAAACTAGTTAATTTGCTAGCTTTCACTAAAGCTAACAACAATGTTATCCTGAGCATCTTTCATACTTGATCTGCCTGGCGTTTAAACTAGTTAATTTGCTTGTTTTCACTGAAGTTAGCAAGATTGTTATCCTGTGCATCTTTCATACTTTATCTGGCTGGTTTGATGGGTAAACTAGTTAATTTGCTGGTTTACACTGAAGCTAATAACAGTGTTATCCTGCGTTTATTTCATACTTAATCTGGCTGGTGTGATTGTAAAACTAGTCAACTTGCTAGTTTTCATTGAAGCTAACAAAACTGTTATCAAGTTCATCTTTCATACTTAATCTGGCTGGTGTGCTGGTAAAACTAGTTAAATTGATATTTTTCACTGAAGCTAACAACACTGTTATCCTGTGCATCTTTCATACTTGATCTGGCTGGTGTGTTGGGTACTCTAGTTAATTGGCTAGTTTTCACTGAAGCTAACGGCAGTGTTATCCTCAGCATCTTTCATACTTAAATCTGGACGGTGTGATGGTAAAACTTTTTAATTTGCCAGTTTTCACTGAAGCTAACAACAATGTTATCCTGTGAATCTTTCATACTTGATATGCCTGGTGTGTTGGGTGAACTAGTTAATTTGCTAGTTTTCACTGAAGCTAGCAAGATTTTTATCCTGCGCATCTTTAATACCTAATCTGACTGGTTTGATGGGTAAACTAGTTCGTTTAATAATTTTCTCTAAATCTAACAACAATGTTATCCTGTGCATCTTTCATACTTAATCTGGCTGATGTTAATGTAACACTAGATAATTTGCTAGTGTTCTTTAAAGCTAACAAAACTGATATCCTGTGAATCTTTCGTACTAAATCTAGCTGGTGTGATTGTTAATTTGCTATTTTCCACTGAAGCTCACAACAATGTTATCCTGTGCATCTTTTATACTCAATGTGGCTGGTGTGAGAGGTAAACTAGTAAATTTGCGAGTTTTCACCAAAATCAACAAAATTGTTATCCTTTGCTTTTTCATACTTCCTCAATCTGGTGTAATGGGTAAACTAGTTAATTTGCTAGCTTTCACTAAAGCTAACATCAATTTTATCCTGGGCATCTTTCATAATTGATCTGCCTGGTCATTTAGGTAAACCAGTTAATTTGCTTGTTTTCACTGAAGGTAGCAAGATTGTTATCCTGTGCATCTTTCATACTTAACCTGGCTTGTGAGATGATAAAACTAGTGAATTATCTGGTTTTGACTGAAGCTACCAACAATGTTATCTGGTGTGATAGGTAAACTAGTTAATTTGCTAGTTTTCACTGAATCGAACAACAGTGTTATCCTGAGCATATTTCGTACTTAATCGGACTGGTGTTATGGTAAAACTAGTTAATTTGCTAGTTTTCATTGAAGATAACGACAATGTAACCTGTGCAGATTTCATACTCAATCTGGCTGGTGTTATTGTAAATTTTCAAAAAAATCAACAAAATTGTTATCCTGTGCATTTTCATACTTCCTCAATCTGGTGTGTTAGGTAAACTAGTTAATTTGCTAGCTTTCACTAAAGCTAACAACAATTTTATCCTGGGCATCTTTCATAATTGATCTGCCTAATGTTTTAGGTAAACCAGTTAATTTGCTTGTTTTCACTGAAGCTAGCAAGATTGTTATCCTGTGCATTTTACACTTAACCTGGCTTGTGCTATAGGGTGGCCCTCAAATGCATAGTAAAAAAAAAAGTTTGAATGTTTGGCAGGCCACCCTCTCAAATCATGCCTATTATGAAAAAAATGCTTCATGTAAATTTTCATGCAAATCGGTTAATATTTAGAGGTGCCCCCCGGCTCTCGAAGTTTTGATATTATAAGCATTATTCTATACTTTCGCGAAGTCGCGGTTCTCCGTTACTCAGCCAAATCAAGATGGACATTTATATAAATAGTATGGCTGAACAGGCATTGAAAAGAGCTTCATTTTGAATACAAACATGGATGGTCTGAGATGTTTGGTCATAATTTTCTGATATTATGAATGTTTATATGCAAATTTGTTGAAGTGCCTCATGTTCATTTCACTTTCAATAATACTTGAGGTTTGTTTCCCGAGCAGACAATGATTAGCAGAGTTATAAAGCTTACCAGAGAGCAAAAACAGAAAGTTTTAGCCTCTGATTGAAATACTTTCATGGGATAATAATTGGGTTTATGTCCTGTTTTTGTATCGATGTCTTAACCTGTAAAAAACTTATATGTAAGTATACTTAACAGTAAATCGAATCATCAAGGTTAGGAAATCATTCTGGCGATATTTTTTACGTGTAAAACGTCACCAAAGATTGTGTACATCATTTTCAATGCAAAACTTGGCCTAAAAACCTTAATAAACATCCGATTTTAAAAATTTAAAAACCTGCATATATCAATTAAACTCTTCCGAATTCAATTCACTTATTCATTTTGCTCTATTTGCAATATTGACTTCGCAAAAACCTCTTCGGCGCATTACGCTGCAATGATGCAAATTTCCAGTGGACACAGCAAACCAGTGGCAGATTCATGATTTTTTTTGTGAGGGGGGGGGGGAGTATTTTTCAGGTCTGATATCACACACTATTAGTACTGTAAAAAATGTAGTCATGTGCACTATGCATGTAGCAATTAACAAACTAATCCAAACAGGCATTTTTACATAACAGAATTTTTATTTTTTTTATTTTTTTTAAACATCCTTGGCTATGTCATATTTTCATGAAACAAGGGGAGGGGCTTTGGAGATTTTCTAAGGGTATTTATTTCATAGAAATGGCTACCTTAAGACATTAAATCATTTTATTACATGCCACATACCCTCAGGTTCATGATAAGATCGATACAGTACCCTTTTTTAAGGGTACTTTTCTTGTTTATGCAGCAGTAGCCAATTTGAACCGCAGGTGCATGCAGCAGCGTGGCAATAAAAGGTTGAAAATGCTGTGTCAAAATTGAATATAATAGATTCAGGTGGCTCTATCAAGGTCGGACTCAAACTTGGATCCAAGTGGTTGGCAACAAAGAGCACTCCCAAATGAGCAAACTTGAGAAGGAGGAACACCATATTTGTGTAATTATCAGAAGAAATGCCGTTTACACCAACAATATCCTTGACCCATGCAACAGAGGTTACAAACCATTTCTCTTGAAAATCATAATATTTCTATCAAAGGAAATGGGATAATTAGATCTGTTTCATTGAAGATCTTTCTTGGCAAAACTATCAAAATATTTTCAAAATGGACAAAACTAACTCCTTACGACAATACATACATTTTTGTAAATCTTCAGGATCGCTCATAGAATCATCTTGAATACAGGAGGCCATGAAAGATGTTTATCCTTACCATCCTTTGCCACTGGACAAATGGCTGCCCTAATGGTTTTAAAACTTGCTGTGGACATTATGTCCCAACTAAAGGGATTATGACCTCATTACTTTGACGGTGTCACCTCGCAATGTATTGGTATTATATTCAAATATTTATAATTTCACCCCAGCCAACTATTGTTGAGAATATTTCTTAAAAAATAATGGTATGAGAAAAGTGATGGCCAGGCATATGTGCAATCTATGTTTCACAAGGTCTGGTTTAGAATTATTGCTTCCAGGTCGAATCCTTTGATGTCAACTTAAAACTTCAAAATTTTCAATGGGATAGCCAAATATCTGGGTCTTAGGACTGGTTAAAAATGGCCACAGACCATCCAAGATGGTATTCAAAATGAAGGTCTGATTTAGCCCTGTTCGATGAGCCTAATTAAATTGTTGTATGATTTAAAATAGCTTAGTTACACCATACCGCGAATCGGCAAAAGCGCCAAATATTGATTAAAACGTAAGTATTTCAATGCCCGGGGACACCTCTAAACATTAACCGATTTGGATGAAACTTTGCACAGTTCATTTTTTCCATAAAAGGCAAAATTTGAGAGGGTGGCCCGAACAAATTTCAAACTTTTTTTTTTAGGGCCACCCTATTGTGCGATGATAAAATAGTGAATTATCTGGTTTTGACTGAAGCTACCAACAATGTTATCCTGTGCATCTTTCATACTTAATCTGGCTGGTGTGGTGGGTAGACTTGTTAATTTGCTAGTTTTCAATGAAGCTAACAACAATGGGTATCCTGTGCATCTTTCATACTTGATCTGGCTGGTGTGATGGTAAAACCAGTTAATTGGCTAGTTTTCACTGAAGCTAACCGCATTGTTATCCTCTGAATCGTTCATACTTAAATCTGGCTGGTGTTATGGTAAAACTAGTTAATTTGCTAGTTTTCACTGAAGCTAACAACAATGTTATCCTGTGCATCTTTCATACTTGATCTGGCTGGTGTGTTGGGTACTCTAGTTAATTGGCTAGTTTTCACTGAGGCTAACGGCAGTGTTATCCTCAGCATCTTTCATACTTAAATCTGACCGGTGTGATGGTAAAACTTTTTAATTTGCTAGTTTTCGCTGAAGCTAACAACAATATTATCCTGTGCATCTTTCATACTTAATCTGGCTGGTGTTAATGTAAAACTAGATAATTTGCTAGTGTTCTTTAGAGCTAAGAAAACTGATATCCTGTGCATCTTTCGTACTTAATCTAGCTGGTGTGATTGTTAATTTGCTATTTTCCACTGAAGCTCACAACAATGTTATCCTGTGCATCTTTTATACTCAATGTGGCTGGTGTGAGAGGTAACTAGTAGATTTGCGAATTTTTTTACCAAAATCAACAAAATTGTTATCCTGTGCATTTTCATACTTGCTCAATCTGGTGTGATAGGCTAACTAGTTAATTTGCTTTTTTTTACAGAAGCTAGCAAGATTGTTATCATTTGCTTCTTTCATACTTAATCTGGCTGGTGTTATGGTAAAACTAGTGAATTTTCTAGTTTTCACTGAAGCTAACAAAAGTGCTATCCTGTGCATCTTTCATACTTATTCTGGCAGGTGTGAGAGGTAAACTAGTTAATTGACTAGTTTTCATTGAAGCTAGCAAATTGTTATCCTGTGCATCTTTCATAATTAATCTGGCTAGTGTGATTGTAAAACTGGTTAATTTGCTAGTTTTCTCTAAAGCTAACAAAACGGTAATCCTGTGCATCTTTCAATCTTAATCTGGCTGGTGTGGTGGTAAAACTAGTTAATTTGCTTTTTTTCACTGAAGCTAACTTGCGCATCTTTCATACTTAATCTGGCTGGTTTGATGGGTAAACTAGTTAATTTAATAATTTTGACTGAAGCTAACAACAATGTTATCCTGTGCACCTTTTTTATACTTAATCTGGCTGGTGTAACTTTAAAACTAGATAATTTGCTAGTGTTCTCTTAAGCTAACAAAACTGATATCCTGTGCATCTTTCGTACTTAATCTGGCTTGTGTGATTGTAAAAAAGTTTGCTATTTTCCACGGAAGCTCACAACTATGTTAACCTGTGCATCTTTTATACTCAATGTGGTTGGTGTGAGAGGTAAACTAGTTAATTTGCGAGTTTTCACCAAAATCAACAAAATTGTTATCCTGTATTTGCTCAATCTGGTGTGAGGGATAAAGTAGTTTATTTGCTAGCTTTCACTAAAGCTAGCAACAATATTATCCCATGAATCTTTCATACTTGATCTGGCTGGTGTTTTGGGTCAACTAGTTAATTTGCTAGTTTTCACTGAAGCTAGCAAGATTGTTATCCTGTGCATCTTTCATACTTTATCTGGCTGATTTGATTGATAAATTAGTTAATTTGCTAGTTTTCACTAAAGCTAACAACAGTGTTATCCAGTGCATATTTCATACTTAATTTTGCTTGTGTGAAGGTAAAACTACTTAAATTGCTAGTTTTCACTGAAGTTAACAACATGAAAGATGCCCAGGATAAATTATACTGTGCATACATGTATTTCATACTTAATCTTGCTGGAGTGATGGTAAAACTAGCTAATTTGCTATTTTTAACTGAAGCTAACAGCAATGTTTTCCTGTGCATCTTTCAAAGTTAATCTGGCTGGTGTGATGGTAAAACTAGTTATTTTACTAGTTTTCTCTAAAGCTAACAACAGTGTTATCCTATGCATCTTTCATACTTAATCTGGCTGGTGTGATGGTAAAACTAGTTAATTTGCTAGTTTTCACTGAAACTAACAAAACTGTTATCCTAGGAATCTTTCATACTTAATCTGACTGGTGTGATGGTAAAACTAGTTAATTTGCTAGTTTTCATTGAAGATAACAACAATGTTATCCTGTGCATATTTCGTACTCAATCTGGCTGGTGTTATTGTAAATTTTCACCAAAATCAACAAAATTGTTATCCTGTGCATTTTCATACTTCCTCAATCTGGTGCGATGGGTAAGCTAGTTAATTTTCTAGCTTTCACTAAAGCTAACACAATTTTATCCTGTACATCTTTCATAATTGATCATCCTGGTGTTTTAGGTAAATTTGCTCGTTTTCACTGAAGCTAGCAAGATTGTTATCCTGTGCATCTTTCACACTTAACCTGGCTTGTGCGATGATAAAACTAGTGAATTATCTGGTTTAGACTGAAGCTAACAACAATGTTATCCTGTGCATCTTTCATACTTAATCTGGCTAGTTTGATGGGTAAACTAGTCAATTTGCTAGTTTTCACTGAAGCTAACAACAATGGTATCCTGTGCATCTTTCATACTTGATCTGGCTGGTGTGATGGTAAAACTAGTTAATTTGCTAGTTTTCACTGAAGCTAACGGCAGTGTTATCCTGAGCATCTTTCATACTTAAATCTGGCTGTTTTGGTGGTAAAACTAGTTGATTTGCTAGTTTTCACTGAAGCTTGCAAGATTTTTATCCTGTGCATCTTTAATACCTAATCTGACTGGTTTAACGGGTAAACTAGTTAATTTAATAATTTTCTCTAAAGCTAACAACAATGCTATCCTGTGCATCTATCATACTTAATCTGGCTGGTGTTAATGTAAAACTAGATAATTTCCTAGTGTTCTTTAAAGCTAACAAAACTGATATCCTGTGCATCTTTCGTACTAAATCTAGCTGGTGTGATTGTTAATTTGCTATTTTCCACTGAAGCTCACAACAATGTTATCCTGTGCATCTTTCATAATTGATCATCCTGGTGTTTTAGGTAAATTTGCTCGTTTTCACTGAAGCTAGCAAGATTGTTATCCTGTGCATCTTTCACACTTAACCTGGCTTGTGCGATGATAAAACTAGTGAATTATCTGGTTTAGACTGAAGCTAACAACAATGTTATCCTGTGCATCTTTCATACTTAATCTGGCTGGTTTGATGGGTAAACTAGTCAATTTGCTAGTTTTCACTGAAGCTAACAACAATGGTATCCTGTGCATCTTTCATACTTGATCTGGCTGGTGTGATGGTAAAACTAGTTAATTTGCTAGTTTTCACTGAAGCTAACGGCAGTGTTATCCTCAGCATCTTTCATACTTAAATCTGGCTGTTTTGGTGGTAAAGTAGTTGATTTGCTAGTTTTCACTGAAGCTAGCAAGATTTTTATCCTGCGCATCTTTAATACCTAATCTGACAGGTTTAACGGGTAAACTAGTTAATTTAATAATTTTCTCTAAAGCTAACAACAATGCTATCCTGTGCATCTATCATACTTAATCTGGCTGGTGTTAATGTAAAACTAGATAATTTCCTAGTGTTCTTTAAAGCTAGCAAAACTGATATCCTGTGCATCTTTCGTACTAAATCTAGCTGGTGTGATTGTTAATTTGCTATTTTCCACTGAAGCTCACAACAATGTTATCCTGTGCATCTTTTATACTCAATGTGGCTGGTGTGAGAGGTAAACTAGTAAATTTGCGAATTTTCCCCAAAATCAACAAAATTGTTATCCTGTGCATTTTCACACTTCCTCAATTGGTGTGATGGGTAAACTAGTTAATTTGCTAGCTTTCACTAAAGCTAACAAAAATTTTATCCTGGATATCGTTCATAATTGATCTGCCTGGTGTTTTAGGTAAACCAGTTAATTTGCTTGTTTTCACTGAAGCTAGCAAGATTGTTATCCTGTGCATCTTTCACACTTAACCTGGCTTGTGAGATGATACAACCAGTGAATTATCTGGTTATGACTGAAGCTACCAACAATGTTATCCTGTGCATCTTTCATACTTAATCTGGCTGGTGTGATGGGTAAACTAGTTAATTTGCTAATTTTCATTGAAGCAAACAAAACTGTTATCCTGTGCATCTTTCATACTTAAACTGGCTGGTGTGAGGGTAAAACTAGATAATTTGCCTGTTTTCACTGAAGGTAACAACAATGTTATCCTGTGCATATTTCATACTTAATCTGGTGTGATGGTAAATTTTCACCACACTCAACAATATTGTTATCCTGTACATTTTCATACTTGCTCAATGTGGTGTGATGGGTAAACTAGTTAATTTGCTAGCTTTCACTAAAGCTAACAACAATGTTATCCTGAGCATCTTTCATACTTGATCTGCCTGGTGTTTAAACTAGTTAATTTGCTTGTTTTCACTGAAGCTAGCAAGATTGTTATCCTGTGCATCTGTCAAACTTAATCTGGCTAGTGTGAGGGTAAACCTAGTTAATTTTCTAGTTTTCACTGAAGGTAACAACAATGTTATCCTGTGCATATTTCATACTTAATCTGGTGTGATGGTAAATGTTCACCAAAATCAACAATATTGTTATCCTGTACATTTTCATACTTGCTCAATTTGGTGTGATGGGTAAACTAGTTAATTTGCTAGCTTTCACTAAAGCTAACAACAATGTTATCCTGAGCATCTTTCATACTTGATCTGCCTGGCGTTTAAACTAGTTAATTTGCTTGTTTTCACTGAAGTTAGCAAGATTGTTATCCTGTGCATCTTTCATACTTTATCTGGCTGGTTTGATGGGTAAACTAGTTAATTTGCTGGTTTACACTGAAGCTAATAACAGTGTTATCCTGCGTTTATTTCATACTTAATCTGGCTGGTGTGATTGTAAAACTAGTCAACTTGCTAGTTTTCATTGAAGCTAACAAAACTGTTATCAAGTTCATCTTTCATACTTAATCTGGCTGGTGTGCAGGTAAAACTAGTTAAATTGATATTTTTCACTGAAGCTAACAACACTGTTATCCTGTGCATCTTTCATACTTGATCTGGCTGGTGTGTTGGGTACTCTAGTTAATTGGCTAGTTTTCACTGAAGCTAACGGCAGTGTTATCCTCAGCATCTTTCATACTTAAATCTGGACGGTGTGATGGTAAAACTTTTTAATTTGCCAGTTTTCACTGAAGCTAACAACAATGTTATCCTGTGAATCTTTCATACTTGATATGCCTGGTGTGTTGGTGAACTAGTTAATTTGCTAGTTTTCACTGAAGCTAGCAAGATTTTTATCCTGCGCATCTTTAATACCTAATCTGACTGGTTTGATGGGTAAACTAGTTCGTTTAATAATTTTCTCTAAATCTAACAACAATGTTATCCTGTGCATCTTTCATACTTAATCTGGCTGATGTTAATGTAACACTAGATAATTTGCTAGTGTTCTTTAAAGCTAAAAAAACTGATATCCTGTGAATCTTTCGTACTAAATCTAGCTGGTGTGATTGTTAATTTGCTATTTTCCACTGAAGCTCACAACAATGTTATCCTGTGCATCTTTTATACTCAATGTGGCTGGTGTGAGAGGTAAACTAGTAAATTTGCGAGTTTTCACCAAAATCAACAAAATTGTTATCCTTTGCTTTTTCATACTTCCTCAATCTGGTGTAATGGGTAAACTAGTTAATTTGCTAGCTTTCACTAAAGCTAACATCAATTTTATCCTGGGCATCTTTCATAATTGATCTGCCTGGTCATTTAGGTAAACCAGTTAATTTGCTTGTTTTCACTGAAGGTAGCAAGATTGTTATCCTGTGCATCTTTCATACTTAACCTGGCTTGTGAGATGATAAAACTAGTGAATTATTTGGTTTTGACTGAAGCTACCAACAATGTTATCCTGTGCATCTTTCATACTTAATCTGGCTGGTGTGATGGGTAAACTAGTTAATTTGCTAGTTTTCATTGAAGCAAACAAAACTGTTATCCTGTGCATCTTTCAAACTTAATCTGGCTGGTGTGAGGGTAAAACTAGTTAATTTGCTAGTTTTCACTGAAGGTAACAACAATGTTATCCTGTGCATATTTCATACTTAATCTGGTGTGATGGTAAATTTTCACAACAATCAACAATATTGTTATCCTGTACATTTTCATACTTGCTCAATCTGGTGTGATGGGTAAACTAGTTAATTTTCTAGCTTTCACTAAAGCTGACTACAATGTTATCCTGAGCATCTTTCATACTTGATCTGCCTCGTGTTTAAACTAGTTAATTTGCTTGTTTTCACTGAAGCTAGCAAGATTGTTATAATGTGCATCTTTCAAACTTAATTTTACTGGTTTGATGGGTAAACTAGTTAATTCGCTGGTTTAGACTGAAGCTAATAACAGTGTTATCCTGTGTTTATTTCATACTTAATCTGGCTGGTGTGCTGGTAAAACTAGTTAAATTGATATTTTTCACTGAAGCAAACAACAATAATATCCTGTGTATATTTCATACTTAATCTGGCTTGAGTGATGGTAAAACTTGTTAATTTAATATATTTCACTGAAGCTAACAACAATGTTATCCTGCGCATCTTTTAAACTTAGTCTGGCTGGTGTGATGGTAAAACTAGTTATTTTACTAGTTTTCTCTAAAGCTAATAACAGTGTTATCCTGTGCATCTTTCATATTTACTCTGGCTGGTGTGATGGTAAAAGTAGTTAATTTACTAGTTTTCACTGAAGTTAACAACAGTGTTATCCTGAGCATATTTCATACTTAATCTGACTGGTGTTATGGTAAAACTAGTGAATTTTCTAGTTTTCACTGAAGATGACAAAAGTGTTATCCTGTGTATCTTTCATACTTATTCTGGCGGGTGTGAGAGGTAAACCAGTCAATTGGCTAGTTTTCATTGAAGCTAGTGATATCCTATGCATCTTTCATATTTACTTTGGCTGGTGTGATTGTAAAACTGGTTAATTTGCTAGTTTTCTCTAAAGCTAACAAAACTGTAATCATGTGCATCTTTCATTCTTAATCTGGCTGGTGTGGTGGTAAAACTAGTTAATTGGCCAGTTTTCACTGAAGCTAACAACAATGTTATCCTGTGCATCTTATATACTTATTCTAATCCGGCTGGTGTGATGGTAAAACTAGTTAATTTACTTTTTTTCACTGAAACTAACAAAAATGTTATCCTGTGCATCATTCATACTTGATCTGGCTGGTGTGATGGTAAAACTAGTTAATTTGCTAATATTCACTGAAGCTAACTTGCGCATCATTCATACCTAATGTGGCTGGTTTGATGGGTAAACTAGTTAATTTAATAATTTTCCCTAAAGCTAACAAAAATGTTATCCTTTGCATCTTTTTTATTCTTAATCTGGCTGGTGTAACTTTAAAACTAGATAATTTGCTAGTGTTCTCTTAAGCTAACAAAACTGATATCCTGTGCATCTTTCGTACTCAATCTGGCTTGTGTGATTGTAAAAAAGTCAATTTGCTATTTTCCACGGAAGCTCACAACTATGTTATCCTGTGCGTCTTTTATACTGAATGTGGCTGGTGAGAGAGGTAAACTAGTTAATTTGCGAGTTTTCACCAAAATCAACAGAATTGTTATCCTGTATTTGCTCAATCTGGTGTGAGGGATAAACTTGTTAATTTGCTAGCTTTCACTAAAGCTAGCAACAATATTATCCCATGAATCTTTCATACTTGATCTGGCTGGTGTTTTGGGTCAACTAGTTAATTTGCTAGTTTTCACTGAAGCTAGCAAGATTGTTATCCTGTGCATCTTTCATACTTTATCTGGCTGATTTGATTGATAAATTAGTTAATTTGCTAGTTTTCACTGAAGCTAACAACAGTGTTATCCAGTGCATATTTCATACTTAATTTTGCTGGTGTGAAGGAAAAACTACTTAAATTGCTAGTTTTCACTGAAGCTAACAACATTGTTATACTGTGCATATTTCATACTTAATCTGGCTGGAGTGATGGTAAAACTAGCTAATTTGCTATTTTTAACTGAAGCTAACAGCAATGTTATCCTGTGCATCTTTCAAACTTAATCTGGCTGGTGTGATGGTAAAACTAGTTAATTTACTAGTTTTCTCTAAAGCTAACAACAGCGTTGTCCTGTGCATCTTTCATACTTAATCTGGCTGGTGTGATGGTAAAACTAGTTAATTTACTAGTTTTCACTGAAACTAACAAAACTGTATATATACTATGAATCTTTCATACTTAATCTGGCTGGTGTGATGGTAAAACTAGTTAATTTACTAGTTTTCACTGAAGCTAACAACAATGTTATCCTGTGCATCTTTCATACTTAATATGGCTGGTGTGATGGGTAAACTAGTTAATTTACTAGTTTTCACTGAAGTTTACAACACTGTTATCCTGTGCATCTTTCATACTTAATCAGGCTGGTGTGAGGGTAAAACTAGTTAATTTGCTAGTTTTCATTGAAGATAACAACAATGTTATCCTGTGCATATTTGATACTCAATCTGGCTGGTTTTATTGTAAATTTTCACCAAAATCAACAAAATTGGTATCCTGTGCATTTTAGTACTTCCTCAATCTGTTATGACGGGTACACTAGTTAATTTGCTAGCTTTCACTAAAGCTAACAACAATTTTATCCTGGGCATCTTTCATAATTGATCTACCTGGTGTTTTAGGTAAACCAGTTAATTTGCTTGTTCTCACTAAAGCTAGCAAGATTGTTATCCTGTGCATCTTTCACACTTAACCTGGCTTGTGCGATGATAAAACTAGTGAATTATCTGGTTTTGACTGAAGCTACCGACAATGTTATCTTTCATACTTAATCTGGCTGGTGTGATGGGCATACTTGTTAATTTGCTAGTTTTCACTGAAGCTAACAAAAATGGTATCCTGTGCATCTTTCATACTTGATCTGGCTGGTGTGATGGTAAAACTAGTTAATTGGCTAGTTTTCACTGAAGCTAACCGCATTGTTATCCTTTGCATCTATCATACTTGATCTGGCTGGTGTGTTGGGTACTCTAGTTAATTGGCTAGTTTTCACTGAAGCTTACGGCAGTGTTATCCCCAGCATCTTTCATACTTAAATCTGGCTGTTTTGGTGGTAAAACTAGTTGATTTGCTAGTTTTCACTGCAGCTAACAACACTGTTATCCTGTGCATTTTTCATACTTAATCTGGCTGGTGTGAGAGGTAAACTAGTTAATTTGCTAGTTTTCACTGAAGCTAGCAAGATTTTTATCCTGCGCATCTTTAATACCTAATCTGACTGGTTTGATGGGTAAACTAGTTAATTTAATAATTTTCTCTAAAGCTAACAACAATGTTATCCTGTGCATCTTTCATACTTAATCTGGCTGGTGTTAATGTAAAACTAGATAATTTGCTAATGTTCTTTTAAGCTAACAAAACTGACATCCTGTGCATCTTTCGTACTTCATCTGGCTGGTGTGATTGTTAATTTGCTATTTTGCACTGAAACTCACAACAATGTTATCCTGTGCATCTTTTATTCTCAGTGTGGCTGGTGTGTGAGGTAAACTAGTAAATTTGCGAGTTTTCACCAAAATCAACAAAATTGTTATCCTGTGCATTTTCATACTTCCTCAATCTGGTGTGATGGGTAAACTAGTTAATTTGCTAGCTTTCACTAAAGCTAACAACAATTTTATCCTGGGCATCTTTCATAATTGATCTGCCTGGTGTTTTAGGTAAACCAGTTAATTTGCTTGTTTTCACTGAAGCTAGCAAGATTATTATCCTGTGCATCTTTCACACTTAACTTGGCTTGTGAGATGATAAAATTAGTGAATTATCTGGTTTTGACTGAAGCTACCAACAATGTTATCCTGTGCATCTTTCATACTTAATCTGGCTGGTGTGAGGGTGAACCTAGTTAATTTGCTAGTTTTCACTGAAGGTAACAACAATGTTATCCTGTGCATATTTCATAATTAATATGGTGTGATGGTAAATTTTTACCAAAATCAACAATATTGTTATCCTGTACATTTTCATACTTGCTCAATCTGGTGTGATAGGTAAACTAGTTAATTTGCTAGCTTTCACTGAAGCTAACAGCAATGTTATCCTGGGCATCTTTCATACTTGATCTGCCTGGTGTTTAAACTAGTTAATTTGCTAGTTTTCACTGAAGCTAGCAAGATTGTTATCCTGTGCATCTTTCATACTTAATCTGTCTGGTTTGATGGGTAAACTAGTTAATTTGCTGGTTTAGACTGAAGCTAATAACAGTGTTATCCTGCGTTTATTTCATACTTAATCTGGCTGGAGTGATGGTAAAACTTGTTAATTTAATATATTTCACTGAAGCTAACATCAATGGTATCCTGTGATTCTTTCATACTTAATGTGGTTGTTTTCGTGGTAAAACTAGTTGATTTGCTAGTTTTCATTGCAGCTAACAACATTGTTATCCTCTGCATTTTTCATACTTAATCTGGCTGGTGTGAGAGGTAAACTATTTAATTTGCTAGTTTTCACTGAAGCTAGCAAGATTTTTATCCTGCCCATCTTTAATATATATAATCTGACTGGTTTGATGGATAAACTAGTTAATTTAATAATTTTCTCTAAAGCTAACAACAATGTTATCCTGTGCATCTTTCATACTTAATCTGGCTGGTGTTAATGTAAAACTAGATAATTTGCTAGTGTTCTTTAAAGCTAACAAAACTGATATCCTGTGCATCTTTCGTACTTAATCTAGCTGGTGTGATTGTTAGTTTGCTATTTTCCACTGAAGCTCACAACAATGTTATCCTGTGCATCTTTTATACTCAATGTGGCTGGTGTGAGAGGTAAACTAGTAAATTTGCGAGTTTTCGCCAAAATCAACAAAATTGTTATCCTGTGCATTTTCTTACTTCCTCAATCTGTTATGACGGGTACACTAGTTAATTTGCTAGCTTTCACTAAAGCTAACAACAATTTTATCCTGGGCATCTTTCATAATTGATCTGCCTGGTGTTTTAGGTAAACCAGTAATTTGCCTGTTTTCACTGAAGCTAGCAAGATTGTTATCCTGTACATATTTCATTCTTAATCTGGTGTGACGGTAAATTTTCACCAAAATCAACAATATTGTTATCCTGTACATTTTCATACTTGCTCAATCTGGTGTGATGGGTAAACTAGTTAATTTGCTAGCTTTCACTAAAGCAAACAGCAATGTTATCCTGAGCATCTTTCATACTTGATCTGCCTGGTGTTTAAACTAGTTAATTTGCTTGTTTTCACTGAAGCTAGCAAGATTGTTATCCTGTGCATCTTTCATACTTAATCTGGCTGGTTTGATGGGTAAACTAGTTAATTTGCTGGTTTAGACTGAAGCTAATAACAGTGTTATCCTGCGTTTATTTCATACTTAATCTGGCTGGTGTGATGGTAAAACTAGTCAACTTGCTAGTTTTCATTGAAGCTAACAAAACTGTTATTAAGTTCATCTTTCATACTTAATCTGGCTGGTGTGCTGGTAAAACTAGTTAAATTGATATTTTTCACTGAAGCTAACAACAATTTTATCCTGTGTATATTTCATACTTAATCTGGCTGGAGTGATGGTAAAACTTGTTAATTTAATATATTTCGCTGAAGCTAAGAACAATGTTATCCTGTGCATCTTTTAAACTTAGTCTGGCTGGTGTGATGGTAAAACTAGTTATTTAACTAGTTTTCTCTAAGGCTAATAACAGCGTTAAACTGTGCATCTTTCATATTTACTGTGGCTGGTGTGATGGCAAAACTAGTTAATTTACTAGTTTTCACTGTAGCTAACAACAGTGTTATCCTGTGCATCTTTCATACTAAATCTGGCGGGTGTGATGGTAAAACTAGTTAATTTATTAGTTTTCACTGAAGCTAACAAAACTGTTATCCTGTGCAACTTTTATACTTAATCTGGCTGTTTTGATGGTAAAACTAGTTGATTTGCTAGTTTTCACTGAAGCTAACAACACTGTTATCCTGTGCATCTTTCATACTTGATCTGGCTGGTGTGTTGGGTACTCTAGTTAATTTGCTAGTTTTCACTGAGGCTAACGGCAGTGTTATCCTCAGCATCTTTCATACTTAAATCTGGCCGGTGTGATGGTAAAACTTTTTAATTTGCTAGTTTTCACTGAAGCTAACAACAATGGTATCCTGTGCATCTTTCATACTTGATCTGGCTAGTGTGATGGTAAAACTAGTTAATTGGCTAGTTTTCACTGAAGCTAACCGCATTGTTATCCTTTGCATCTTTCATACTTGATCTGGCTGGTGTGTTGGGTACTCTAGTTAATTGGCTAGTTTTCACTGAAGCTTACGGCAGTGTTATCCCCAGCATCTTTCATACTTAAATCTGGCTGTTTTGGTGGTAAAACTAGTTGATTTGCTAGTTTTCACTGCAGCTAACAACACTGTTATCCTGTGCATTTTGTATACTTAATCTGGCTGGTGTGAGAGGTAAACTTGTTAATTTGCTATTTTCCACTGAAACTCACAACAATGTTATCCTGTGCATCTTTTATACTCAGTGTGGCTGGTGTGTGAGGTAAACTAGTAAATTTGCGAGTTTTCACCAAAATCAACAAAATTGTTATCCTGTGCATTTTCATACTTCCTCAATCTTGTGTGATGGGTAAACTAGTTAATTTGCTAGCTTTCACTGAAGCTAACACCAATGTTATCCTGGGCATCTTTCATACTTGATCTGCCTGGTGTTTAAACTAGTTAATTTGCTAGTTTTCACTGAAGCTAGCAAGATTGTTATCCTGTGCATCTTTCATACTTAATCTGTCTGGTTTGATGGGTAAACTAGTTAATTTGATGGTTTAGACTGAAGCTAATAACAGTGTTATCCTGCGTTTATTTCATACTTAATCTGGCTGGTGCGATGGTAAAACTAGTCAACTTGCTTGTTTTCATTGAAGCTAACAAAACTGTTATCAAGTTCATCTTTCATACTTAATCTGGCTGGTGTGCTGGTAAAACTAGTTAAATTGATATTTTTCACTGAAGCTAACAACAATTTTATCCTATGTATATTTCATACTTAATCTGGCTGGAGTGATGGTAAAACTTGTTAATTTAATATATTTTACTGAAGCTAACAACAATTGTATCCTGTGATTCTTTCATACTTAATGTGGTTGTTTTCGTGGTAAAACTAGTTGATTTGCTAGTTTTCATTGCAGCTAACAACATTGTTATCCTGTGCATTTTTCATACTTAATCTGGCTGGTGTGAGAGGTAAACTATTTAATTTGCTAGTTTTCACTGAAGCTAGCAAGATTTTTATCCTGCGCATCTTTAATACATATAATCTGACTGGTTTGATGGGTAAACTAGTTAATTTAATAATTTTCTCTAAAGCTAACAACAATGTTATCCTGTGCATCTTTCATACTTAATCTGGCTGGTGTTAATGTAAAACTAGATAATTTGCTAGTGTTCTTTAAAGCTAACAAAACTGATATCCTGTGCATCTTTCGTACTTAATCTAGCTGGTGTGATTGTTAGTTTGCTATTTTCCACTGATGCTCACAACAATGTTATCCTGTGCATCTTTTATACTCAATGTGGCTGGTGTGAGAGGTAAACTAGTAAATTTGCGAGTTTTCGCCAAAATCAACAAAATTGTTATCCTGTGCATTTTCATACTTCCTCAATCTGGTGTGATGGGTAAACTAGTTAATTTGCTAGCTTTCACTAAAGCAAACAACAATGTTATCCTGAGCATCTTTCATACTTGATCTGCCTGGTGTTTAAACTAGTTAATTTGCCTGTTTTCACTGAAGCTAGCAAGATTGTTATCCTGTGCATATTTCATTTTTAATCTGGTGTGACGGTAAATTTTCACCAAAATCAACAATATTGTTATCCTGTACATTTTCATACTTGCTCAATCTGGTGTGATGGGTAAACTAGTTAATTTGCTAGCTTTCACTAAAGCAAACAACAATGTTATCCTGAGCATCTTTCATACTTGATCTGCCTGGTGTTTAAACTAGTTAATTTGCTTGTTTTCACTGAAGCTAGCAAGATTGTTATCCAGTGCATCTTTCATACTTAATCTGGCTGGTTTGATGGGTAAACTAGTTAATTTGCTGGTTTAGACTGAAGCTAATAACAGTGTTATCCTGTTTATATCTCATACTTAATCTGGCTGGTGTGATGGTAAAACTAGTCAACTTGCTAGTTTTCATTGAAGCTAACAAAACTGTTATCAAGTTCATATTTCATACTTAATCTGGCTGGTGTGCTGGTAAAACTAGTTAAATTGATATTTTTCACTGAAGCTAACAACAATTTTATCCTATGTATATTTCATACTTAATCTGGCTGGAGTGATGGTAAAACTTGTTAATTTAATATATTTCGCTGAAGCTAACAACAATGTTATCCTGTGCATCTTTTAAACTTAGTCTGGCTGGTGTGATGGTAAAACTAGTTATTTAACTAGTTTTCTCTAAGGCTAATAACAGCGTTATCCTGTGCATCTTTCATATTTACTCTGGCTGGTGTGATGGCAAAACTAGTTAATTTACTAGTTTTCACTGTAGCTAACAACAGTGTTATCCTGTGCATCTTTCATACTAAATCTGGCGGGTGTGATGGTGAAACTAGTTAATTTATTAGTTTTCACTGAAGCTAACAACAGTGTTATCCTGTGCATCTTTCATACTTAATCTGGCTGTTTTGATGGTAAAACTAGTTGATTTGCTAGTTTTCACTGAAGCTAACAACACTGTTATCCTGTGCATCTTTCATACTTGATCTGGCTGGTGTGTTGGGTACTCTAGTTAATTGGCTAGTTTTCACTGAAGCTAGCAAATTTTTATCCTGCGCATCTTCAATACCTAATCTGACTCGTTTGATGGGTAAACTAGTTTATTTAATAATTTTCTCTAAAGCTAACAACAATGTTATTCTGTGCATCTTTCATACTTAATCTGGCTGGTGTTAATGTAAAACTAGATAATTTGCTAGTGTTCTTTAAAGCTAACAAAACAGATATCCTGTGCATCTTTGGTACTTAATCTAGCTGGTGTGATTGTTAATTTGCTATTTTCCACTGAAGCTCACAACAATGTTATCCTGTCATCTTTTATACTCAATGTGCTGGTGTGAGAGGTAAGCTAGTAAATTTGCGAGTTTTCACCAAAATCAACAAAACTGTTATCCTGTACATTTGCATACTTGCTCAATCTGGAGGCCCCATTTAAGCATGTAACTCCCGGAACTCCTAGACATCCTGCAACTTCCGCTATGTCCCACTAACTCGCGCTAACTACTGGTAACTCCTGTAATTCCCACTAACTCCCGTAACTCCCACTAATTCCCGCTAACTCCCACTAACTCCCCTAACTCCCGCTAACTAGGAAATTAACTAGTTTTACCATCAAACCAGCTAGATTAGGTATGAAATATGCACAGGATAACAGTTTTGTTAGCTTCAGTGAAAACTAGCAAATCAACTAGTTTTACCTTCAAAACCACCAGATTAAGTATGAAAGATGCACGGGATAACACTGTTGTTAGCTTCAGTGGAAACAAGTTAATGGACTAGTCTACCCATTACACCAGCCAGATTAAGTATAAAAGATACACAGGATAACAATGTTGTTACCTTCAGTGAAAACCAGTTTGCTCTGCCAGGGTACAAGGCCTGGTAGCTGTGACATGAAGAAAACATTGGCTTTAGCTGACATGTGTAAATTAACTAGTTTTAACATCACACTAGCCAGATTAAGTATGAAAGATGCACAGGATAACAGTTTTGTTAGCTTCAGTGAAAACTAGCAAATTAACTAGTTTTACCATTGCACCAGCCAGATTAAGTATGAAAGATGCACAGGATAAAACTGTTGTAAGCTTTAGAGAAAACTAGCTTAATAACTAGTTTTACCATCACACCAGCCAGATTAAGTTTGAAAGATGCACAGGATAACATTGCTTTTAGCGTCAGTAAAAAATAGCAAATTAACTAGTTTTACCATCACTCCAGCCAGATTAAGTATGAAAGATGCACAGGATAACACTGTTGTTAGCTTCAGTGAAAACTAATAAATTAACTAGTTTACCCATCAAACCAGCCAGATTAAGTATGAAAGATGCACAGGATAACAATCTTGCTAGCTTCAGTGAAAACAAGCAAATTAACTAGTTACCCAAAACACCAGCCAGATCAAGTATGAAAGATGCATAGGATAATATTGTTGTTAACTTTAGTGAAAGCTAGCAAATTAACCAGTTTATCCATCACATCAGATTGAGCAAGTATGAAAATGTACAGTATAACAATTTTGTTGATTTTGGTGAAAACTCTCAGATTAACTAGTTTACCTCTCACACCAGCCACATTGAGTATAAAGATGCACAGGATAACATTGTTGTGAGCTTCAGTGGAAAATAGCAAATTAACTTTTTTACAATCACACAAGCCAGATTAAGTACGAAAGACGCACTGGATATCAGTTTTGTTAGCTTAAGAGAAAACTAGCAAATTATGTAGATTACATTAACACCAGCCAGATTAAATATGAAGGATGCACAGGATAACATTGTTGTTAGCTTTAGAGAAAATTATTAAATTAACTAGTTTACCCATCAAACTAGCTAGATTAAGTATGAAAGATGCGCAGGTTAGCTTCAGTGAAAAATAGCAAATTAACTAGTTTTACCATCACACCAGGCAGATCAAGTATGAAAGATGCACAGGATAACATTTTTGTTAGTTTCAGTGAAAAATAGTAAATTAACTAGTTTTACCACCACACCAGCCAGATTAAGTATGAAAGATGCACAGGATAACAGTTTTGTTAGCTTTAGAGAAAACTAGCAAATTAACCAGTTTTACAATCACACCAGCCAGATTAATTATGAAAGATGCACAGGATAACAATTTGCTAGCTTCAATGTAAACTAGCCAATTAACTAGTTTACCCAACACACCAGCCTGATCAAGTATGAAAGATGCACAGGATTACATTGTTGTTAGCTTCAGTGAAAACGAGCAAATTAGTTTTACCATCACACCAGCCAGATTTAAGTATGAAAGACGCAGAGGATAACACTGTCTTTAGCTTCAGTGAAAACTAGCAAATCAACTAGTTTTACCATCACACTAGCCAGATTAAGTATGAAAGATGTACAGGATAACACTGTTGTTAGCCTTAGAGAAAACTAGTGAATTAGCAAGTTTACCCATCACACCAGCCAGATTAAAGGGGCTATAAACCCAAAAACTCAATCTAGGATATTTGCCTTAAAATGTCTCTATGTGACAAATATTAGCGATGTTAATATGGACGAGACAGGACGACACAAACACAAAGTTAACTTAGAACATGAATAAACTGATCTTGCAAGGAGCCGAATTAATGAAAGGAATTTTGGATAATTGACTGAAATTTTGTGATAAAATTTTTATAAAAATTGAGAAAATTAAGTGAAAGAATTTTGAGTCTGAATTTTTGAAATATACTGGAGCCTTTGGTCTTTGGAGAATGCTAGTTTTCACTGAAGCTTACAACAGTGTTATCCTGTGCATATTTCATACTTGATCTGGCTGGTGTGGTGGTAAAACTAGTTAATTTGCTAGTTTTCACTGAAGCTAACAACAATGTTATCCTGTGCATATTTCATACTTAATCTAGCTCGAATAATAGTAAAACTAGTTAATTTGCTATTTTTCACTGAAGCTAACAACAACGTCATCCTGTGCATCTTTCATACTTAATCTGGCTGGTGTGATGGTAAAACTAGTTAATTCACTAGTTTTCTTTAAAGCTAACAACAGTGTTATCCTGTGCATCTTTCATTCTTAATCTGGCTGTTGTGATGGTAAAACTAGTGAATAAGCTGGTTTTGACTGAAGCTACCAACAATGTTATCTTATGCATCTTTCATACTCCACCTGAAAATCAAAGTTCGACTCCGACTCAGACTCCACCCAAAAACCTCCGACTCCACGACTCAAAAGCCCTGCATGGTTATTGCTAAACTAGTTAATTTGCTGGGGGGGGGGGCACTCTTCACCAGTTAACCATATGAATTGTGGTGAATATCTTCACCAGTAAACCACGTGATTTTCTGGGTTGCAATCTTCACCAGTTAACCACTTGATTTATGGGGGGCAATCTTCACCAGTTAACAACGGGATTTTCTGGGGCGATCTTCACCAGTTAACCACATGATTTTCTGGTAAATATCTTCACCAGTTAACCATGTGATTTTCTGGTGAATATCTTCACAAGTTAACCAAGTAATTTTTGTGCAGTGAGTCTCTTTTCAGTCTTATTAAGGGTTACCAGAATCAAGGATTGTGGTCATACATGGGCCATTCTCAAATTTTGGGACACAGTGCCCTGAAAAATGTGGTAACAGAGTGGACTTTTGATCCCCTACATCTTACATACTTAATATAGCGGGGTGATGACTAAACTGGCTAATTTGCTAGATTTCACTGAAGCTAACAATTTAAATGTTATCCTGTACATCTGTATATTTTCTCGCTGGTGTGATGGCTAAACTAGTTAATTTGCTAGTTTCGCTAAAGCTAACAAAAATGCCAACTTGTACATCTATTGAATTTTCTGAATTATACATGTTTTAAGGCGAGAGCTCTCCTGTAATTGTGGGGTGGGCTACAATAAGCTTGTTTTTTTTTCTGAGAAATTCGGAATAAAAAAAGATAGATAGATAGCCCAGCAAGCACAAAAAGTTAAAACAACCATTTAAAAACGTTAGTTTTCATTTCTAAACGTTTTTATAACATTGATTCAATGTTTTTTTAATGTGAGGTGTTTGTTGGGAGGTAGATAGATAGATAGATAGATATAGATGTTATGCCTTGTGCAGGTTAACTTAGGCGAAATACATAGATGATCTTAAAAGTAAATAATCACAATAACAATAATTTATAATGACAATGATGATGACAACGACAAAAACTTTATTATCCTTATTCAGGAAACTCGTTTTGCAGACATGAAAATCAAGTATATAACAGTAATAAAATTATGTAAAAACATTGTAAAAACATTCACCCCATGTATCGGCCCCCCCTTCAGGCCATTTCTAGATACTTTATAATATAACATAAATTCCATGGTAATCATACCTATTTAGGCCTACATGTGATTTCAACTCTTGCAGAATGCCCTTCATACTTGTATTTGCCATCTGATGTTTATTCAGTCATTTCTAATATGAGCTAATAGTGGACCAGCCAAAGTCCAAAAAAGCCTCTAGAAAATTTTTTTCCGGCATTTCTTGTTAATACTTGGCAACCATGGTAGAAGTGGGCTATGGGGGAAGGGATTAAAGGTAGGGGTGGATGCCAGCGTCAATTTTTAATTTTAAGGTCAATTGGGGTCGTTAAAGGTCATTAAGGCAAAATTACTGAAAATTCATGTTTTTTCTCTTTCAGTAGTGTTAATGTTGCCCATGGTACACAGAATAGCTTCAAAAGGATCAGAGGGGTCGGGCTTTTACACTTGTGACCATATCAGTACCCTTTAAATCATTAATTAGGCAATAATTACTGTTTTGCAATTAGCAAAGGTCGTCAAGCAGTCCAATCTAGAGATCACATGACAATCACGAGATAACTCATTCCTAACCAACCAAAAAATATGTGGATGGATGGCCATTGAAGTCAGTGTTCATTTGACACCTTAGTTTCCTTGTTACAACAACTTGCAACCCTCTAAAAGCTAAATAAATGTTATTGTCATTGTCGACAATCTCCTCGGAAACACAAATTTCTCCCATGTATTTTCAATTCCACCTGTCCTAATCACCATATAACTCATTCCTAACCCATCAAAATAGATATGGATAAATAGCCCTTGATGTAAGCTTGCATTTGGTGCTTTGGTTTCCTTGTTACTATAGTTTTCAACCCTCCAAAAGCTAAATAAATGTTGCGGTTAGTGTCAAAAATCTCCTCGGAAACACATAACTCTCCCGTGTATTTTCAATTCCTCCTGTCCTAATCACCATATAACTCATTCCTAACCCATCAAAATGGATATGGATAAATAGCCCTTAATGTAAGCTTGCATTTGGCACATTGGTTTCCTTGTTACTACAGTTTTCAACCCTCCAAAAGCTAAATATATGTTGCGGTCAGTGTCAAAAATCTCCTCGGAAACACAAAATTCTCCCATGTTTTTTCAATTCCACCTGTCCTAATCACCACAAAAATCATTCTTAACCCAACAAAACAAATGTGGATAAATAGCCCTTGATGTAAGCCTTCATTTGGCACCTTGGTTCCTTGTTACTACAACAGTCAACACTCTTAAAGCTGAATAAATGTTATTGTCAGTGTCAAAAATCTCCTCGGAAACACAAAATTTTCCCATGTTTTTTCAATTCCGCCTGTCCTAATCACCATATAACTCATTCCTAACCCATCAAAATGGATATGGATAAATAGCCTATAATGTAAGCTTGCATTTGGCGCATTGGTTTCCTTGTTACCACAGTTTTCAACCCTCCAAAAGCTAAATATATGTTGCGGTCAGTGTCGAAAATCTCCTCGGAAACACAAAATTCTCCCATGTTTTTTCAATTCCACCTGTCCTAATCACCATATAACTCCTTTCGAACCCATCAAAATGGATATGGATAAATAGCCCTTGATGTAAGCTTTCATTTGGCACATTGTTTCCTTGTTACTATAGTTTTCAACCTTCCAAAAGCTAAGTAAATGTTGCGGTTAGTGTCAAAAATCTCCTCGGAAACACAAAATTCTCCCATGTATTTTCAATTCCGCCTGTTCTAATCACCTTATAAATCATTCCTAACCCCAAAAAACAAAAGTGGATAGACAGCCCTTGATGTAAGCCTTCATTTGGAACCTTGGTTCCTTGTTACTACAACTGTCAACCCTCTAAAAGCTAAATAAATATTGTGGTCAGTGTCAAAAATCTAATCGTAAACACAAAATTCTCCCGTGTATTTTCAATTCTGCCTGTCCTAATCACCATATAACTCCTTTCTAACCCATCAAAATGGATATGGATAAATAGCCCTTCATGAAAGCCTTCATTTGGTACCTTGGTTCCTTGTTACTACAACTGTCAACCCTCTAAAAGCTAAATAAATGTTGCGGTCAGTGTCAAAAATCTCCTCGGAATTCTCCAATGTATTTTCAATCCCACCTATCCTAATCACTATATTAGGCATTCTTAACGCACGAAAATGGATATGGATGGATAGCCCATATTGACAGCTTTCATTTGGCATCTTTGTTTTCATGTTACTACAACTGTCAACCCTCCAAACGCTAAATCAATGTTGCTGTCAGTGTCAAAAATCTCTTCTGAAACACGAAACTCTCTCATGTTTTTTCAATTCCACCTTTCTTGATCACTGGATAACTCATTCCCAACCTGCCATTATTAGGGTACCAAATAACTTGGTCCCATTAACTATTCATGTGGGTGCAGGGGGACCTCTCTAATTTTCCCCACCAAATCTTTGGCTGAGAAGTCTGCCTACAAAAATCCATGTTTTGGGAAAACTGTTATTTCTAGGTTTAAACCTTTTATCTGCAACTGCAACATTAGTCAATATTGAATGAAAAAAACTAATTAATCAGTTTGGTCATGAGTACATGTAGGTATATTGGAACTAACGAGAATTACTTTGGCCTGTTAGTCAGGGAGCATCCCGGCAAAATATCAAATTTTGACTTTGGCAACTTCTGTGAGTGCAAAGTTAAGTTCGCCATGAGTCAATTAATTAATAATTATAGTACTTACTAATTGGTATAGATAGCTTTACTCTAGGAAAAGGCAGATGTTCAATACATACTTATTAAGCAGGCATTCGGCAAGAACATTTTCTCCGGTTATTTTAACTGGAAAAAAGGATGCTTTTTGGAGTAAGCCAATCATTATGTGTCCTTTTAAAATACATCGTTAAGGGTGAAGTACATTAATTAAGTATCAAATAACAAAGTTCATTACTTTAAGGTATAGTTCTGGCCTAAGCTTGAGCTATTTAGTAACTTTAGGTCATTTTGATTAATTTTATTTTCAATTTTTTGCTGAAAAATCACCATTTTTTGGTTTTGACCCTAACGACCTCTAATTAACCTTAAAATTCAAATCTGGAAGTGGCATCCACCCTAGTCCATTTCTCTAACCTATTACCTATCAAACTGGCATATGTAGATTCCTTCCATTAAAAAGAAATGCCTCTAACGGTACAGAATCATGTATTGGCTGGTCCACTACAGTGTTTTTTGTATGCATTTAATTAACAAATTACCTGTAAATCACTTATGATTGTGTTAATGTTTTTTGTGATTTGGAATTAAAAACACATAACTGAATCCATGTTGTCATTTCGCTTTGCTAAATATTCGTCAGACATTTTAAAAAAGGGTGCGTTCTAGAAGTTAAACATATTTCACCTACAAATGACCTAAAAACCTTAATTAAGGCATTAATTATGAGTTTTATCTTAAAAATTATTTTTTTTGGTGCTTAAGTATCAATTTTGACCTTCAGCTATCAATTCTGTCTTCATAAGTTCAATTGAATTTATTTTAACATGGAAAAATTGGTAAAAACCTGAAATTTCTCCGTTTTGACCTTAACGAGCTCTAATTAACATAAATATGCAAATGTGACGGTGGCATCCACCCTAATCTTTTTCTCTAACCTATGACCTGTCTAACTGGCATGGTTTCCTTGCATTAACAAAAAATGCCTCTACCAGTACAGAATCATGTCTTGGCTGGTCCACTATAATGTGGAAAACCAGGTGTGGAGAGCCCTGCTGTGCAGGGCTCTCTTGGTAGCATCATGTGTTCACTAATGTTCAGCCTATGGTGTGAATAATACATGTGCTGACACCTTGTGGTGTATTTCATACTGCACTTTGGCGTCCTCTACAGTTTAAATTCAATAACTGCATTAGTTCGGGACAGGTTCCAGGATACAAGTCTTGATTCCGTCCATTTCCATACATGAACAACTCGGGACCGTTCGAGCGCCACCTGGTGTATTATGCTGGAGAGGCCCCAAATGGGTTCTGCTTGCAGATTTGTACATATGAAAGGCCCCTATTACACATACCGCTAGGCGTCGCCACTATCGTGATTAGTGGTCCCGAGATGTTGGCTGTACTTGAAAACTTGGCAGATACAACTTCACGTCATTTCCCCAAATCGTTCCATTCATTAAACCAGGATGCAACATGTGGAAAAGAACATCCTTAGGAGAACATCATTCTGATCTTGACAGAACATCTCATGTTCAAAAGCAGTAAGGCTTTGATATTATAGCACTGACTGTTAAATGTATGTGTGTGCTCTTTTTAGAATGCAATGAGAATCAATGGGTCATAACAGCTCAATGTGTTCAGCTTATAAATGGTATATATATATATTGTCCATTCAATTATAGCCCATCCAGATTTGGATTCTTTTTACTCATATAAATGGAGGAAAGTGTCATCGAGAGTGGCATATTAGCCCCCCCTCCAGGCAATTTCTAGACATGCCCCTGAACCCTGGTCATTGTCATTGAAAGTGTGTTGGAATGGGGGATAATGATACATTTATTAGCCTATAGACCTACAAACGTTCTCCTAGCTATAATATTTCTTGCAATGCAAACATCCTTGCACTATTTTTAAAGAAACAGTTTAATTAACTCTAGTCTGCTCTAGAGTATGAGAATCGATCTGCCAATACATCCTAGAGATACTTATTAACTATGCATACTTTGCAGTCTGTGTCATAATGTTCAGATCACACTAAAACAGTCAATTATTCATAAGCAGTAGCCTATGTGCATGTTAATTATTTTTTACCTCTGTCCATGCATATATTTATTTTTTTGTCCTCTATAACTTGGCTCTAGTAACTGTTAATTTGTCATTTGATTTTTTTTTCTATTTTGCAGACTGACCACATCAATGACATCATGAGTGCAAACCAGGACTTCGAGGACGTATGCATTTGTGGAAATGGCACTTTCTTCCGTTACGAGTATGAGAGAATATTCTACGGAAAGGCATGCCAGAAATGCTGGAAAGAATGGCTGGTCCCGACGTCGGGTGATCAACATCGCCCTCTTGTTACTCCTCAGATAACTCTGCCGGAATTCAGAAGAGCCTTCCCTGTCACGGCCGCGAGGAAAGAAATTAAGAAAACAGATGTGAAGTTGCTCAAACCGGGAGACCATGTCATGTGGCAGCGGCCTTATGTAGTGTGGCATCATGCGATAGTCATAGAAGTTCCGAGTTTGATCGAAAATGGTCAGGGAAATGGTGAAGGTGGTGGAGATACTTCGTGTGAAAATATTGGAAGTACGGATAGTAATAGGAATAATGCTGAAGCAGAAGTTGAAGACCGGATGGACGCAATACATCAATCTGATGTCGATTTGCCCCATGATGAACCGGCCAATTATACTGATGGAAATTTGACAGAGAGCAACAATGAGGGTAGAGTTGAAAGAGTTCTGCGGTTGGACATACAAGCTGCGAACAATGCTTATAGAAATGATGTACCTGATGGGGCACTAACCTCTTCAAACGGTGGCAGAAGAAATTCTGATCAGCTGAGAGTACTCCATTGGTCGTTATCCAAAGGCTCAATCAAAATACACAAAACAGTAGTCAATTTGTCGTCCGAGCGTGGTAGGATGTTTCTAGCGAGTTATGATAGCCAAATAATTAAGCGTAATCCGCCCCACCTTGTTTTGGCAAGAGCTTCTGCTTTGGAAGGGTCAACTGACTACCACTTCTTCAACAAAAACTGTGAAAATTTTGCTAGGTTTTGTAAAACTGGCATCAACTACAATCACCAATTTCCTTGGTTGATGTTGAAATTGGATGACACCTTTACGACGTCCTTGGCAAGACTGATGAAAGCAGCAAGCGTTATTCCAACCGTATCAGTGGTAAGTTTTTGTCTAATTCTAGTTCTCTACTTCCTATTGTTTAAAGAATCGTACAAAATGTTCGTCTGTGATGGGCTGACCAAGTCGCTGCGTTTCACAACCTGTTTATTGATGACTTTTATCTCTGTGTTTCAGACTCTGTTGATGGCATTAGTGTGTCATTGTGTTTCATGGCCTGTTTATTGATGACTTTAATCTCTATGTTTCAGACTCTGTTTGTTGATGGCATTAGTTTGTTAGTGTTTCACGGCCTGTTTATTGATGACTTTAATCTCTATGTTTCAGACGCTGTTTGTTGATGGCATTAGTGTGTCACTGTGTTTCACGGTCGGTTTAATGATGACTTAGTTTGTCACTTTGTTTGAGGTTTTGTTTATTGGTGACCATTGTTTGTCTCTGTGTTCCATGTGCTGTTTACTGGTGAGCTTAATTTAGCCCCATTTCGGGTGCTTTTTATTGGTGACAAGTTTTTGTCACTGTTTTTTTCAGGCTCTGTGTGTTGATGGCCTTAGTTTGTTACAGTGTTTCATGTTTTGTTTATTGATGATCTCAGTTTATTGCTGTGTTTCAGTCCCCCACTGTCTCTGTTTATTGATGACCAATGTTTTGTTTCTGTGTTTCAGATTCTGTTTGCTGAAGGGATAGAGTACAGCTGGACTGTCCAATATGAGATCATTGGGGCCTGTTTTGTTCTGATACTAGAGATGATTTCATTTCTCATTGATCTTGGCAACATGTACTTTGAATTCAAGTACCCATCATCGTGTTACACTCTGCGAGGGGAGGAGTTCCGACAAGCCGTTGTGATGCGCTTCTTTGAGTTTCTATTTGGTGCTACAGGGATGATAGGTGGTGCTATTGCCTGCGAGCAATTTGCGTACCGTGTCGGAAAGAGAATCTGTCCCGGCCTGGGTACCTTAATTGGTTTCACTATTGGTCTAGTTGTTGGAACCTTTGGTGGATTTGTACTTGGGACCATAGGCAAAGCTTTAGGAAATGCGATCGGCATATGCATTGGGCGCAGTGACTGCTGTAAGAAAAAAAGAGATCTGGAAATTGAAGTTGACCCACAAAATCAAGACGAGGATGATGATGGTACAAGCAGCCAAGGACGCAATACACCCGGGGCGGCCTCTAATAATCAGTTGCTGCTGACAGAACCCAATGAACAACAGAACCACAAGCAAAGGTTGGTAACAGTAGTGCTAGCTACTCTATCAGTCATTAGATACGATACGAGACAATTTATATTTATAGGCCGTGATAGTGGAACTCTCCTTTTTCCAGCTCTCCCGTGTTGACGAGCAGAATAAAACTATTTCCGGGAACAAGCTGCCATTTTTTACCATTGCTGAGTCAGTGGAGCTGGCATTCCAGGCCCCAGGGCACTTTTAATCCATTGAAAACATTACGGATTTGCATTGCCGAGTCTTAAATGGAATGTTTAGCATGGATTGCCACCATATTCCAGTACTGTCAGGCTGATTAGACTTTGTTACGAACCTTAGAAACCCCGGCTCCATTGTAAATTCCCAGGCTGATGTTCCCGGAAATAGTTTTATTCTGCTCGTCAACACAGGAGAGCTGGAAAAAGGAGAGTTCCACTAACGCCCGCTATTTCGCATCAGCGAAAAAAGATAACCAGTACAAAGCGTATCATAAATTTGCAATCACAAGATTAATTTGGTTATTTATAAAATATAGGTTATTTATATCTTTGAAAATTTGATTATGATGATGTTCTGATGTGGGGAGACCTGGATAGCCCTGGGGCTGAAATTCAGGCCACCCTATATAGACAGATAGATATGGCAAGTCCACCCTTCTAAGCTCAGTTCTGGGTAGTCATGACCTGATGGGGGTTGATTGGTGAGACGGAAATCCTCAACATGGTAGAAAGATAAATAGATAAAACATAGGGCAAGAAATTTTATGATAATTATAAGTGATAAAACAAATATTCTCACACATATTTATGCTCAATATGATTTACATAAATATGGTATTTATGATTACCTTCAGGAGGATGAGGAAGATATACAGGCCATCCAGTTGGGAAGCTCGATTTGGACTTTGCGTCATCATTTTCAGCAGCATTCTTCTTTATGCCTTCACAAGACAGTACAAGGAAACATACGAGGTTTTCCGGGGAAGCATTTTGAGCACTTGTGTCGTTGAAAAAGCAACTTATTTGAGGTAATCTGTCAATGCTTTAAATGTGCATGTTTCAATTAAAACTGAAGTAAAAATGGAACCCAAATTAAGTACTCAGTGGTTTTGAAGCAGCTCAATGCTAGTTTATTCCACTTAATGTAAATGCACCAAGCTCTTGTGAATTACATGTATTTTTAGGTAGTCGTTCGTATGAACGTCTACCTTTTGTAATCGGCAATGGACAAGTGGAAAAAAGCCCGCGAAAATCGGAAATTTGAAATACCGTAATGCAGATTTGTCTCAGAAATCGTCTGTGTTCTCAGGGACCACTTAAAGTCAGTGTGAGGAAGAAATATATCTGAAATGCACAATCTACGATCACAATTACGAGAGAGTAATGTGAATCCACGCAGTCTTTTTGTTTTCTTGTGATACCCGGTCAATCCGCCCTGGGACTAGCCGCCTCGCTGCTTCCCGCCTCAAGAAAACTCGCCCAGGCGCCAGCCCGCCAGTCAGGGGTACTTCCAGCCGTGGCCCCCCGCCCAATTCCGCATCGATCTCCCTTCTCCCTGGTCTTCCCTGCTCACGCTGGTTGCCCCAAGCTTGGACAGTCTGTTCATGCGTCTTTTCACAATTTCTTAATATCTAAATATATAATATGCTTAGGTTTATCAGTAAGATGTAATTTGACACGTTTTCTGTAATTATGCAATTAATTGTTCAACTGATCCAACAACAGCGTCAATGAAGTGCAATTCAGCTTCACAGCTTTTTTAGAACAATGAAAGTAACGTAATTAATTAGGCCTACACCAGACTGTCTTTCACTAAAGAGAAACAATTTATTTAGATAAAATGTAAAATAACATCTGCTGGATATATATCTTTGGTCTTTATCAGTAATTTTACTAAATTATATGCCTAGACAGACTCCATGAGTCCCTATTTTGCCGATGACGATGCCTAGCTAGGCTACTTGTATTTTCCCTTTTAAAATTATGTCGCAAAAAATATTATGAACATTGCAATTTGAGATCTTTCTAAGCCATTAAATGCATATGTCGGATTTATGTCCAAAATTCAACCTGGGAGTTAAAGACCATAAATTGATACATTTCAAGTATCAACCCTATCATTGAAATTCAGTGTTTCTGTGATCTTAACAAGCATTCTTAGAGCACAGCACCGGCCATGCTGTACATGCTTTTCATTGGAATCGACATGATTAATGTACAAGATTGGTGGATGGGGCAAAAAAGGAATTTCTTTGCATGCTTACATTAACTGGTGGACTGTGTAGGCTATAAACTGAACCAAATTAAAAACTCAAAACTATTTCCAGGGCAGTATTTTTCTGTATGTGATTCAGATGGGCTGTTGAGATTATGAATATGTATAATCAGATGACAAAGGACTTAGTTCCATAAAATCACTTAATGAGCTGTCTCAGAGAAAATCATGCAAAATCCAGAGATCTTGATTGATGACCGACTCGGAATTGGCTAAAATTTTCCACACATCAAGTTTTGGGTCTTTAAACATGTAATTCATGGTCAAAAGTCTAAATTTCATTTTTTAAGGTTGTGCCACAGCATCTTGAAAAAAAGATGTTTTTCACTTAAAATTGACTAAAAATTCACTCCGAGCGCCCATGAAATTGCATGTTTTTAAAGCCTCATTAAATCTGATAAACTGCAAATATAGTCATGTAAGTTTAAAAAGTTTGTCATTTTGAACCTTAAAAATGCAAAAAATTCTTTAAATAAATTTTGACATCATTCATCTGTTTTTGGCAGCTTGCCAAAAATTTGTCTTCGATGGACTTTTGAAAATAGTGAAAAACACCCTATGTTTAAGGGGGCTGCTCTCAATGCGCGACACCTTTAGAAACCTGATTTAAAAAAAATAGGAATGCAGAACACTTGAATTTTAATAAATGGGTGTCCGTTCCGTGGGATATTTTGTTGTAAAGTTGCAATAGGTGGCGCTAATTTTCGATTTTTCTTTAAAATGTGAAAAACTACGTAGTTCAACGGCTTCTACTTAAAAGCCAGATATGATAATTTTTGGTTTAAACCACATTTTTTGGGTGAGAGCATTGCAATATGTCATTTTCTATGACACTTCAACCCAATCCAAGATGGCAGTTGAGCTGGAATTCAAAATGGCCGCCAAAAAGTAAATTGTATGCAACTTTGCTCCAAATTGGGATAGAGCGGCACTATTTTGGCTTCAAAGATGGGTTTAGGGACCTGAGAAAGTCAGTTATGATATAAATTTTCATTTTACATCCAGCCGATCGAAGTTGGCATCCAAAATGGAATTCAAAATGACTGCCGAAAGGTAAATATTACCTCTTTTCACTCATAAATGGGATTGATCGCCACTGTTTAGGCCCAAACATGGGTTTTTGGGGTCTGAAAATTCCATTATGATATCCAGTATAGTCCATTTACATTTTCCTACCAAGATGGTGTCCAAGCTGCAATTCAAAATGGCCGCCAAAGGTGAATTTCACCTATTTTTGCTCCTAATTGGGATTGATCACCATTATTTTGGACCAAACATGGGTTTCGGGGGTCTTAGAATTCAATTATGATGTCCAGTATAGTCCATTTTCATTTTCATAACAACACAGTGTCCAAGCTGCAATTCAAAATGGTCGCCAAAGGTGTATTTCACCAATTTTTTCTTCAAATTGGGATTGATCACCACTATTTTGGCCCAAACATGGGTTTCGGGGGTCATAGAATTCAATTATGATATCCAATATAGTCCATTTACATTTTCATAACAACACAGTGTACAAGCTGCAATTCAAAATGGCCACCAAAGGTGTATTTCACCTATTTTTGCTCCTAATTGGGATTGATCACTACAGTTTGGGCCCAAACATGAGTATTTGGGGTATTAGAATTCCATTATGATATCCAGTATAGTCCATTTACTTTTTCCTAACAAGACAGTGTCCAGGCTGTAATTCAAAATGGCCGCCAAAGGTGTATTTCACCAATTTTAGCTCCTAATTGGGGATTGATCGCCAGTTTGGGCCCAAACATGGGTTTTGGGGTCTCTGAGAATTTGATTATGATATCCCTTTTCATTTCATTTAATCCAAGTTGACGTTCAAATCTGGAATTCAAAATGGCCACCACAGGCATACTTCGCATATTTTTGCTCATAATTTGGATGGAACTGCCCTATGGGGGTCCAAACATGTGTTTTTTTTGGGTCTGAGAATTCAATTATGATATTCGTCTTCGTGTCCGAGGTCGCCTCGTGCCTTTTGTCATGTGTAAACAATGAAAGTATGAAAGTTGTTATGGTCCCTAAAACATTTCACATGCAAAATGACAACTCATAGTACTACTTGCCAGTGGTTACACTAGTCAAAATGATACCCTACCAAGAATTTCATGTCTCTCCTCTTGAACATAAGATTGTAATTGGCCAAAATCATCTCAGAATGCATGCAGCCTTTGACATTCAACACACATTTGTTTTGCAAAAACCGGATAATGGTGTTTTGCAAAAACCGGATGGTGGTGGTAGTTTTGGGGGTATATTTTACCTATTTCGGTCGAAATATGGGTTTTTGGGGTCTGAGAATTTGAATTATGTTATTAATATTCATTTTCTTCCATCCGATCCAAGATGGTGTCCAAGCTGAAACCAAAATGGTTCTCCTATTTTTGCTCCTAATTGGGATCGATCTGCGCTGTTCAGGTCCAAACATGGGGGTCTGAGAAGTCAATTATGCAGTCCATTTTTTCTTTGACTACTCCCAATCACCCCAATCTAAGTTATCATCCACAACGGAATTCAAATGTGAAAAAGCTGCTGCAGAATAATATTTATGTCTATCAGTTTGCTCCTAATTGAGATGTAGTTGCATTATTTTGCGTGCCTAACATGGATTTTTTTGGTCTTACCATTTAATTTTGACAATCATGCTCTTTTCCCTATAACCTGATCAAAGATAGTGCTAAGGTAGAATTCAGAATTGCCACTTATACATTGTAGTAAATTTGACCTACTTGGGATGTAACTTATCTTGCTTCCGGAAGTTTGAGGTATGGGAATTCAATTTGTGACCATTTCTGGCACCCGTATAGCATGCCTAATTAGTTAATCAGTTTGTACTTTTGGTTGTAAAATTGTAACATTCCAGGCCCTGTCCAAAAACCATGTTGGACTTGGGTTTCAGTAAAGTTGGAACTGAATGCTCTGTTTGACTCCAAAATAGGAGCTCTAGCCCTATTGATGGTAAAAATAGTTTTCTTTAGCTTTTTTTGGGATCTACCTAAAAAAGAGTCAGCACAGATATACTAAATTTGGATTGGGTTGACACAATATTCAATTCACTAAATTCTACTTTTATATTTAGAAAGGTAGGCTCTATCCAAATATAGATAAAACTCCATTTTCAGCTACCACTTTGGGAATTCTAAGTTGGACAATACTTCAGATTTGGTCATTTGGACCCCCATAAGTACTGAACAATTCATCAATATATCTCAATTAGGAGCAAAGGTAGACTTCACTTTTTGGCAATCATTTTCAATTACGTCATGGATGCCGTCTTGTAGTGGATGGAAGTAAGAGGTAAAATAAAAATTGATATCTTGTTTCATTTCTAATTCCCGCAAAATGCAAGTTGATGCCTCAAAAGTGCAGTTCTATCTCATTAAGGAGGTAAACTACATAGAAATTACTTTTTGGCACCCATAATTCAAATTTTTTTAAAAACAATTTTGGATCAGGTAATGATTAAATAGTAATTTATATCAAAATTGAATTCTTAGAATTAAAAATGCATCTTTGCACCAAAAGCAATTCAGCTGTATCCCTATTAAGATTCAAGATTAATTTTTTTGAAGATTCAAGATTCAAGACTAAAGCAAAGGAAATTAGAATTTGCATTTTGATGGCTTTTTGAATTCCAGCTTAGAAGGAATGCTTGGTCGGCTGAGATTAAAATAAAAAATAGCATCCAATGCATGTGCCGTGTCCTTGGGCCTTAATTTGATCAATTTGTTGCTCTGCCTGGTACGTGGCAGGGCAGTCTGGAGTTTGTTTATGTCCAACTCCTCCCTCGTCGGAGTCCAGGGAGAACTAAACTACTGCTACTACTACCTACCATCCCACCATCCGGTTTTTGCAAAACGCCACTATCCGATTTTTGCAAAACAAATGTGTTTTGGATGTCAAAGGCTGCGTGCAATCTGAGATGATTTTGGCCAATTACAATCTTATATTCAAGAGGAGGGACATGAAATTCCAGGTAGGGTATCATTATGACTAGTGTAACCACTGGAAAGTAATACTTTGAGTTCTCATTTCGCCTGTGAAATGTTTTATGGAACATAACACTTTCATGCTTTCATTGTTTACACTTGACGAAGCTGTATCATGACAAAAGGCAAAATTAAGCGAAATATACCTGTGGTGGCCATTTTGAATTCCAGATTTGAACGTCAACTTGGATTAAATGAAATGAAAATGGATATCATAATCAAATTCTCAGAGACCCCAAAACCCATGTTTGGCCCAAACAGTGGCGATCAGTCCCGAAAAGGAGCGAAAATTGGTGAAATACACCTTTGATACACCTTTGGTGGCCATTTTGAATTGCAGCTTGGACACTGTCTTGGTAGGAAAATGTAAATGGACTATACTGGATATCATAATGGAATTCTCAGGCCCCCAAAACCCATGTTTGGGCCCAAACTGTGGTGAATAATCCCAATTAGGAGCAAAAATTGGTGAAATACACCTTTGGCGGCCATTTTGAATTGCAGCTTGTACACTGTGTTGTTATGAAAATGTAAATGGACTATACTGGATATCATAAAGGAATTCTAAGACCCCCGAAACCCATGTTTGGGCCAAAAATAGTGGTGATCAATCCCAATTTGGAGCAAAAATAGGTGAAATACACCTTTGGCGGCCATTTTGAATTGCAGCTTGGACACCATCTTGGTAGGAAAATGTAAATGGACTATACTGGATATCATAATGGAATTCTCAAACCCCAAAAACCCATGTTTGGGCCTAAACAGTGGCGATCAATCCCATTTATGAGTGAAAAGAGGTAATATTTACCTTTCGGCAGCCATTTTGAATTCCGTTTTGGATGCCAACTTCGATCGGCTGGATGTAAAATGAAAATTGATATCATAACTGACTTTCTCAGGTCCCTAAACCCATCTTTGAAGCCAAAATAGTGCCGCTCTATCCCAATTTGCAGCCAAGTTGCATACAATTTACATTTTGGCGGCCATTTTGAATTCCAGCTCAACTGCCATCTTGGATTGGATTGAAGTGTCATAGAAAATGACATATTGCAATTCTCTCACCCAAAAAATGTGGTTTAAACCAAAAATTTTCATATCTGGCTTTTAAGTAGATGCTGTAGAACTTCGTAGTTTTTCACATTTTAATGAAAAATTCGAAAATTAGCGCCACCTATTGCAACTTTACAACAAAATATCCCACGGAACGGACACCCATTTATTAAAATTCAAGTGTTCTGCATTCCTATTTTTTTTAAATCAGGTTTCTAAAGGCGTCGCGCATTGAGAACAGCCCCCTTAAACATAGGGTGTTTTTCACAATTTTCAAAAATCCATCGAAGACAAATTTTTGGCAAGCTGCCAAAAACAGATGAATGATGTCAAAATTTATTTAAAGAATTTTTTGCATTTTTAAGGTTCCAAATGACAAACTTTTTAAACTTACATGACTATATTTGCAGTTTATCAGATTTAATGAGGCTTTAAAAATATGCAATTTCATGGGCGCTCGGAGTGAATTTTTAGTCAATTTTAAGTGAAAAACATCTTTTTTTCAAGATGCTGTGGCACAACCTTAAAAAATGAAATTTGGACTTTTGACCATCACTTGCATGTTTAAAGACCTGAACCTTGATGTGTGTAAAGTTTCAGCCAATTCCGAGTCGGTCATCAATCAGGCTCTGCATGATTTTCTCTGAGACAGCTCATTTAAAATTTTGACGTTTGTTTGCACCTCAGCGGCCAAGTTCATCACATTGGGGTATTGCGAGTGGGCCCTCATGACGATCGTCAATGCGTGTGAAAAAGACTAGGCCTAAATCAATTAGCTAGCAATCGCCTTCTATTACAGAAGCAAAACAATGCTACACTTCAACCTCTCTATTACGACCACCAGTGGTTCCAAGCCATTGTGGCCGCAATAGCGAGGTGGCCGTAATGAAGAGGTTCTTAATTCTCTCAAACTGACCACTAGGGTCCGCCACTATAGGGGCGACTCCAGTGCCACTAGGGGGTGCTGGCATACTGGTCAACACATAATGCCATGTGCTTTCTGATATAAAAGGTGTTAAGTGCAATTTAACTGTACCCCATTCACTTAATTGGCATTGAACATGTCATCTTTAAATACAAACATTGGATATTAAAGTAAGCTTTTGTTGCCTTTCAAAAAATAAAACATTTAATGAGTGTTATTATATTAAATAGGCCAATACAAAATTCACAGTTCTTGGCAGGACTGACATAAGACATGCTATTACATTTTATATGCATATATACTGTTAAAATATGAAAAGCCAATCAGAAGAATTCTCATGTTTCAATTGAAGATTTTAAGTGTTGTGATTATAACTAGGCCAATGGATTAATTGGACTCTTTTCTCGGAAATTCACCCACTGTTAGGCAGCACTATTTTGTATCTTCATTATTTTCCGAGCTTCCTTGCACTTTTTTTCAGTGTTTTTGTTTCTTCTTGGAATGTAGACTAATTAAGAATTACACTGTACTGGCAGATTTCAATTAGTGGCTGATAGGCCTAATTGGCTAATTGCGTTTAGGAAATATTGTGCTCATACTTCCTCAGTGTGCTTTAGTTCAAATGACAATTGCATGGGAAATTTCCTTAATAAAAGTCTATGTAATGATCTTGATTTTTTTTTTCAGACAAAATATGGAGTAAATTTTCAGTGAGGTTTTGGCTAAGTTTTTATTAGGACACAAAATTTTATGGGAAAGCTTAAATACAGCCGGCGTCAGCCGCATATATGTGGGGGGCCTGGACAATAACAAAGCAAACCTACTGCAGACTGCAGTACACTAGCTCTAAAGTTGGCCAGATCTTTTCGGTTTTTGAACAAAATGGTCTGCCAAAGGTTTGTGTTGTGTCATTAATTGGTCAGTCAACAAATTTGGACTGGAATTTGGAACAAGAACCCAGGGGTTCAAAATGGAGGTGGTGTAGTGCCTTACTTCATATCCCCCAAAACAGACTTTCCCTGAGTGGCCAGAACCAGGTGTTGTTCATATTGTGTGCTTAATTTCAGAATTTTAAAAATAATCCATTTGAAGCAAAATTGTACACTAAACTATATAGGTATATGGATACAAAATTAACTTCCTAATATGATTAAGTAAATATTTGTTGAAGTTCACCAATTTATTGCTTACCATTAATTTTTGAGAAACCTAAAATTTGAGAAAAATATCAGAAATCCTCCTTTTTCCAGTTTTTTTGGTTTTTATGAAAATTTCCTAAAATTGGCCCTCCAAATGAGTTTAGTCATTTAAAGAGGTATAATTTAGACATCTAAATGCAAAATTTCCGCAGTGTAACTCCAAAATTGACGGAATCATGGACCATTGAAAAAATACCATATTTCCTGAATTTACTGTTATCAATTTTTGTAAGAGCATTTAGACCCCCAAAAGGAACATTAAGGGTATTTAATGCATATGATGGTAGAATTTCATTCCCATAGGTATAACCGTTTCAGAGTTCTGCTCTGGAAACTAAAAAAAAAAATTTTTTTTAATTTTCAATATTTTACAAAAACTCTACCAATTGCTTATATATGAACACCAAAATGCACATATATGCTGTAAGACCCATTCATGTGCCAAATATCATATACACAAGTGCAATAGTTTAGGCACAGCGGCCAATACACAATGTGTGCAAGATATAAAAGGAAAACACGTCTTAATTACAACATGCCTGGTATTCATTCCTATGCCAGATGCATGCTCTATAATCAAGTTATACATATCTCTTGACCCGAACATCTCCAAACAAAATAGCCAAGACAGGGCCCAAAAGACATTCTGGAAATGCTCAAATTTCAAATTTCCCGCCAAAACGGTCCATTTGTCACTGTGACTGCATAAATGGAGATGTGTACACACCTCCATTAAAAATTGGTCTGAAAAAGTCTGGAATGTTTCAAAAACGCTGCAAACACCCTGTTAATGGCAATGATAAGAAATTTACCTTCCCTACTTTTTAATGCTTTTGGGGAATTGGAGATTCAGCTTACAAATAACAAGAAGCACCACATCACTAGGCCTAGCATGTAGAAAGCATAACATGTAAGAACAAATACCTTTTTTGTTAAGATGTCCAAAAAAGCCATTCATGGTCCGCTTTTCATGTCTTGCAGTACACTGACTCAAGTCTGGTAATTATATATGGTTTACTGAGCAGTAACTGAGCTCAGAGTTGGCATGTAGCGTCTAATAATTGCAATTAGTCATTGAGGTGTGTCAAAGAAAGTGTCAACTCAATTGGCTTGAGTTGGCAGCTAGTGTCTAATGATTGCAATTATTCATTGAGCTTAGTCAGTTTCACAGGTAATAGCAATTGGCTTGAGTTGACACTTGACAGGCAATGTCTAATGATTGCAATTACTCAATGAGCTGTGTCAGTGTCAAAGAAATATCAACTAATTACAATTGGCTTTCAGTTAGTGTCACTAAATGTTTTTTTGTGTGAAATCCAATTGAGCTGATGATAAAATAAAAGTCAATTAAATTGCATTTACATGTTTGCTTTGATTTATTTTGATATTAAGTATGTTGTTATTACAATTAAGCACAATTAATGATATTAAATAAGTGTTCTATTTTCATAAATTAAAACATAAATGTTACGAAAATGTATTTATTTTGCATCACAATAGGCCTGCCCAGCCCTGCTGGCAGACCTAATGATAAATAATATGTCTCCAGTACACATGTAATATAGAGGAGTGTCACTATAACCCTATCCATGTTAGTCACTGCACATTCGATATTATAATACCGAAACGACTACCTTTGAATCCCTGGATTCTTGTTGAATATTCCATGCTTAATACTCACTCATTTCTTGCATATTTTTTTTTCAGTGCACCTTACCCATGTCCTGCAATACAAGTCCACCTATATGGCAACCAATCAAATTCCAGCATTGGTGGAATCAACCAATCAGATGCCAGCATTACAGACAGCAATCTATCACATTTGCATATTGGCGAAGGATGGAGCCAATCAAATTCCAGTATTGTCAGCTCGGGCCAATCAGATCTCAATATTACAACGCAAATGTTCGAGGATGAAAATGCTTTCAGAATAGGCAATGTGAGTGACACACCATTTATTTTTATATACATTCAGGACTTAATTAAAATTTAATGGAAAACTGAAGTAAGGTATTATATTTATTAAGAAATTATGTATTTCAGTTTTTATGATAAAATGGTTTTTAATGCAGGTGCGCATGCGCAACTGCATTATACCAGTCACTTACCATATAATGGGTTTTGTGGATTAGAACATGCACCCCGATATTGTTATCAAATAGTGAATTTTCGTGTTTGAAAATCAGATTTTCCGTTAGTGGAGAACCCCTAGTTTTGTGCGCAGAAGCATTATGCATTATGTATATGTTATTTTTATAAAGAAAATCATATTTGTGACAATATGGGGTAAAATGATGCATTTCTGCCGATCAAAAAAGTTATATGTAACTTTTTCTAATCCCCAAATCTAAGAATCAAGAAAAACGTATGTGGAATATATATCAGGCAATCTATATACTAATTTTCGCTTTAAAAAATACAGTGGTTATTGCTCTAGGCCTGTTGACAGATTGTTTCTGTAGAAAAATGGGTTTTGTGGATTGGGATGAACTCCATGATCTTGCCATCTAAATAGCATTTTCTTATTGGAAAGTCACATTTTCACATATGGGGAAGATCTACAGTGGTGTTTAGGAGCATTTTGGATTATAAATAGGGTATTAAGAGACAGATGTTCTCATTTGTAGCCAAAATTACAAAAGTGTTTTTATGATGGTCCGGAAAAAGTATGATTTCTTTTTTCCTGTTTTCCTTATGTGTTATAAAAAAAAAACATTTGAGATGTACTTCAGACATTCTATATACCTGTTTTTGCTTACAAACGTGTTCAGTGCTCCATATCTGATTACTTATTGTTTTCGTAGATGAGTTTATGGAATGGACGGAGCACCTTGATCTTGCCATTTGAATGTCATTTTCAGATTTTCACTGATGGAGAACATCTGCAATGGTGTGTATGAGCATTATGGGATGTGTATAGGGTATTAAGAGACGGGATTTTCTCATTTATTGATATTAACAAAATGATGCCCTTCTGACAGCTGAAAAATAAGACCAGAAACAGTTGTTTTTTTACCAAGGCCTGAAGTTTCAGAACTCATAAGCATATGAAAATCCAAGTTTTGAAAATATTTTGTCTAACGCAACCCTACAGTAGAAAATTCCACCTGCATTATGCAACCCGCGGGTTCTTGTTTTAAGTTTGTGCCGATATACCCATGTGCATCGCTTCCTATACTGCTGGTTGTCATAATTTTATTTCACTTATTTAATTGGTATACATATATTTTGTTTATCTATTCCAGTGTTCATATCAACCATATTGCCTGAACAATGACTCTTTGACAGTGAAAAGAACCAAAAAATACGTTGCCAAATATGGAACTCCGGGCAACACCTTTCCGTGCTACCATCAGTATTATGACAAATCGATGGTTATAAGAAAATTGGCGCCTGAAGTGAACTTTGTACACAAATTTTTGTGGCCTTCTTTGGGTGTTTTTATAGGTCTGACCCTTGTTTTGCATGCCGTGTTCAGAAAAAGTCAAAAAGGAGAAAATTGCTTTGTGACACTGACCATAGTTCTTGGATTCCGGTCGTATTTTGATTTATTTGAAAGATGTTGGTGCTGTTTATAAATCTTATTATAGGAAGAACTATTTACGACAGTGGTCACTGCTTAAACATTAAAAAAAACTCATTTATACTATACACAATGGTTTTTATATGTATTTATATTTATATACCATTTTACAAGATGTCTATATCTTTCGTGAGTTTTAAAATGTTAGAATTATTTGAAATGTAGTCAATTTATTTTTAAATTACATTTTTACAATGTATAGTTTCTCGACAGAGGCAAAAAAGTTGATATTATGTAAAAGTGTTTACATACTTACAATTTTGTTGTTTGTTGTAGATGTTCAACAAGTAGCCTTTACTTTCTCATAAATACTTTTAGACTTTTTATATTCTAAATTTTCTTCAAAAAATATTTCATGGGAATGTCCCTCAATTTTCTCTTAATGTGACCGGGGGGAGGGGGCTTAAAGTTTGTTGCCAAATTGACAGTATGCTTCAGCAATTATGCATTTATACATGTATGACATTGTATGTATTCCGGTGCAACAAAAATTTGCCTGTAAGCTGGTCTTTTTTGAGTTTTTACAGCTGCTTGCAGCCTGTATTACAGGAGGCATTTTCGGTAAGCTTCTGACCATATAGGAGGTCGCACTATTTCACCTATCCCTTTGAAACTTTGTATACAGTCTCAATATAATTTTCTCTTGCTTCCATCAACTTTTGGTAAACTTCTGAGACATTAAACTTTTTATTTACGAAACTAAAATGTTCGTTTTTGGCGCGAATTTCAAATGACCAGAGCCTGCTCTGCAGTGTAACCAGCATCAACAGCAGCAGTCACAACCAGTGTTTACAGATTCAATAGAAAGAATGAAGGAAGGGATGAAGGAAGAAGGGGGGATGAAGGAAGTGAGGAATGAAGGAAGGAATGAAGGAAGGAGGGAAGGAGGGAATGAAGGAAGGAAAAAAATAAAGAAAAAAGGAAGGAAAGTAGGAAGGGAGGGAGGGAGGGAGGGAGGATATACATGTAGATAGATGGATGCAGGGCCGGCTCTACCATTAGGCCAATTAGGCGGTCGCCTAGGGCGCAGAGCAAGGAGGGGGCGCAGAGCAAGGAGACATACACATAGCCCCACTCACTTTTTCTTGTATTTCTTAACACTGACAGGAAAGCAAGAAACGGTACAGTATTCATTCAAGAAAATTAATAAGACTTGAATACTTGCAAAACGTCATGCAGTTGTGTAAGTTCAGAAGTACTGTGATGTCATCTTAAATTAAAACTTAACTTTCCTGGCCATTTAATCTATTAGTCTCTTTTCATTCTTTTTTTTTCGTCTCTAATTGCACCCCCTCCTTGCTTTGCACCCACTCACTGTATGGCCCCTCTTTGCTCTGCACCCCCTCTTTGCTCTGCACCTCCTTCTTGCTCTGCACCCCCTCCATGTGCGCCCCCTCCTTTCTCTGTGCAACCTTCCTTGCTCTGCACCCCTCCTTGCTCTGTGCCCCCCTCCCTGCTCTGCGCCCCCATCCTTGCTCTGCGCCCCTCCTTGTTCTCTGCCCATCCTTGTTCTGTGCCATCTCCTTGCTCAGTACTCGTACTTGCTCTGCACCCCATCTTGCTTTTATTTGTCTCTAATTGCGCCCCCACTTGCTCTGTGTCCCTCCATGTTCTGTGCCCCTCCTTGCTCTGTGTCCCCATCCTTGCTCTGCGCCCCTCCTTGATATGTGCCCCTCCTTGTTCTGCGCCCCCTTGCTATGCACCCCCTCCTTGCTCTATGGCCCTTCTTACTCTGCACCCCCTCCTTGCTCTCTGCCCCTCCTTGTTCTGCATCCCTTTCTTGCTCTGCACCCCTGCCCCCTCCTTGTTCTGCGCCAGTGATGGAAGAACATTTTTCGTCGCGCCATTCCAAATTTTTAAAAGGGGAAAAAAGTCCTGCCACCAAAGTATAGTTTAGGCCGATAGTACTTGGTGGACTGAATAAATGAACAGGAAATTGTATCATGAGGGAGTTTTGGAAGGAATTAAGAGCTCCCCCAGTTTTCTGGTCAAGGGAATTCAGCTCCCCCAAGATCTCCCCCCCCCCCCCCCCATTTCTGTCATTGCTCTGCGCCGCCGTCCTTGCTCTATACTCCCTCCTTTCTTTGTACCCTGGCTGCGCCGGATGGCGAGGCGCATCGGCATAATGCTGCCTAGGGCGTATAATTGGCTGGAGCCGGCCCTGGATGGATGTATAGATAGATAGATAGATAGATAGGGAGGGAGGGAGGGAGGGAGGGAGGATATATACATGTAGATAGATGGATGTATAGATAGATAGATAGATAGATAGCTATATAGATACTAAGTCGATCTACAAGCAGCTGTTAAAGTGCTTGCACGTTATTTTTGTTTATGTCACTATAGCCGTTCTATAAGTGCAGAAAAATAAGCAAATTTTCCTGGAGGGCCTTTGTGCCCTTTGTAGTTTGTCGATCCTAGTTATACTTATTCTATGATTCAGGAGCTATGCATGGATTATAGCATTCCAATGCGTGAGTTTGTGTTTTACGCCCCATCAGCATTGTAGCATTCCAGAATATTTCTAGCGTCAATTGTTCAAGTCTGCCCCCGAGTGTAATATATTCACCTACCATATTTGTATTTTTGTATCAATAGAGACATATTGTGTATATCATGCTGTTCTATTCTAATATATACTCAAATGTACAAAGTTTTGCCCGGGCATGAATAAAGAATATAGTACTCTGTTGTTTTGTTGTGGTATGTCAATGTTTTTTGATGTCTTATAGGGTTCTTTGGCGTTTTTTTTTTTCAATAAATAATTTTCCGGTGGGGGTATTCCTTAAGAAGGTGTTGCTTTATTTAGGAAAGAATATTCGGGCACTGTTAGCACCTGCGACCAATGTAATCGTCAATATATAATTATTAAATATTCACGTGCAGAATAAATTATCTAGAGTCATTTTTCAACATTTTTACCTTCATTGCATTGTAAAGGTTCGTCTTAGGATCTTTAAATTTGGTAACAATATTCTAGGGTGTTGGAGGGCAGAAATACTTTTTGAGATTTATCAAAATGGCCTTATTCTTTGCATATATACTAAAATATAGGCTGCGCAGCAGCAAACCTTCAGTGAATAGCACCTTTAGAAGATTACAATAACATCATAAAATTTGTGTGTTGACGAAATTGTTATAGGTATGCAATAGCGGTCGAGTTGTGGTCTTCAATTATCTCTATTTGCCAGCTGCCCTACCATCTTCCCATCTGCTTGCTGGGATTTGTAAAATCAGGGAAAGGCCTTATTAGACTAATTTACGCATATTATGGTATAGTTTCATGGATGTACAAAGTACAGGTTATGAGGTGTTGGTTAAAAACCAAAAAATATAATGCTGTTATAATTTTGTGAAGTTTTTCCAATGAGCACTGCTACATTGCATAGGTGATTTGTTTATAAAATTGCATTACTGTATATGCAATAGTGGGCAAGTTTTGGCTCCGATATAAAAAAAATTCTTTTAAATATTTTTTCTCAATATTACAAAAACTATAGAATAGCCATCTGTCAGACCATGAAAAGGCACAACTAGACCATATAAGCCATATGTGTACCAAACTTCATCCACGTATATGGAATAGTGACCGGATGTTGGGCTAGAAACAAAAAATTAAGTTTTAACTTTTTTTCAATATTTCAAAAAGTATATAATATTTTCCATCAGACCTTTCAAAGGGGACAACTAGACCATATTGACCATATGTGTACCAAACTTTATCCATGTACATGCAATAGTGACCGAGTCTTAGCCCAAAAAACAAAAAAAATATGCTTTTATACTTTTTCTAATTTTTTCAGAAAGTATAGAATATCTGTCAATGAGACCATCAAAAGGCACAACTAGACCATATAGGCCACATGTGTACCAAATTTCATCCATGCACATGCAATAATGACCGAGTCTTGGCCCGGAAACGAAAAAAAATATTTTTATATTTTGTTAATTATTTTAAAAAGTATTTAAGATCTATTCATCAGACCATCAAAAGGCACAACTAGACCATAAAGGCTAGTAGTGTACCAAATTTTATCCATGTACATTCAATAGAAGCCGAGTGCTGGGCCGGAAACGATCTATCCGCCCGTCCGACGGACAGCATTTTTGCCCAAGTGATTACAATACCTTCTCCGAACTTTGTTCGCTGAAGGTAAAAACTTCAATGCAGCAAAAATTGCCAGCGATATTACATTGAAATATTAAAAACATGCTCCTTGACCTTGAAAAAAAAAAGTTAGGTCATGACCTGTCTCCTGTGACCTTGAAAAGTAGGTCAAGGGCGTCCAAGTCAAAACAAATTTTAAAAGTCAATAAGTAGTGGGTAATCTCTGCTAATATGACATCCCTGGCTTCAGGCATTCATCGGCACACGGCCAAAACCTCTGTGGTGGGATGGACAATACAAGGGAGGATGGACACTACGGAGACGCTAATTAAATAATTAAATCGAATATAACACAACAATTGATAGAGGTATCAACTTGCTCCTTTTGCGATTTAGTTTGCCAATGAGTAGCTACAAGTGGCAAGTGTTTAATGTTTAGTGTTAATTTTGTCATGCATACATTTTTTTGACTATTTTTTACTTCCTTAAAGTCACACACGTAGACCTGTACCTGTTTTTTCATGTCCAAAAAAAAGTATGTTTGCAGCACAGAAAAAGAGCGAAATCCGTATATCCCATATATGGTACTGGAGTATATTAGAAGCACAAAGGAAGTACATTGTGCAATCAGGGAGGTGTAGCAGGGCTACAAATCTATGGTGCAATGACGATTTGCATGGTTGAGAGACTTTTTCAAATTTAGCATTTGAAGTAAGCAGTATGTTCGCAGCATATGTACTGTACAAAAGGAGCATATTTGAAGCACTTGAATTATTTAAATTATGCTTCACTGATACGAGTTCCGGACATGCAAATCCATGTATACGCTCCAAAAATGATCCTTTGCAGGGAGTATAAAAAGAGTAGGCCTATACTGGTTGTGCAATGTGCAATTGTGCATGCTTGCATGAAGCATTTTTGCAGTACAAACTGAGTACATTTGAAGTATCTAAAAATCAATGCGTCATTAATTATCCCCACGCAGCTATGATGTAGGGGATCAAATTTCACAAACACCACACCATGTATGCACATGAAAATTGGTGAACATGCACCAAACGGTCTGAAGTTGTCAAATTTAACTTAAATTGAATTAATAATGCCTAAATCAAGACTCGGTAAATAGCTTCACAGCTAATGTTTATTTTGTACATCCGAGAATAAATAAATATTTGAATCCAGAGAAGAGTGTTTCACCACGCTTATTGAACTTTGTGTCAGGCAGCCATTGCTCTCATCTGCTCACCAGAGGTCCTCCCTGTATGCACGCAGCAGTCCAGACTGGCATGCCACCTGGAATCCACATTTCTTGTGCATGGATATTTTGCATACCATTTATGCTTGTTTTATAGGCTACAAATCATATCAGTTCCTAATTCAGATCAATGTAATTAAAATAACTACACATAATTTCTTCAGCCTAGACAAAAAGAAAGGCTAGAATAATTTTATATCCCGATTTGTACTTTTTGCCGCTATTAGGGGCCGACCAGAGGATAGTTGGGGGGGGGTTATGGACTTTACCCCCGGGACGAACTTTTTTTATCATTCTCGACACGTCAACGAACAATTTTTTCGCATGCGCACTCACGACAAACTTTTTTATTGGAATTTTAACATTACGGTACCCTAGCTGCAGGTGGAAACAAGCTTTTTTTTTATTTCCATGTGCTGAACAAACTTTTTTTTTCAGTGTCAAGTGGGAAACAATCTTTTTTTTTCACCAAATATCCATAGCCCCCCCCCCAAAGATCATCTGGTCGGCCCCTTAGTAGTAAAACATTTTTATTTGAATTACTGGCATAAGTTCCATAGTGTTAGATAATCATGGCAACCATTGCCAGATGCAGTCAAGACCCTATCTTGACCAGATTTTATGTGCTCACGAATAATATATACCTGATAAAATGTTAGTATTGCAGTGTTGCATATTTCATTGTCATATAAATTGTCAATCAGAGTGGATGAATTTGCAGTAGTTCAAGTTGGCATAAAGACTCTCTATAACTGTGAAGTAGCCTCATGATTGCAGTCTAATAAAATATTAGAGTCACCAATTATGTTCCTGGTAGATAAATTTGTTTTTGTTAATCAGTTGATGCAGAAACGTAACAATCTCATCGTCATTTAAAGGTCTCGATACTAATGCCCCATTCTCACGGGAGATGACGGTAAGCTTTTTATCGACGGCGGCGCAGAGCCAGACAATTTCTTGCAAGATTTTCAGTTAGGACGGCGCGAAGGGCAATTATGTAATCAATTAAGGCTAATCGATAACCATGCAACGAAAGCCACGGCGGGGTTCTTTTTGTTCCCTGCGGGGAAGAAAAGTTGTACGCCGTCATCAAAAGTTCGCCGGGGGAAAGAAATTTCCTCCTCCTGCGGGATACTTTTATATCGCCCCGTGATATAAAAAGTACCCGCAGGGAACCTATAACTGCCCCTCAGTGAACCTATTTAACCGCGGCGGACTATATTTTCACAACGCCGGGGATTGCTTTTACGACTGCGGGAATGGTTTTGTTCTCCACGGGGATGTCTGTAGGCCCGAGGGCACATCGCCGGGAATGAAAAGCATGACGCCGTTGTCAAGGGCACCGCGGCGGAGGAGGGCGCTGCGAAAGCCAATAAAAAGGGCCGCAGAGGGCCACCTTGCTTCATTTGCTGCTTGACCTTTGAAGGGGACACTCCTGGATGCTGGACAGACATGATGGCTGATGAAGATTCTGGGGAAGACCTTGACGTTGCTGTTGTTGCTGCTGTTGCTGGTGCTTATTATCTAAGAAGAATACGGAGGAGGAGGAGGATGAAGAGATGGTGGATTCGGAATTGGCTGCTGCAGAGGGAACAACATGGCCATTTCTACCAGCTGCTGCCTGAATTGGCCAACAATGATGTCTCTGGCTACTACAACTTCTGCAGAATGCCTCCTGACATTTTTGCTGAAATCCTGGCTGCTGTGGCTCCTGCAATTACAAAACAAGACACCAACATGAGGAGGGCTCTGGAACCTGGATTGAAGTTGGCAGTCACCCTACGGTACATGGCGACAGGAGAGAGCTACAAGTCCTTGGCCTACGGTTTCAGAGTGGCTCCCAACACCATCTGCAATTTTATCCCCAGTGTCTGCATTGCCATCATGCGAGCTTACGAACATCTGCTGGCCCTGCCAATGGATCCAGCATCCTGGAAGGAAGTTGCCAAGGGCTTCAAGAAGAGGTGGAACATGCCCCATTGCATCGGAGCACTGGATGGGAAGCATATTGGCATCAGATGTCCTCGGAAAGCTGGGTCAATCTACTTCAACTACAAGGGCTTCCATTCCATTGTGCTTATGGCTTTGGTGGATTCTGACTACAAGTTCCTCTACGTGCAGGCTGGATGCCAAGGAAGCTCATCGGATGGAGGAGTCTTCCTGGACACAAGGCTGAGGGACCTGCTGGATGAAGAACGACTTGGGCTACCCCCTGCTGAACCTCTACCTGGCACAGTTAGGAATCCTTTTCCATACTTCATCGTTGGAGATGAGGCCTTCCCCCTGAAGAGCTGGTTGCTGAAGCTTGTTCCAAGAAGAAACCTTGACATCCCCTCCAGAGTCTACAACTACAGAATTTCAAGAGCCAGGAGAGTGGTGGAGAATGCCTTCGGTATCCTGTCCCACAGGTTCAGATGCTTCCAGAAACCCGGCAGAGTGGCAGCCATCACTCTGGCAGCCTGCACTCTACACAATCTTCTGCGAGACAGAATTGGAATTCATCGAGCCATGGACAACGACGTAATGGACAGAGAAGATCCTGCAACCCATGAAGTCACTGAAGGACTGTGGAGAGGAGACCCCTTGCATGACCTTGGATTCGCTCCAGCATATGGAAATGCCACAAGACAAGCCAAACAGTACCGAGACTACCTACGAGACTACGTGAACAGCCCAGCAGGAAGTGTCCCCTGGCAGATGGAAAGAATTTGAAGATGAAGCAGAGCAGCAGCAGCAGCAGCAACAGCAATTCAATGCCCCCCTTAAAAAACCACAAATTAACCCAGCCCTTGTAAGGGCTTACCACTTCCTCCAGAAAGAGCAGGCCTTGTACACATCTTTATGTTGACAAACCCCCCCCCCAAAAAAAAGCCCTCCCTGCAACAACTACATATTTTGTGACGTACATAAAATAGCAAATTTTTAGCTTTGTATCTATCTGTACAACCCATTTAAATCACTTTCACTTCCTCTCTATCTGCCTATCTATCTAGCTATATATCTGGCTATCTATCTAGCTATATATCTGCCTGTCTATCTGTCTATCTATCTGCCTATCTGCCTATCTATCTATCTATCTATCTATCTATCTGTCTATCTATCCAAGTGCAATCCCTGCAAAGTGACGATAACTGCTTTTGTTTTCTGCAGTGTATATATGTAACGAGCATTGTGTTCCATCTATCTATCTATCTATCTATCTATCTATCTATCTATCTATCTATCTATCTATCTATCTATCTATCTATCTGTTTATCTGTCTATCTGTCTGTCTATGTGCCTATCTATCTATCTGTCTATGTGCCTATCTATCTATCGATCTATCTATCCAAGTGTCATCACTGCAAAATGACGATCACTCGTTTTTCTTTGCTGCAGTGTATATGCGACGTCCAAATATTTCTTCTATCTAGCCATCTATCTGCCTATCTATCTGCCTATCTATCTGTCTATCTATCTGCCTATCTATCTGTCTATCTATGTGCCTATCTATCTATCTATCTATCTATCCAAGTGTCATCACTGCAAAATGACGATCACTCGTTTTTCTTTGCTGCAGTGTATATGCGACGTCCAAATATTTTCTTCTATCTAGCTATCTATCTGTCTATTTATCTGCCTATCTATCTGTCTATATATCTGCCTATCTATCTGTCTATCTATCTGTCTATCTATCTGCCTATCTATCTGTCTATCTATCTATCTATCTATCCAAGTGTCATCACTGCAAAATGACGATCACTCGTTTTTCTTTGCTGCAGTGTATATGCGACGTCCAAATATTTTCTTCTATCTAGCTATCTATCTGCCTATCTATCTGTCTATCTATCAGCCTATCTATCTATCTATCTATCTATCTATCTATCTATCTGTCTATCTATCTATCTGTCTATCTATCTATCTATCTATCTATCTGACTATCTGTCTGACTATCTATCTATCTTTCTATCTATCTATCTATCTATCTATCTATCTATCTATCTATCTATCTATCTATCTATCTATATTAATTAAAGTGGTGAAAAAACTTTAATTAAGAAAGCAGAAATGCCACCTGTACTGGTTAAGCAGAAAGTGAAAATGGGCCAAAAAAAAAGAAGGGAAATAGCACCTTGCTTTTATGAAGGTGTTTAAAATTTACAAGGGCCAGGACCGGATTTTTTTTTTGGGGCTCTTTTCATTTTTGCTCTTGTTTGTCATCGCAAGAGTTTTTTTAGTCAACATAAGATGTGTACGTGGCCAGCTCTTTTGGGAGGATTTGGTGGCCCTTAAAAGGGCCATGGGTTTTTTTTTTCTTTTTTCAGACGACTTCAACAGGCATCACTTCCTTGGAGAGGGCAGGTTCACTTGGCTCCACTGGAACGACAATGGAGTTTGCCGCTGGTGGACAACTGTCGGCTGCTGCTGCTGCTGTAGAGACTGCTGCTGCTGCTGTAGAGACTGCTGCTGCTGCTGTAGAGACCGCTGCTGCTGCTGTAGAGACTGCTGCTGCTGCTGCTGCTGTAGAGACTGCTGCTGTAGTGGTGGCTGCTGCTGCTGTAGAGGCTGCTGCTGCTGTAGTGGCTGATGCTGCTGTAGAGGCTGCTGCTGCTGCTGCTGTAGTGGCTGCTGCTGTAGTGGCTGCTGCTGTAGTGGCTGCTGCTGCTGCCCAAAAGAGGGTCCGGGGAAGCCAAGCTTCTGGGGGCTGTCAAGCAACAGCTGGCTGAAGCTTAAAGATGACTGCTGCAGGGCTGGAGTCTGGCTTCGAATTGGCTGCAGGGACTGGAACTGGCTGCTGCTGCTTGGCTGGGACTGCAACTGCTGGCGTGGAGGCTGGGACTGTGAAAGAAGACTTGTCGAAGGCTGCTGGGGCTGCTGGGGCTGCTGCTGAGTTGTTGGAGGCTGCTGCAAGTCCTCGTTGACAAAGGATGGAGCTGGACCAGGAGGAGGGATGTATTGGTGCTGCTGCTGCCCTAGGATCATCTCCACATTCTCTTGCTGCATCATCAGGATTTTATCTTGGACGGCCGCCTGTACAAAGTAGTGGTCCGTCTGGCTCAAGGAGTGCAGGAGGCGAAGTCTCAGGGAACGGTTCATGTTCTTCCCAGATGTGAAGATACTCCTGCACATGTTCTGCAACTGGTGTACTTCTGGATCCAGCCTGTGAGCAGTTTGTGGGCACATGTCACAGAATGGTCCTGCCGGCTGAGGTGGTGCTGGTTTCCTGGGCCTGTCCGAAGTGTAGTGACCAGCAATTGAAGTCAGGGCAGAGGCCATCTCCTGGTCTGTGTCCTTCCTCTTCTTGGATGGCTTTCGTCCTGGGAAGACCTGCGACTGCTGCTGGGATGGCTGGAGGGACTGCTGGGACATCTCCTGGGAGGACTGCTGCTGGCTGGCTGGGAGGCTGTCATCAAGATCGGGCATAGGATTGTAGTCCATGGGGGCATCAGAATCGGACGACAGGCGGTTACTTCCTCCTGGTCCAGTGAAGCTGGAGACTTCCACGGCACCCTTCGGAATGATGGAGGGCCTCAGGAATTCACACTTTGCAAGGATGTACTTGTCTCGGTCGGACAGCTTCTTTCTGCCAGCTCCAGAAGCTTGAGGTCTGATGCACTTTGAGAAGGTAGTCCTGATGTTGCTCCTCCATTTGTGGATTTTAGCTGCTGTGATTTCTTTCCCCACTAGCAATGTAAGTTCTGCTGCTTTCTCTGCATCCAGTCTGTCCTTCTGTCCACTCTTGAAGGTGGTGGAGCCCTTGGAGTACAGCTGCTTGTTCTCCCGGTACCAGTCGTTCAGGTCATCCTCCTGCTCTTCTGTGATGCCCAGTAGGTCCCTGGAGTTTTTCTTTCTGTAGCCCTTCTTCTTGTGGACAAACTGGCCATCGGAGTCCTGGATCAGCTCAACCTCAGATCCAGTGTTGTCAGAATCTTCCTTTGGCTGGTTCTTCCCCTTGCTGCCCTTGGACTTGGCAGCCTTCTTCTTGGGAGTATCTTCCTCTGTGGTGGCATCGTAGTCGGAGTCCAGGGTCTGCTGGTGGATGATTGCAGCTGTCAGAACTGGTACACAGTCATCATCTTCATCAGCAGGAGTATCATCTGGAGGTGGAGGTGGAGGCTGGACTGCAGTCTTGGCTCGGGTCTGGGCTGGAGTGACAGGCTTGACTGGAGGCTTGACTGGAGGCTTGACTGGAGACTTGGCTGGAGGCTTGACTGGAGACTTGGCTGGAGACTTGGAGGTGGCGTGACGCTTGGCTGAAGGAGACTTGCCAGGAGTGCGAGGCCTTCCCCTTGGAGCAGTCTTGGTGGGAGTCTTGAACACAGCAGCATCAGCCGACTGGGTGCGCTTGGTCGGAGACTTGACAGAAGCAGCAGCATCAGCAGCATCAGCAGGCCTGCCACGCTTGGTTGGAGACTTGACATCAGCATCAGCAGACTTGGGACGCTTCTTCTTGGCTGCAGCAGCAGTGGCAGGCCTGCCACGCTTGGTTGGAGACTTGACAGCAGCAGCAAGCTTGGCCAGGACTTGATCTTCAGCTTCTTCATCATCATCTTCATCCTCCTCATCAGGTTGTTGCAGCACTTTGGGTGGTGGGGCGCCCTCGAAGATGGTCTCAGTGGTCACTGTTGATGTAGCAGTGGTCACTGCCACGATGCTGTCCTGCAAGCTGAACATGCTTGGAGACAATGTAACAGCTGTGTAGTCTATGAAAGGAGCTGGTGAACCAACTGGAGTTGAAGATGGAGTGGTCAGTGGAGTGGTGGCTGGAATGTTGCCCTTGGTTGGTGCCCTCAAGGTCTTCTTCCCTCTTCCTCTGGGTCCCATCTTGAAGCAGGATCAATCAGAAATGAAGCAGGATGAATCAGCAATGAAGCAGGATCAATCAGCAATGAAGCAGGGATTCAGCAATGAAGCAGCAATTCAGTAGGCTGTGAAGCAGAGTGTCATGGAGTATAGATGCGTTCGTCTTGAAGTTCAGAGTGGTTATGGTGCTCTAGTGGCTGCTCTTCTATTTATATGCGAGGCGCGCGCCAGTGCGTCTCCATGGCTGACCCCCCATTCCCGCCGTGGCACGAAAGGTCGACGCCGTGATGCTTTCAGTACCCCGCGGACAAAGGATTTTGCTAAAAATAGCCCCTCTGGCGCCACTCTGTCTGCTCCAGGAGGGGGTCCAGACGACGGCGCGAAGGTTTTGCACACGTCCCGGAGCATTTTCCTTGACGGCGGAGTGCAGAAGAACCGCGGCGTCGACCTTTTTGGCGCCACGCAGAGAATCCCGCTTGTTTTCCTAATCCGCGGGAAACTTTTTGCCCCTCAGTGGCGCGAAAACTTCGACGCGGTCTTACTTTTCTGATCGCGGCGTCGAACAATTTATCTGGTCTGCTCCCCCGTGGATTTTAATAAAATTTGTGCTGGTTGAAACTTTTTTTCTGCTCCGTGGCGATTTGAAGTGACGGTAAGAAGCAGGATTCTCGACGGCGCGCAACCAAAAGATGTCCGGCGGGAAGCTAAAATGCCCCTGCGCGATACGTAAAAAGAGGAAATATTTTTCCGTCTTTCCTGAAAATACTTCGCCGCCGATTCAAAAAGTTCTCCGGGAGCTGCCGTGAGAATGAAGCATAAGTCTTCTGTTGGGTGTAGATCGTAGACCCCGAAGTCAGACAGACTTAGAACTTTGACTTTCTTGTCAAGAATTCCAACTGACTAGTCAGCCAAGTTGCTAAACTCTGACTTTGCTTGACTTCAACAAACTTCAGCTGAGGTATGTAATTTATAGGGTGCTTTTGTAGGGTGCTTTTGTGGAAAAATGTATGTTGAGTACATCATAATTTTCGAATTTTTTCGAATTTTTGCACTACAACAAAAATTACACCAAAAAAGTGTCTGATTTTTGGTGAATTTGTATGCGTAAGGCCACACATAATTGATCTTTAGCTTCGCGGATCCTCTCAAGGCACTTTTTCTAGGCTCGGTCGGAAGGACAAAAAAAAAAGGTGAACATTTTTTTATAATGTCTAAAAAAAAATTTTCTTTTTTTCACTTTTTTTTTCCATCGCCAGGAAATCTATTGTGTTGGCGGGTCCGCGAAGCTAAGAATCAATTACGTGTGGCCTAAACTGTGTGAAAGTCTATAAGAGTGTGAAGTGCATATTGAGCTCTCGAAGGTGCTTAAATATGATACAAAACAATTTCTGTGAGATTAAAATTGGCTAAGTTATGCAACAGTGACTTGACTCAAGCTGACTCAACTATGACTTGACTTGACTGAACATTGACTTGCTGCTTGCAAGGCTAACTCTGACTGACCTACGCTCTGGTCACTAAAATGCAGTCGACTTCGGGGTCTAGTTGGGTGGTCTGTAAGTCAATCCGAAGACTACATTTTTATCCATCCCATTGTCTTCGTGCACTATTTCAACAAAAAGGGTTTCCATATCATCAGATAATATGTAAATGGCACAGCCATAGATTCGCGAAGCTCCAATCGAGCAAGTCCAAAAAATATATTAATTAATATTATTTATTTATTAACTTTGTTTATTTTTCATTTCACAACCACAATATGTCAGGCCAACACTGCAGATGCTGTGTGGCCAAGACCTGCCCACTAATGACACAAACAAATTAAACAGTTTAAATAGCCTTTGTTCCCTTTACCTGTTTAATGTATGAATTAAATATTCAGATCAATGGTGATAAATAATTCAGCCTGATGACATCAAACAAGTTCTCATTTTTCCTTTCTTGTGATAAAAAGTACACATATGTGTAATAATAGCAATCAGCTTATAATAGCAATCAGCTTATAAATAGGAATCAGCTTAATTTAACTTCATGCCTCTGACACTGGGTTTGCAAAGTTAAATTACCAATTGATTGGTGCAAGTTGGGCTTGGCTGAATCCACGGTTGACTGAATCTGAGATTTATTGTTAGTTCCATCATTTGTTGTGTGGGTGCACTGTGTGTTTATGCCACGCTACTGTGGCGACACCTGCACGGAAAATGGCGCGTGATGTTTTCATTCCCGAAAAACTGTTCAAAACCAACAATAAACAACTTTCAAACAAAATTATGGAGGTGGAAGAAAGAATAGCTCGAAATAGGAATATTCAGCGACTATAAACGGCACTAAGGTAAGATACTTTTATCTTGACCGAAACCAACTGTTGATCACAGACCAACTCCAGAAAACATCGCAATGCCAGGCAGTCGTCCTCAGCTTGTCCCCTGTCAGATCTCAACTAGGCTGCTGCTGCACTAAGTGAGCTGACGCTCACGGCTGCCTTCGGCAGCCGTTCGCTTCGCTCATATAACGGATAGCTCATCTCAAGTTATAACAAATATTTTGATTAATAAAAAGTGATACACCCCGGCTCAACCCTTCTTTTTTCTCTGAAATGATCAAAATGTTCAAAATTGTCAATTAAATGGGCTGTATCCCAATTATACCAAATTTCAGTCAAACCAATTACAGTAAATTCAAAGGCTATGCTCTTTCTGATTCATCTCGCTGCATCAAAAATTCACTTTTTGAACTTACATGTTTTATGTAGTGATTGTCACTTTTTAAAAATTTAGCCTTCAATGCAATATAAAATTTTTACAAATCGATATTTTGCTTTGAATTTTTTTCCCACACCTTTGAGACACGCTGGACACATGCTGGGAAAGTTTCACAAAAATGTCACAATTCAAAAGGCAAGAAACGTGTAGGCCCAGTTTTCTTCCCTGTGTTACAAAATTGGTAAAATGCTAATTTTCAAAGTTCAGTGTAATTTTTTTTTTTAATGGTGGTGAACAAAATTGTCAGCGGCCTTTGGTCATCTATGAGGCAGTCTTTCAAATTACATGTTCTTTTTCGTTTTGAGATGCAGGTAAGGTCTATTTTTTGCCAATTTTAATAAAAAGGACTGAAGAAAGACAGGAAATAGTAGCAGTGGATGCTTTTTGGAACTATAATGCTCACTCTGCTCATCGACCATAGAATCAATGTCAACAATTTGGTGTGTGCCTGAAAATTGTATTTGCAAAACTATGAGCTAAAATGGACTAAAATCAAGTGTTGCTTTTCTTTTGCTAGCGTTATATTTATCTATAATCAAATAGAATCACAAACAACACCAGCATCTTTCAAATAAATCAAAATACGACCGGAATCCGAGAACTACAGTCAGTGTTACAAAGCAATTTTCTCCTTTTTGACTTTTTCTGGACACGGCATGCAAAACAAGGGTCAATCCTATAAAAACACCCAAAGAAGGCCACAAAAACTTGTGTACATAGTTCACTTCAGGCGCCAATTTTCTTATAACCATCGATTTGTTATAATACTGATGGAAACAAGGAAAGCTGTTGTCCGGAGTTCCATATTTGGCAACATATTCTTTGGTTCTTCTCACCGTTAGAGAGTCATTGGTCTGGCAATAAGGTTGATATGAACACTGAAAATATACAAAAAAGTGCTAATTATATATATGTTTATTTTGACATCAATAACAATTTAGGATACAATTACAGTTACATGAATATCATAGCAAAACAAATAAGGTATACATGTATTTCAGTTATTGCTGTCAGGAGGAGAGATTGAAACTCCAAGGAGTTGTGATTACTCACCCCCTCTACCCACCACCAAGATGTAGACCATGTTATAATTTAGAAAATCAATAGAAGGAAAAAGAGAAAAAAAAATTAATAATAATAAAAATTATGATAAATATATTTAAAAAAAAAAAACATTAGAAGAGATGATAATAAGCTAGAGCAATGAGGATGAAAATGGGGGGGGTTGATGGGTTTAGCAATACGTAATTGAGTGGGGGGAGGGGAATTTGTCTATTTGTATTTGTACTATCCTTGTTATATTTATGTTGAATCCAAGTTGTTTTCTATTGTGTTAAAGTGTTAACTCATTGTCACAGCTTGCTTCCCTATTCTCTGGCATTGAAATATATGTAAAATAGATACAAACTGTGATGTCATTTTATACTTTGTCGGATTCCCCAGCTTCTAGCTGGCGTTTCCAATGAGTCTCGATCGACACCTCTCGAGAATGGTTGTGGTCTAGTGCACGAGAATCGAGAATTTATCGAGAAATCTAGGACACTGTCCTGCCATTGGCACAATGAGAAAACAAGAGATTTAATCTTACAATGGATCAATATTTTTGGCTTTTATGATATCTTTTATAGTTTTAGTGTTAATCTGTGTGTTTTGTTTCCTATAAATCATAGCTAAACATCCAGATATTATACAATTGTAAAACTTCACCATTTATCAGGTATACAATGGGGATTATCATCAACAGATATTTAAATTGAACAATGGAGCAAGTACACAATAACAATAATATCAAGTAAAACAAAACAACAATCCAATGCTTTGTAACCGTTATCAACATAAACACATGAACACCATATTATATCAAACAATGATCAACTCTTCAATTCTCGAGAATCGCTCAGCGAGACGAAAAAATGCTGAGTCATTGCTGATCTCAAGACTTCTCGAGAATTCTCGCTCTCATCGGAAACTCTACCTGAGTTCTAGCCGATAAGATTCCACCTCAACCGAGCATCATAGTTTCAAATCAATGTCAGAAAACTGAGTCTGGAATAGCCCCTGCAAACGCCACATTACATCTTGTCAGCCAATGGGCTGTCCCAATAACTATGCATCACAGAAGCCACATGTTTACAAAAAGTGAAAAAACCTTTCATTTATCGCAGTGTCCATCAAAGTTTAAAGTTTGCAGGTTAATCAAACAACTCTGTTTGGATTATAAACATGTCTACTGTGAATGCTCACAAAGCTGACATTTAAATAGATTTGACTGGGGATTGCCAATGATAGATCATTGGGATCATGTCAACACTTATGTTCTAGTCATAGAAGAAAATGTATTGTTTTCTTCAACATATCAATGTTAAAACTGTGATGCACAGTTGTACTGTCAGTCTATTGAACTATCAGTCTATTATCAGGCTGTGATGCTGTGCTTAAAGAGGCTATCCCTGGCCAAATTTTTACATTGTATTGAAATTGTGATGCACAATTGACAGAGTTGAGGAGGATTCACATTGGCTGGAGCTGGGAATCCGATCCAGTATTGAATGACATCACAACTTGAAGCTATTTTACATATATTGCTAGAGATTTATAGGGATGCCAGCAGTGACACTGAGTACTCAATGACATCGCACTTCAACAGCAGGAACACAACTTGAATTCCACGTAAGTATTCACATTTCACAACCTTAAGGACAATAATTACAGTCCTTGTCATATTTACGTGGAATCTCAACTCTATTCTATGCTGTTGAAGTGTGATGTCAGAGATGACTCTATTCTCTAGCATTGCAATATATGTAAATTAACTACAGGCTGTGATGTCATTTTAAACTGGGTCAGGTTCCCGGGCTTCTGGCCAATGTGAATCCACCAAAACTGAGTGTCACAGTTTCAACACAGTGTCAGAGTAAGCCTTTTATCAGGGATAGCCCCTGCAACCACATCATCACAGTTTGATAGCCAATGGGATGACAGTAAAATCACTTGCAATCACCAGTGTAATCTGACTAACTGTTATAATCCCCACAGAGTTGTTTGATTAATCTGCAAACTTACAACTTCACAACTTTAAACTTCAATGGAACTTGCTATAAACAAAAGGCTTTGACAATTTTTGTAAACACATGGATTATGTGATGTATAGTTCTTCTGGCAGCCCATTGGCTGACAGGCTGTGATGTCAAACTTGCATGGGGTTTTCCAGACCCAATTTTATAACTCTAACACTGTGTTGAAACTGTGACGCTCAGTTTTAGAGGACAATTTACATTTGCTAGAAGCCGGGAACCTGACCCAGTTTAAAATGACATCACAGCTTGTAGTTAAGTTACATAAATTGCAATGCTAGAGAATAGTCATCTCTGACATCACACTTCAACAGCAAAGAAATGAACTTGAGATTCCACGTAAATATAACGAGGACTGTAAATGGATTAGGTTTTGGACAAATGCCATTGACATGGGTAAACAGGCACAATCTTATAAGTGACAGTGCAGTCTGGACATGCATACAATTAAGTAATAAAAACTGATAACCAATATTCTTAGTACTCATTCATTATTCATGTTCTGATGAAAAATGAGAAGAAACATAAGAGTTTCCTTTTTAAAAATTGACTCTACTTCTGTTTTTGAGGCCCTGTGTATTGTACCTACTCAAGGTATCAAGTGCATTCAGCCTATAATGTCACCTCCTAGTTTAAATACATAGAACCCGGAACCACCGCAACATTTATTTAGGGTATCAATTGCATTCTGCCTATAAATGTCATCTTCATAGCATAAATACATAACAAACTACTTAAGATAGTAGTGTTTATAATATAATTTTCTTTCAATACTATTGAAAATTCTCATTACACAGAATACTAACATTGCCTATTCTGAAAGCGTTTTCGTCCTCAAACATTTGATTAATCATGCTGAAATCTCTGAAGCTCAGTTCTGATTGGCTCCTTCTTCCTGCAATATGCAAATGAGATATGTTGCTCCCTATAACTTTGTTATCTGATTGGTTGATCCATCCAGGGCAGGCATCTGATTGGCTGAGTTTTCCCCTGTTATGGTTTGATTGGTTGGCAAACTTGGCATACAAGTGGACGTGTTTGGCAGGACATGGGTAAGGAGCACTGAAGAAGAATAAGCAAGAAGTGTGTTAGCAAACCACATGGGAAATGGACACATTTCCTTCAGCTCAGCTCTGGGCATTTGGCCCTGACTTGGACAAAGGAGACACCAGGTGGAATCAACTACACTCTAAACACAGGGTGGTCAAAATTAACAACATATTGGATTAGTAAGATATAACACTGTGGTAATCATTACTAATCAAGGCTACCAGATAGTGATCAATTGACTACCTTTCAGACACTTGCAGAGTCAGAATAGTCATTTTGATTATGATTGAATAATCAAAAAGAAAACAGATTCTCCAGGAAGTCACTACCAAATTTGGCGCCCATTATAGCATTCTTCATCATTGAACCACTTTCAAAATCTCAGGTGCATGTGGCTCCATCTACACTTTAATTTAGGCATTCGGTAAGCCACTATTTTTAAAAGCAAACAGGGACAATACCGCGGCATTGACCGATTACCTGAGATAAGTTGCATTTTTAATGACAGCAGTGCTCAAAAGGCTTTCTCGAAAAACCTGGTTTGTTTCCTGGTAATGTTTCATGAATGCATAAAGAAGAATGCTGCTGAAGGCGATAACGCAAAGACCCAGTCGGGCTTCCCAGCTGGACGGTTTGTATATCTTCCTCATTTTCCTGAAAAAATATTTTTAAAATGTACGATACATTTTGCTTGGACATTTGATGGATGTGTTGATATTTATTATGTAATATTCAAGCAACTGGAATATCAATAACAAAGAAAACATTATAAAAAAGATCTTCTATTTTTTCTGCATTATTTGATTATTGAGGAGCACTTTCTTCTGCTACCCACCTTTGCCTGGAATTCTCTTCATTTTTGGGTTCTGTTGGCCACAAGAGATTAGTGATGGCTGCCCCTGATGTATTGGGTCCAAGACTACTGAAATAGGGACTTGCATATTGGTCTGGACTACATGGTTCAACTTCTAATTTATCTCTTTGTTTCTGGCAGTAACCACTGCACCAAATGAAAATGCCGATCACGTTTCCCAAAGCTTTGCCTAGGGTCCCGAGTGCAAATCCACCGAAGGTGCCAATAACTAGACCAATAGTGAAACCAATTAAGGTGCCAATACCAGGAAAGATTATCCTGCCAACACAGTTTGCAAGCTGTCCAAAGACTAACGTCCCACTGATCATGCCTGCAGCACCAAAAAGAAACTCAAAGAAGCGCATCACAACAGCTTGCCGGAACTCCTCTCCTTCCAATGTGTAACATGATGATGGGTACTTAAATTCGAAGTACATGTTCCCAAAGTCAATAAGAAATGAAATAGTCTCCAGCACGAGGACAAAAAAAAGCCCAATGAACTCATCTCTGAAACTCCAGCTGTACTCTATCCCTTCAGCGAACAGAATCTGAAACACAATGAGAGGCAATTAAAGGTCATCCAAAAAAGATTCTGAAACACTGTGAAAAAAAAAGGCAATCAATGAACAGGATCTGAAACCCAGTCCAAAACCCAATTACAAACTAGCACCATCAACAAACAGGATGCTTTTTAATAAGTTCAGAACATAATATTATCAACACTATGGAACAATCTCCCAAGTGATGTCCGAACTTCAGAAAGCCTCCCTGTGTTCAAATCGCGATTAAAGACTTATCTATTTCAAAAATCGTTTTAATTCTCGATTTTATATTGACACTCTGACTGCTTTACATTTTTACATTACTATTATATTTTTATCCACTGTAAAATATTTACATTGATGTTAATTTTATAACTTTTCTACATTGTGAAGCGCTATGAGCATAATTTTTGGATATGCGCTATATAAGAAATAAATATTATTATTATTATTATATCATCAATAGTGTATTTACAAAATTTGACCAAAAACAGAGCATCAGGAGACGCAGACATACCAATTAAAGAGAGAATTAGAATCAGACAGACTTACGACTGAAAGATTGGGAAACATGCTGGCAGTCTTCATTAAGCTCATCATTGATGTAGTTGCAGTTTCATCCAATTTCACCATTAACCAAGGAAATTGGTGATTGTAATTGATGCCAGTCTTACAGAACCTTGCAAAATTTTCACAGTTTCTGTTGAAGAAGTGGTAGTCAGTTGACCCTTCCAAGGCATAAGCTCTTGCCAAAACCAGCTGGGGCGGATTTCGTTTTCTTATTTGGTCATCATACCTTGCTCTAAACATCCGACCTTGCTCAGCTGATAAATCGATAATCTTTTCGTGTATCTTGAATGAGCCTTTGGATAACGACCAATGGAGCACCTTCAGATGATTAGCCTTTCTTCCGATTACATTTGAAGAAGCGTCTCTGTAATGCATTCCATCTGTTGCATCATTTCTGGATGTATTCGCAGCATCTATATCCAACCGCAGAACTTTTCTTGCTCGACCTTTATTGTTGCTTTCTCCCCTGGTAGCAAAAACGTGCTGTTGACAAACTCCAGACTCAACATTTGGGTCAGTTTGAATCACTTTTCCTCGGCATCTCGATTTTTCTTTCCTCTTCAGCTCATTACATGTGGTTTGATTACTTACATTTTTTATCTCTTCCACACATACTTTCTCAGTTGTATTATTATCTAAAGTATTTGATTCTGTTGGTTTTTCAGGCAAACCATTCATTGGATTTGTAAAATATGTGTAATCTCTATCAGAATCGCAGACTGCTTTTTCCTCTTGTGTATTTGAGGCTGTTGGATTTGAACAGTGTGTTTGATCTTCATAGTCCGTATCTGCCTCATTCGCAATAGTATCACCAGCTCTGATATTTTCAAATGAGGTATCAATGCAAACTCTTCTCTTTTTCGGATTAATTTTTCTTCCACTGTAGCTTGGAACATCTATGACAATGGCATGGTGCCACACCATGTAGGGCCGCTGCCACATGACATGGTCTCCAGGTTTGAGCAACTTGACATCTTTTAGGGTAATTTCCTTTTTTGAGGGTGAGACTGGAAAGGCTCTTCTGAATTCCGGCAACGCCATCTGGGGAGAGACCAGACAGCACCTTCTCCAAGGATCTATCAAAGCACTAGCCCTCGTCCAAGGATTTATCATGGCGCTGGCCCGACTCACCGAAATTGGTTCCAAGAATTCTTTCCAGCATTTCTTGCATGCTTTTCCATAGTATATTCCCTCGTACTCATAATGAAAGAAAGTGTCATTTCCACATATACACTTGAGGTTGTTCATTTTGTCGTCAGTCTGAAAGCATAATTTTAGAAAAATCACTTAAGATTTTAAAACATGAATGAGTGGTGTTTACTTGCAGCGAATGAGGTTCGAAGAAGGTATTGTTGTCACTTTGGTCAAAAGTTGGGCTCAAGTAGCTACACAATTAAATTATAAGCTTAAATTATTTCAAAAACACCATTTTGCAATGATACGAAATGTCATCCATTGCAATTAACAAAATTGCAATTATAGCGTCACCAACAGCAGCTGCAGCATATTGCAACAGATGGGGACACCAGGAGGGGTAAATAGGCTTGTTTGCTCAGGAAGGCAAGGGCAAGCAAGGGAGGGCAAAGTAGTGGAAGTGCCAGGGAGTATAGGGGAGTGCAAGTGTGAGCATCAGCTTGGAAAATTTATTGGGTTGTATTGTATTGCTACTTTTGCCCTTTATTATTGCAGTTTATACAGTGGTAGGAGTAGCAATAGCTATTTGGGCCAAAAGCTGTCCATCTGCCGGGCGGACGGTCGGGTGTCCGGTGTCCAAGCGGTCCGGCGTCCGGGTGGCGGGCGGATAGATAGTTTCCGGGCCAGGACACAGCCCCTATAGCTTGTAAATGGATGAAATTTGGTGCAAATGTGTCCTTTATGGTCTAGTTGTGCCTTTTGATGGTCTGATTGATGGAATTTTTGTACTTTTTGAAATATTGAGAAAAATATATTAAAAAATATATATTTTATTCGTTTCTGGGCTAGGTCTCAGCCCTTATTACATGTACATGAATGAAATTTTTTACAGATGTAGCTTGTATGGTCTAGTTGAGCCTTTTTATGGTCTGATTAATGGATATTCTGTACCTTTTGAAATATTGACAAAAATGTAAAAAAAAAAAATTATGTTTTCATTTTAGGGCCAAAAGTTGGCCATTATTGCATGTACATGGATGAAATTTGTTACACATGTGATAAAATCATGCCTTTTGAGGTTTGTGATTCATGGATATTCTATATTCTGTACCTTTAGAAATATTAACAAAAAACATCAAAATTATTATTTCTGTTTCCAAGCCAAAACTGGGCCATTATTCCATGTCCATAGACGGAATTTGCTACAGATTACCTATTATATAATGGCCATAAATGTTACTTCCTAATATGTTTAACTTTAATAATTGCTTAAGTTTACCAATATATTCATTGCCATTAAATTTTAAGAAACCAAAAATTCCAAAAAAATGTCTAAAATCCCAAATTTTTTCACTTTAGATTTTTTTTTCAAAATTTCATAACATTGTCCCTCCAAATGAGTTAAGCTAATTACAGATGATTTCATATTTGTAGACTTTTCTCAAATAACAAAATATTTAGCAAAATTTCTGGTCTGACATCAGAAAATCCTGCCAGGTGATTGGTCAAGTTGCCTGTTGCGTGTCACTTTTTTGCAGCTTGCTTCAAGCTAGTGATGTTTGCTGGAAAAATGATGTCATAATTTTGACCAATAGTATACGGCAAAGGCCAACTTGGTATTGTGGCAGTTGTTCACACACGTCAAACTGCAATCCACATGAACTCTTTCACTTCTTCATGAACTCTTCTGTAGTTCACACTCCTGTGTGCAACTGTTGATAGTTTCAATTGATATTAAATCGGTTTCAAGCTGACTCTGAAAGGCTTCACATCTATTTACACTAAATTATCATGCCTTGATGAAAAGCCGCGAGCATTGTCTGTGGCATCAGTAAGGAACCATTCAGAATTTATGACTGGGTTGCGGAGGAGATGGGAATTTTACCTTAGCGGATGCTGCATGCTTCAAGTGGGACAGTACTAATTTGTACCTTTTGTCCAGAATCTATGTGCCTTACAGGCTAAATAGAATTCATGACTTGAAGGGAATTGGAGTTTCGCCAAACGGAGCACCAATTTTTCACACATGTTTCAAGGAGGGTACTTATTAGTCACAACATGCATAAGGGGTGTTTGAAATTTTAATAAAGAAAAGGGGACATACTAAAAATCCACATGGAATGTATGAGAGGTACAAATAAGCATGAAACCAAAGGGGGTATACATTTTTGAACGAAAGTTCCGACAAAACTCCCCAGAATCATAAATTCCGAATGGTCCCTCAGGACAGGATGGTAGCCCAGTGATGTGGTCAAAAAAAGAAAATCCCAGTGGGAATCAGATCAAGGACACCATGATTGTTAGCCCTTTGTCCTGCCGTCTGAGCTGAGCCCCTCTGAGAAAATGTTACATTCACAATTATACATGTTTATTTTCCGTATAAACAGTCATTGCATGGATCACCTGATCCTTATTATCTGAATGCACAACATTGGACTTGCAGAATGTATGTACTGAAAATGTGTGAAACACAAACTGAAACTCTCACTTGAAACTGCTAAAGTCAGTCCCTGTTAGGAGATCAATGGCTTAGAATGCCATGTGGTCACCAATGTAAAACGCTATGTCACTTTTCAGGAGAGATTGGTGTCATACTTTCTCTAGACCAATGAAAATTGCAAGAAAAATGATGTATTTTGTACCTCAAATGTCTACAAATATGAAATCATCTGTAAAGAGGTGTAATTCAGACTTCTTAACCAAAATTCAGATCTAAGTATCATGGAGTATCTACTGAAAAAAAAAATTAAGATTTTTTGCTGAATTTACTGTTATAAACTTTCGTAAGAGCAACCCACAAAAGGCACATCTAGGGTATTTGGCGCATACTATGCAAAATTTTACAAAAACTTTTGTGAAAGCACAAATACATTCAGATTTAGATTCAGGTTTTTTTATTTGTTGCTCAGATTGTATAATTTTCATGAGTTATTTGCACAGTTCAAGAATAACACCGTGGTACAGTGGCTGGTACAGTGGCTGGTACAGTGGCTGGTACAGCGGCTGGTACAGCGGCTGGTACAGCGGCTGGTACAGCGGCTGGTACAGCGGCTGGTACAGCGGCTGGTACAGCGGCTGGTACAGCGGCTGGTACAGCGGCTGGTACAGCGGCTGGTACAGCGGCTGGTACAGCGGCTGGTACAGCGGCTGGTACAGCGGCTGGTACAGCGGCTGGTACAGCGGCTGGTACAGCGGCTGGTACAGCGGCTGGTACAGCGGCTGGTACAGCGGCTGGTACAGGGCCAACTCTTGCAGTGCCGTCTTATGGAGACTTGGTGTGAGTGTGAGTGAGCGTAAAGTGTGATAAGGCCTTCGATCATTATAAAACTGATCTTAGATATCTATATAGATCAGATAAAAGGTTTTTAATGACTAACTTACATTCAATGATGTCAATTACTATATAGATCTACAGGCCCTTCAATAGATAAACTGAAACATAAATCATTTCATGGAGGAGATAGAGTGTCAAATAATCTAAACGAGGCAATAAAAATAGTGTAAAAAATTTACAATTCCAATAAAAGTGATAGGCTTATACAAGATCAATACTGGCCCACATTTCCTTAAGAGTCCTTGAGATATACAAGACATATCAAGAAAAGTGACACATGTTTCCTCCTCCTGTCCCAATTAGCCAGCCAAGTGCATAAACACAGGATATAAAGCCCCAATAATCCATCTTACACTCTTATAACAGATTGGTTGATTTTTGGGAAAAGACCAACCAATCAATTGGTTGAGGCAAAATCAATCAGTTACTATGGTTGAAACTGCCATTTTGACTGGTTGGAAGCAACTCACTAGAATTGGTTGAAAACTGTCCAATCAATTCCAGTGGTTAGAAAAATGGTTATGTACTTGAATAAAGTATCTCTCCTTTACCCAGCAGAATAGAAGCCCCTAAAAAATAAAGGCTGCCCTCAATACAGCCAGGAGAAGTTGTAATAGTGTACATGTATAGACGTTCATGAAAGCCACTTAAGGGTTGTTTTTCGATCGGGGTACGCTATGGAAAGTCACACGATATCAAAAATACCAGAAATACCATGCATATATGTGGAAAAAACGTTACACAGAATGATTAAACATACTGAAACGGACCTGCAGTAGCGAAAAAATTAATCAAATCGGATGATAACTGCCCGAAAAAAAAAATTATTTGTGTCATTTTGACCAAAATTGACTGTCTCATTTGCAAATTAGGCAAATATCACTTCAGATTTTTCAGTCCAGACCTAACAGTAAGTTTTGACCAATGTGAATATGCCTTCAACATGGTCCCAAGAGTTCAACATTAGAATTACATGCAACAACTATGATTAGTCTCTTCAGAATCCGGCACTGAACACATGAAGGTCAATTCCGTCAAATATTGTCCTCTCCGAAATAGGGTCAGCAAAACAGCAATAACATTAAACTAGCAGTCAACCTTTGAAAAGGTAGGGAATAAATCGACTGGGAAAAAATTTGGGATTATTGGCAAAATATTGACTAAATTTGACCATTATTAAGAGTATTAATAACCCTACAATTGAACGTTTTTGCTTCAGAATATCTATTTACCCCTTGCGACCTTGATTATGCAGGTAAAGTATCACACAAAATCAAAATTGTACTTGCACTATGTCTCTAAGTCAGCATACTGATAATGTGACAAATTTGAAGAAAATCGTCCTATTCAATCAAAAGTTATAGCTATTTACCCCTTTTTGGGGGAAATTACAAAATGCCAAAAAACAACAACTTTTATGATCTTGTAACACCAACAGTGAAGGTAAGAACCAATTGATGCCTAATAAATTATCAAATATACAAGAAATGCTAAGAATACATATTTACCCCTTTCCACCTTGATTACGGGGTAGTTTACTCCAGAACACCAAAAACCTACAAGCACCATGTTTCAAAATCATCTGACGGAACATGTGCAAAGTGTGGAGAAAATCGTCCAATTCAATCAAAAGTTATAGCTATTTACCCCTTTGTGGGGGTAATTACCTAAAAACAACAACTATTATCTTGCAACACCTGCATTGAAAAGGTAAGACCCAACTGATACCTAATATGCCATTAGATATGCAAGAAGTGTTCCGAAAACACATTTACCCCTTTCGACCTTGATTATGAGGGTAAATTACCCCACTGCATCAAAATTGTACTTGCACTATGATTCCAAGTCAGCATACTTAACATTTGAAAAATTTGAAGACAATCGTCCAAGTCAATCAAAAGTTATAGCAATCTACCCCTTTTGGGGTAATTACCCTAAAACATCATTTTTATTGCATGATAAGATTCCAATTCATGAATACTTCATACACACCAAGTTTCATCAAAATCCCTCCATTCAAACCAAAGTTAAAAAATGTTTTCACTTTTTTGACAAAACACCCATTTTTGAATCAGTCATAACTGAAAAACCCCTTCTCTGATCAAAATATAAAACCCCACTTACCATGGGTATTTAGTCAGGCTATCAATTACAGCAAAAACCGAGCCTCTAACCATTATAGTTTTCTCTGAAAACATGAGCAACTGGTTTTTATCAAAAGGGGGTAAATACCCTTTTACCCTCATAGCACAAAAATGGCCAGATATGAAAAATGTAGCAAATCATGTTTGTATAAAGATTCCTTAGACTTGAATCTGTAACTTTAATATTAAGAGAGATAATCCACTTTGAAAATTTAAAAAATTTGACTTTGAGATGACCTGTGACCTTGAATTCAAGGTCAAGGTCAAAGATTTTTTGGAAAAATAATCTACTAACCCATGGCTATATATATACCAAATTTCAAAGCTCTAGCTCAAAGTGAAATAAAATAATAATAATAACTAGGGTCCCAGGGGACTTCAACCTTAAAAGGTCAAAGGGATGATTCGACATTAAAACATTCGATAATATGCATAGAACAAGGTGGAAAACCTAATACTCCATTATCAACACAATGTTATATTAACGCCTTCCGACTAAGATTTATGGTGTAAATTGTCCTCTAACATCAAAAATTTACTTACATCATGTCCGCAGGACCACATAATAAACTTATGTAAAATTAGAAGGCAATCGTCCAAGTCAATCAGCAGTTATAGACATTTACCCCTTTTTGGGGTAATTACCTAAATACGCATATTTTCATCCCTAACATCCCAAGTGTAGAGGCAAGAAGTAACCGATGCCAAATGCACCTTTTAAAAACAAGTATTGCTCAAAAACCATAATTACCCCCTTCGTTCCTGATCATAAGGGTAAATTGCCCCATTAAATCAAATATACTCTTTCATTATGTCTCCAAACCATGATATTAAGCATTTGCAAGAAATGAAGAAAATTGTTCAAAACAATAAAAAGTTATAGCTATTTACCCCTTTTTGGGTAATTACTTAAAACTGACAAATTTTATCCTCAAACATCAGTAATGAAAAGGCAAATACCAATCAATGTGAAATACACCATTAAAAACATAAGAACTGTTCAAAATACACATTCACCCCTTTCGACCCTGATTACGAGGGTAAATTACCCCATGAAATAAAATTTACACTTTCATCATGTCCCCATGTCCAAATGGTAAACCTGTGCAAAATTTGAAGAAAATCGTCAATGTCAATCACAAGTTACAGCTATTTACCCCTTTTTGGGGGTAAATACTTAAAACTGACAAATTTTATCCAGTAACATCAGTGATGAAAAGGCAAGACCCAATCGATGTCTAATACACCATTATAAACTTAAGAACTGTTTAAAATACATATTTACCCCTTTCGACCTAGGTTATGAGGGTAAATTACCCCATGACTTCAAATTTACACTTTCATTAAGTCGTCAAGTCAAAAGAGTAAACTCTTACAAAATTTGAAGTAAATCGTCAATGTCAATCACAAATTATAATCATGTACCCCTTTTTGGGGTAACTACCCCAAAATGTCATTTTTATCTTATGATATGACTCTAATTCATAAATACCATATACACTCCAAGTTTCATCAAATTCCCTCCATTCAAACCAAAGTTAAAAAATGTTTTAACTTTTTGGTCAAAACACCCATTTTTGAAAGTCCTGTTACTCAACAACCCCTTATTCAATCAAAATATAAAAGGTTTCTTACCATGGATATTTAGTCAAGCTACCAATCACAGCAAAAACTGGGTCTCTAAGTGAAGTAGTTTTCTCTAAAAACAGGAGCAATTGGTTTTTATCAAAATGGGGTAAATACCCCTTTTTCGTCACATTAGAAAAAAATAATTCTACCCACATTTGTAGAGAACCACTTTTGTACACATATATTTCAATCTCATGTCTGAAACTATAAAATTTAATGAATTAATCAACTTTGAAAATTTGAAAATTTTGACTTTGAGATGACCTGTGACCTTGAGTTCAAGGTCAAGGTCAAATCTTTTCTACCAGAATGAAGTACTAACCATGGACTATATATGTACAAAGTTTCAAGGCTCTAGCTTCAAAGTTAACTGGACAAGAAAAATAATAATAATAACTAGCAGTCAACCTTTGAAAAGGTAGGATATAAATCGACATGGAATACGTGGGCTTGCAGGCAAAAGATTGAACAATTCATACGAAAAATCAATGGAAACACATAACCAAATATACCATTGAAAACACAAAAACTGCTCAAAATACTTGTTCATCCCTTTTGGCATTGATTTTCAGGGTAAATTACCTGGTGACATCAAAGTCAAACTTGAATTATGTCCCCATGTCAAGATACTAAACCTGTGCAAAATTTGAAGAAAATCATCCAAGTCAATCAAAAGTTATGAATATTTACCCCTTTTTTGGGGTAATTAACTAAAAACGGCCATTTTAACTCAAAAACATCAATGGTGTGAAGTAAAGTCCCAACCGATGCCTGTTATACCATTGCAAAGATAAGAACTGCTCAAAACACATATTCACATATTGCATTATGTCCCCAAGTCAAGATACTAAACCTGTGCAAAATTTGAAGAAAATCGTCCAAGTCAATCAAAAGTTATGAATATTTACCTCTTTTTGGGGGTAATTATCTAAAAACGGCAATTTTAACCCAAAAACAAAAATGGTGTGAAGTAAAGTCCCAACCGATGCCTATTACACCATTGCAAAGATAAGAACTGCTCAAAACACATATTCGCCCTTTCAATCCAGAATATGGGGGTAAATTAACCCATGACATCAAAATCATACTTGCATTATGTGCCCATGTCAAGATACTAAACTTGTGCAAAATTTGAAGGAAATCGTCCAAGCCAGTCAAAAGTTATGAATATTTACCCCTTTTTGGGGGTAATTACCTTAAAATGACAATTTTCACCTAAGGACATCTGTATTGTGAAGTAAAGTCCCAACCGATGCCTATTATACCATTGCAAAGATAAGAACTGCTCAAAACACATATTCACCCCTTTCGATCTTGAATACGGGGGTAAATTACCCCATTACATCAAAATCGTACTTGCATTATGTCCACATGTCAAGATACTAAACATGTGCAAAATTTGGAGAAAATCGTCCAAGTCAATCAAAAGTTATGACTTTTTACCCCTTTTTGGGGTAATTACCTAAAAACGACAATTTTTATCCAGGAACATCCACAGCACGAAGGAAAGTCTCAAACGATGCCTATTGTATCATTCAATACACAATAACTGGTCAAAACACATATTCACCCCTTTCGATCCAGAATAAGGGGGTAAATTACCCCTTGACATCAAAATCATACTTGCATTATGCCCCCATGTCAAGATACTAAACTTGTGCAAAATTTGAACAAAATCGTCCAAGTCAATCAAAAGTTATGAATATTTACCCCTTTTTTGGGGTAATTACCTAAAAACGGCAATTTTAACACAAAAACATCAATGGTGTGAAGTAAAGTCCCAACCGATGCCTGTTATATCATTGCAAAGCTAAGAACTGCTCAAAACACATATTCGCCCCTTTCGATCCTGAATATGGGGGTAAATTAACCCATGACATCAAAATCATACTTGCATTATGTGCCCATGTCAAGATACTAAACTTGTGCAAAACTTGAAGGAAATCGTCCAAGTCAGTCAAAAGATATGAATATTTACCCCTTTTTGGGGGTAATTACCTAAAAATGGCAATTTTAACCAAAAAACATCAATGGTGTGAAGTAAAGTCCCAACCGATGCCAATTGTACCATTGGAAAGACAATAACTGCTCAAAATACATATTCACCCCTTTCGATCTTGAATATGGGGGTAAATTACCCCATTACATCAAAATCGTACTTGCATTATGTCCACATGTCAAGATACTAAACATGTGCAAAATTTGGAGAAAATCGTCCAAGTCAATCAAAAGTTATGACTTTTTACCCCTTTTTGGGGTAATTACCTAAAAACGACAATTTTTATCCAGGAACATCCACAGCACAAAGGTAAGTCTCAAACGATGCCTATTGTATCATTCAATACACAATAACTGCTCAAAACACATATTCACCCCTTTCGATCCAGAATAAGGGGGTAAATTTCCCCTTGACATCAAAATCATACTTGCATTATCTCCCCATGTCAATATACTGGACTTGTGCAAAATTTGGAGAAAATCGTCCATGTTAATCAAAAGTTAGAGTCAATTACCCCTTTTGGGGTAATTACCCCCAAAACGTTATTTTTATTTTATAATGTGACTGTAATTCATGAATACTATATACACACCAAGTTTCATTAATTTCCCTCCATTCAAACCAAAGTTAAAAAATGTTTTCACTTTTTGGACAAAACACCCATTTTTGAAAGTCCAATAACTCAGAAACCCCAAGTTTGATCAAAATATAAAAAGTGTCTTACCATGGATGAGCAGTCAGGCTATCAATTACAGCAAAAACTGAGCCTCTAGCCATTATAGTTTTCTCTGAAAACATGAGCAACTGGTTTTTGTCAAAAGGGGGTAAATACCCCTTTACCCTCATCTCCCAATAAACGATATAGGCCAAAATTGTAGCAACACATGTTTATATAAAGGTTCCTAAGTCCTAATAATCTAACAATGATATTAAAAGAGATAATCCACTTTGAAATTTTGGAAAATTTGACTTTGAGATGACCTGTGACCTTGAGTTCAAGGTCAAGGTCAACCATTTTCACAAAAAATGAAAGTACTGACCAAGGACTACCTATGTACAAAATTTCAAGTCTCTAGCACAAAAACTAACTGGCAAAAAGTGGCCAAATAATAATAATAATAATAATAATAATAATAATAATAATATCAAAGAAAACAATATAAATCTCCTTAGAGTCGATTTATAATAAAATAAAAGAAAATAAGATGATTCTCCATTTATGTCGAATCATAATAATAATAATAAAATCAAAGAAAACAAGATAAATCTCCCGATGGGTCGATTTATAATTAAGAGTATTTTTATTTTATAGAAATACTCCTTCAATAGATTAGACAAAGTTTTGGTAAGTGTTTCACTTCAGTTGTACGAACTGCACAATGCTCGTAGCCGAAAACACCAAAAACTGCTTTCGTCAAATCAACTGTCCTCTCCGAAAATATGCTGTTCTCTCCAAAAATGTCTATTTTCCTTGACACGCACAAAGTTCTAGGCCAAAATTAAGCAAGTAAGATGATTTTTCATTGTCAAACATTGGCTATCCATTCAGCACAAGCCCATACAACTGGTTGTTCTATACATCCAGTAATAGAGGGATGAGCAGAATATTGACTTTGGTCAAACTATCAAAAAGTCAAATAAAAAAAAATTGAGAATGCTTGTAGCCCTAAAATTTTCAGAAATCCATGGCACGGTACATAGCAACAGAAAAAAGTCAATTTGGCCAGAAAAAAAGACCTTTATTTTTGACCCCCTTGAGACAAAACTATGTACCCCGATTGAAAAACAACCCTTAAAACAAAGGTCCATAACTCTGAAATAGAGAAAGGATAAGGGAGGGATCTATTCAAGCTGATGAGGTACACAGAAGTTCAAATGAACAAGTGAATGAAGGATCAGCAAGGAATCATTGAACTTATCAACAGTAAAAGCATAACTGAGTTGTAACAACAAACAGTGTATAATCTGATCATTTATAAATGCTATGATCCCAGCTTACACATCACAGCTGACTTAAAAATTCAACAATTCCAAGGTAGTGTAATAAATAAGATCAGAGCTCATATCGTGTTTGTCCAAGGAATTCTCAGCATTTCACAACAGAAGAATCATGAGCAATAGAGAGCCGTGTGTTGCCATCTAAACTGAGCCAAATAAAAAACGCAAAACTATTCCCAGGGCTTTATTTTTCTGTATTTGCTTCTGATGGGCTATTTAATGTACGCACATGTGTAATCAGGTATCAAAGGACTCAGTTACAAAAAATCATTCAAGTGTGATCATTATTTGCAAGTCTTTGGCCAAGTTTATCACATTGGGGTATGGCCAGTGGACCGGGGCATTAGGCACCCACAGAGCAAATCTAATGATTTCATGTGAAAGCTTGAAGAAAATGATGGAAAAGGCCATACAATTCACTTCAGTTGTAATCACTTAACATGCTAACGTTTTGTTTTTTGAGAAGTCATGTCAAAGTTTGTCACACACTATGATATTCCAGTGAAACAATGCAACTGTGGAAACAGGTCCTCAAATAACCTGGGGTGGTAAAAGGCTTAGGGTCCATCAAAACGACCTTACACACCCTTTATAGCAGCCATAGGACAAGCAGCAATTCCAAGTGTACCCTCCTCATGACTTTTCTTGCGGCGGCAGATGTCAGGTTGTCAGAATAGCACAAGGAGGACACACCGGCACACACAGGGCCAATTTTTACCTAGTAAGCTGTTATAGAGGTTGTGTTAGGTCTTTCTGATAGACCACAAGACTATTGTACAGGATGTTTGAGGACTTGTTTCCATGGCTGCATTGCTGCATTGGAATATCATTGTGTGTGACAAACTCTGGTCTGACTTTCCAAAAATCAATTAAAAAAAAAAGTTAGATGGCACTTATTGAAGTGAATTGTGTGGCCTTTTTCATCATTTTCTTCAAGCTTTCACAAGAAATCATTAGATTTGCCCTATGGGGTGCCTAATACCCCCCTCCAGTGGCTATACCCCAATGTGACAAACCTGGCAACAGACACACAAGAAATGGTCACAATTGAGTGATTTTAAGCAACTGGGTTCTTTGACACCTGATTATACATACACATCAACTCAAAAGCCCATCTGAAACTTATACACAAAAAAAAAAACAGCCCTAGAAATAGTTTTGCGTTTTTTCTTTGGTTCAGTTTATATCCACTGCCAAGTCAAGTTTAGTGTGTAACTTTGAAATTATAAAAATCCTACAGGATGCACATGCATGTTAATTAAATAAATGTGTCACATAATTTAGATACACTGTTTCCAAAAAAACTATTAAATGAATACGTAGCTTTAAAATGTAAAAGATTAGGTAGACTACAAATATGGTTAGAGTACCACGGTGATAGATAGATAGATAGATATCTATTTTTCTTGTTGCAAAAGTACATACATTTTACATCGATTACAACAAAATATGATTATATACAAATTACAAATAACAACTAGAAGGGACGCAACAGAGTTAGGAAACTATTTAAAGTTGCACCCGGGTTACAAGTTTACAGTAAAATTCAAAATGTTAATATACAGCAATAATAGCTTGACAAAAATACAAACTTGTATTGTTGTAGAAAATATTAAAATAAAAATATCAAATAAAAGGAAGCGATAGAACACAAATTAAATATTTTGTGGAATTTCAGTAAGATGATACTTTGGATATCATGAAGTTTTTAGCAAAACACTTGACATTATTTTTGTTCTTTAAATGTTCATCTAGATGAAGCCAAATGTTTGGTGCTAGACCTAAGTAACTTTTATTGTATTGTTCTGTTGTATGATGTGGAGCTCTCAGAAGGTTTCTATTTCTGGTACGATATGGGTGGTCTATGACATCAAACTAATTAATAATTCTCGGTGGTAAGGTATCATTGACATATCTAAATTAAATTTTAGCAAGGCTTAACTGGATAGCATCCTCTATAGTAAGTATTTTTGCTTTCTTAATCAATGGCAAAAGTTTAGTTCTTAATCCGACATTGAAAATTGCCCGGATAGCTCTGTTCTGTAATTTCCTGATAACTTTTATACACTCACCAGCAAAAGAAACGCAACACTTGATTTTAGCTCATTTTTTTGCAAATAAATTTTTTTGGTCAAAACCAAATAGATAGAATTGATTCTATCGTCGACAAGCTTACTTGTACCAAAAATCATTCAACTGCGACCATTTCCTGTCTTTTTTTGGTCCGTTTGATCAAATTTGAGATTTTGAACAAAAAAGACTTTCCCTACAACTTACAACCAAAACGAAGATGTCATTTGAAAGCCTACCTAATAGACGTTAAAAAGCCGAAAAATTGTTTCAACAACTTTATTTTTAGATTTTACACAAAACTTTGAAAATTTGCGTTTCACCAATTTTAGAACACAGTGACGAAAATGATTTAGTTTCATGCCATTTGAATTGTGCTAATTTTGTCAAATTTTTCCAAGATGTGTCCAATATGTCTCTTAGACATGAGGAAAAAAAAATTCAAGGCAAAATATTAATGCGAAAAAATCTTTGATTGCATTGAAGGCCGAATATTTTAAAAGTGAAAGTGACAATCACAAAACTTTGAAAATTTGCGTTACACCAATTTTAGAACACAGTGACGAAAATGATTTAGTTTCATGCCATTAGACATGAGGAAAAAAAAATTCAAGGCAAAATATTTATAAGAAAAAATCTTTCATTGCATTGAAGGCCGAATTTTAAAAGTGAAAGTGACAATCACTTAAAAAAAAATTAAAATCCAAAAACTGAATTTACGACATCGCAAGATGTTTCAGATATCTTTGCCTTGACATGGACTGAACTGATATTCCGGTAAAAAAGTTCCAGGTCCATACTTAGAAATGAATTTCTTAAATTACAGAGCATCAGTTTTATTCCAGAAATTACCTACAGGTGGGGCTTCGGGCTAGGACCAGTATTAATTTACCCATTATGGCCATACTGCAAGTTGATTTATTTGGACTGGAGTTGAGCACCATCTCTTGGAAATTTCTGGAATGAGACTTGCATTCTGAAATAAAAAATTAGTATAAAAAATATGGACCTGGAACTTTTTTACCAGAATACCAGTTCAGTCCATGTCAAGGCAAAGATATCTGAAACATTGTGCGATGTCATAAATTCAGTTTTTGGATTTTAATGTTTTTTTAAGTGATTGTCACTTTCACTTTTAAAATTTGGCCTTCAATGCAAAGAAAGATTTTTTCTTATCAATATTTTGCCTTGAATTTTTTCCTCATGTCTCAGAGACATATTGGACACATCTTGGAAAAATTTGACAAAAATAGCACAATTCAAAAGGCTTGAAGTAATTTTTTGGCTTTTTAACATCTATTAGGTAGGCTTTCAATTGACATCTTCCTTTTGGTTGTAAGGTGCAGGGAGTGTCTTTTTTTGTTCAAAATCTCAAATTTGATAAAACGGACCAAAAAAAGACAGGAAATGTTCGCAGTTGAATGATTTTTGGTACAGTTGAGCTTGTTGATGATAGAATCAATTGCATCTATTTAGTTTTGGGCAAAAAAATTTGTTTGCAAAAATATGAGCTAAAATCAAGTGTTGCGTTTCTTTTGCTGGTGAGTGTATGACCAAGAAGGCAAGAACTTGAACAGTCACTCACATACAATTGTGAGTGAATATCCCATAGTTAATATATAGCATTGCAGTGACATTTCTGTGCAAAGTAAGTGTCTTTTATTATTTTAGTAGTGTGTGAGTGGACTGTAGACTGCTTGGTAAAACAAGGAAGAAAAGTCTGTTGATTTTAGATCCATCTCCAGTACCTTCTGCTGGATAGCCAAACTTTCTCTATCTCTCTGTCCTCACATATCTGTTTTTTGTTTTCACTATAATATTTTTTCTCTTTTCAGATCTCAAGGCAAAAAAAAAACAACCCTTTGCCCAGCAACTAAAAAATAACCCCCCTTCCCACCCTTAAAGGTTCCACCTAAAACGTTTTTGTTAAAGATGTAAAGTACAGTACAATTATTAAATTGCATAATTGCAAACGGATGGGGTATTCAAAAGTAAATGGTCCAGGGGCACCATCCACAACCAAGGGACATGGAAATCAAAAGTGTAAATAGTAAAATTGCAAAAGGACTTTCAAATGTAACACGAGTCACACGACCAAGGGACAGAGGATATAAAATCCCATCCACAGCCAAGGGACAAATAAATCAAAAATACAATTAGTAAAAATTGGAATTCAAAAGTAAAGTGGTCAAGGGACAGGGGACACAAAACCCAGTTGAGAGTGTCATGCTTTTAACTTACTTTTTCGTCTCCTTCGTGTCCTGACAGATCACTGGCATCAATAAGCTCTTCCACATGGTTTGGCATTTCTCGTCTTATGATTTTCTGCTACAAGGAAGCTCAAGGAGGCCCTATACACCTTCTTGAGATGTTTTGATGTCTTGCAGATGCCTTGTTGTGACAATCAGTTGTATACCAGTGGACTTTGCACTGGTTGTTGATATAGATGCCTTACAATGTATGATAAATGTGTATAATTGGTTGTCTTATTGCACCTACCCTCCTCCCTCCATGCACCTCTCTCCAAATGCATACACCTGATGTTAACTTCCATCCTCACACCCACAAAATACTATAATTTACTATGGAAAAAAATGGGCCCAAATGTCATTCCTATCTCCAGATAATCAATAACCATAAAAAAAGTCAGCACCAGATATAACACTTCTGAGCAGTATACAGGATGACCCCAAAAAAAAGTTCACACTCCTTTGAGTGGTCATAAGATAATTCAATTCAGACATACCTCACATCTACAAAAGACGGAGCCACTGTGCATGCTGAATTTTGCTGTCTGCTAGTATGAAGGCCTCAAGAAAAAGCCATTTTGTGACAATTCAAGGTGTCACCCACTTCTTGCTTCACAAATTTCCATGGGCTTCAAACATGACATAAAGCCTTCAAATGCCATAGTGTAATCCACTATTAGTTCTCTAAATTAGTTGTGTTGAAGTCTGTGTGGCAAAACTATCAACAGACCGCCTGAGAAATAAATCTATAAAGAAGATGTATTCATTTCCTGTGGAAGCATGTCTGCAAGATTGGTAGAACATTGAGGTCCAGCCTGCATGGGTTGCACATGACCGTAGGTGTGATATCTATTCTATTCACTGATCCCTTAATTGTTGTTCAAGTAGCTTTAATACATCCTAACATTCACAAACACTCAGGAATTAGCACAACAACAGCTAAAACTACACTTTAAGGTGAAATAAACATAACTTTAATACCAATTGTATTTGAGATCCTTGTTAATGACTATGTGTTTTGATCTTTATAAACCCATGTAGTTTGCAAAACAATATCAGTCAACTTGGTTCATAGTTGTCTTGTGTTACATAATTGATTGTTTCAGTTTACCAGACTGAAAAAGTTAAGCACTTCAAGTGACAAACCCCAATAGATCCTCCCAAGTAGTTCATGTCAAGCCTATGAATATTTATATATCAGTCAGCTTTGCAGGTATGATACCTGCATATCCTTGCTGCTATAACAAAGGATGCATGAATAAGGCTCTTGAAAAGTCAATATGAGTGGTCATACATTCTGTGATCTATATATATATTATGTATATTTTAAGACCTTTAAGAATCTGACTCTGATGAAAGTGCAGTTGACATCTACATTCACACATTGCAGATTCAATCAAACAAATGAGAAAAAAAATCCTCATAACTCAATAATAACACATCTTTTGGGCAGTCCTTTGTAATAAGATTCCTTTTGCTTGTACCATGATTTCTTTGCCTTTCTCCAAGGCCACCAAAGCAGAATGGCCAGCAAAGATTCCGGAGATAGTAGCTAATCACACTTTGATCTTTGGCTCTTTTTTTTTCACCAACCCACTAAGGCAAAGAGAAGGTGATTTTAAAAGCTCCTTTAATCTATCACTAACATCTGTTGCCCTGCTACCAAAAGAAAAGAAATCTGAAAACAAAAAAAAAGCCTCTGATTGGTCAATTACCACTAAGTGCAGCTGAGTGCAGAGCTGAGAGTTCTACAAACCACGCTGACCAATCAGAAGGTAGGAATGTAAAGAAAGGTCATGCTACACTACACTCTAAAAATGTCAGGACAAAATTGGTTTTTTTAGGTTCAAAATGGTTTTTTGAAAAACCGTTTTGAATCTACCAATTTTGTCTGAAATTTTTTAGAGTGTAGAGGGTACGTGCCAGTTGCCTCAAAGAGAAAAAGAGCATTTGAAAGGTCACGCCAAAATGGTTATGACAATTTAAGGCATTACAACTTACAAGGTCCTAAAGTCACACACAGATATAGATAAAAAGACAACCATGCAGATAATGAGATAAATAAATATATAGATAGACAGCCTTAAGCTGTCAGATAATTCTAGCCAAATACAATATACAGCCGAAACATAAATGAGCAATCACAAACTCCCAGGACGCAATTCTCTGTGACATAATATTGCATAAACCTGGGGGGAGGGGTCCATTATCCCCAGCAGTCAGCACTATATCCAGCAGCAACCCAAGCACCATCCTCAGAAGTATCCAGCCAGTACCTTATACCAATAGGTCTCGCAGACCGTCATACCCAATGAAAGCATGTATTGTGGCAGAAAAGAGCATGCAATTTTGTTCAAAGAAACGGCTTAAGGAAGCCTCAGCAAGAGAATAATAATATTGATGTCCACTACTTTCATTACTTAATGTGATTGGTAGACTCTAGATTCAATCTGTTGACAGAAGGTTAGATCTCTGAAGAGCTTTTCAATGAATCATTCAAGATTCATGAGGTGGATTCAAGGAACAGATTCAACTCCTCCCAGGTTCTTTCTTTGATTTACAATATCTTTTGACAAAGGCATGTAAATAGATTTATATCAATCCTGCAGGGAGTCTATTTATAAAAATTTCAATCACCTTTACAGATGAAAAAGTTAACACAAGCGCCGAAACCTCTGTTTTCCATAAGAAAGTGATAAATGGGAGGCCCTCAGGCCTAGTTCAAAAATGATGAAGCCAAAGTGTGACATGACCATCAAAATTTTAAAATGTGTATATGTATCAAATGACCACATAATATTGTAACAAACCTGTCTAAGTTCTAGAAACTCTATTTATCATTTTGCTGCTGTTTGTGGAAATAACTGATAAAAGTCGAATATTACGAAATTTGGTTTATTTTTATTTCCATGGCCGTGAAAGAAAAGTAGACCAAATGGTTACTTATCTTCAAATTAAATCTAATTTTTTTGTTGGATGACAAAACTCATATACTCTTAAGTGTCCATGGCTGTTTTCATCCAAATTCACCACATATTTTATGAGGAAAACAGTATTTTTCGAAATTTTGTTGCAATATTAAAGAAAAAACTTACATATTTTCTCCCCAGATGTACATATTTTCCTCTAAAATGATTTCGCCAGTCCTGTGTTATGCGTCTGTCTGTGGGCTTCGAATTGGTACCAAACTAGAATCGCTAGCGATGATAATATGACCGGCCGGCAGTGCTGTACGTCTTTTGGTTGTGAAGTGCAAGCAAGTGCCCAATGAGAGATTGACACCCCAGTTCAAAGAGGTCTGAACTTTGCAGATGCATTGCTGAATGGAGTAACAGGGCTTCAAAAATCCTGCAGGGTGCTGTAGAACTGCAGAGTTCTGCAGCTTCCTGTAGAATTTTTTAAGAAACTGCAGAATTCTGCAGGGAGAAACTACAGAATTCTGCAGCGTCCTACAGAATTCTGCAGCTAGCTGTAGAATTGCATAAAACCTTCCAAGCTGCATAACTCCTACAGAATTACAGATTTTGCTGCAGAAACATTTCAGAAATGCTGCAGTGACAGAGGACCAAAATTGCAGAACTGCAGAATTCTGCAGCTTCCAGCAGAACTGCAGAATTTTGTGCAGGTGCAGGAAGAAATTTAAATGTACTGTGAGGAACAGCCACCTGAGTTTAACAAAAAATAAATATCTTTCAATGGATGTAGCATACTTGGCTAATTTGCTGGTTACAAATTTTAGAACGAAGAAAATTCAATTTTGGGGGAAAAATGGATGAGTAGAGTTGGGCCATCAGGCCCAAAGCTTAAATCAGACAGCCATCTGGAGTTGCAAGAGGCCTCAATTCTAGATTAATGACTTCTATGACCACTATACTCTATGCTAATCAGATTGTGACCCTCAACTACACAGCTTTACCAACCCAGACATACAAGTGCAATTGGATACTATATCTATATGATAATCTATAGGCGTATCTGCACATGTCTAACTGTATATCTATCTGAATAGTTATTATATAGCTGCTGCATTGGACCAAGGATCCGCTGGATTCAGAGGATGTGAACTTAGACACAGTCACTACACCACCTCCATTTTGGACCTCTGGGTTCTTGTTAAACAGTCAAGGAAATTACCGTCTGGTCAAGACGAGCCACGAGCACTTGGATCTATCAGATCGTGTTGCTATGATTAACGTTTACTACTTATAACTTCATGATCTAAGAATAGATTCAAGTGCTCGTGGGCTGATCTATCCATTACAAAATGAGGAAAAGAACCCGAAGTCTCCAAAGAAATTAAGGAACTGTCATCAGCTACTTATGACTTTGCAGTATTTTGCGAAATCGGATAGAATAAGTCCCGCTACTGTCATGCTGCTGGGTGATTACACTGATTAGGATGGCTGCACAGAGATCAGACTGATCAGACATTCCTCTGATACCTAACTGATCAACTCCACTCACCTAATCATCCTGTCAGGGCCAGGACCAAATTGGCAATTAGCTGGAATTCCAATTGTCCTTATATATATGACAGTATTGTCCCAGACTGTTAAAAATTGCAATATATGGGAATTAAAATGCTGTTATAATTGTCCACTCATTAAAATTAACATATATATGTGATTTTTTAACCCTCCTATGGTTCACCACATTTTGTGACACAAACAGTCCACAGGGGCCTCTGAGGCCCCCCTCTATCTATGCCCAGAAACACTATAAATTTAGATTCCAGAAGATGAAATACTTTTTTTTTATTTGTGACAACCCAGCCTCATTATTTCAGACCATTGGGGAACAGTAGTATAAAGATTTATGTGCTTCAACATTATTGTATAATTTCCAGTTTTGCTCAGATTTCACATGGTCTCATGCAAATAGATATTTCTAGATTGATACTAATTTTGTTTGACACTTTATTAAACTGAATTTATTCAAAAATCTATTTTTTATTAGTCCTAAGGAATATTTTGAGAGAATATCAGTGATAAGAAATATTAAGAGGCTAACATGGAAGAAATGGGCCCCTGTGGACTGTTCGTGCCGATTTTTTGGTCAGCTGTAATTTACGCTGGCCATACACATGGCATACTTAAAATCAAAACTGCATCTGATTCCTTTCCCCAAAGGAAAGATTACATGTGCAGGTAAAAATTGTCAGTAAATTTGTGTTCAAAGACAGAGCATCAAAGTTTGTGTGGGACCATAGGAGGGCTAAGTGTACAATATAAATATTTTGTGTATTTTATCTCATGGGTTTGCTTTTCCAGGTTGAAGTATTTATATAAAAATTTTGATATTTATAAGGAAATTCACAAAACTGAATGTGGATTATTAAGGCTGATTTTTAGTTTTTAAAAACCTGTAAGTTTGAAAATGATTATGTAAATTTAAATCATTAATTTTAAATGCCAAATATTGCATTTTAAAATGTATAACAGCAGAGGTCTTGATAAACTCCTTTTCCATTATTTGATAATCGACTAAAACTAGAATATTTATTAGAATTGTCAAGAAATTGGAAAGCCTTTAATAATCCTGAAAATATCAAGATTGTTATTCTAAATATTAGGAAAAAGATAATAAAAAGAAAAGATATCAAAGCATGTTGATTCATAGATAATTTGTTACATGACATTGTGTAGCATTAGCATTTATCTGTAATTTTTAACTTTAGATCTTTCTGGATACACTTTACTGTAAAACACTGTTAATCTTTTTTTTTTTTTTTGGCATCGGTACATTGAATGTAATGCTGATTATTATTCATTCTTCTTTTACAGGGGAAGAAACAGGCATATTATACACCCCTTTGTTTATTGTAATTATGTATATTTCTAATAATAAAATTCCTTTAAATAATTAATGCAAATTATGCTCAAGAATGAGTTTTAAGTCAAATTAATAAATTGGGGGTGGCAGCACCAGTCAATCAGGAGTGGAAAGTCTCTGCTTGCCTGCCCTCTGCTGAGAATATTGGTGAATCAAACAGAAATGGCAGACACAAACAGCAGCTGGACTTCACTCACTTCAAGCATGGATTACTTTTAAAAGCCGAGTAGGATTTCATTTTGCTCAGGTCAGCAGGGGCAGACTGGCGGTATTTCGGGCCCCGTGGCAAAATAAGTCAGTGGGGCCCTTCGTCCCTGCCGTCTGCGTTATTTGAAATTGGAAAAGAAAAAGTAACAGGCCAAGTTTGGCACACTGTTACCATTTGGATGGGGGCCACACATGAGACAGTGCTGTCTGTTTTATTTGGTGTGGTTGGAACGCACAATCATGAACCGTATAGAAAAATTTGCACTTTTCTTGATATTTTTTTATTTTTTGACATCTTGCATGGGCCCCCCTGAGTTGATGGGCCCGTGGCAGCTGCCACTTTGCCACATAGGCCAGTCCGCCCCTGCAGGTCAGATTGTTTAAAACTATATTAACTAAAAGTTTGGGTACTTAGATTTTATGCACTTTGCTGGCACTTTCTGCTCAACTGGTTTAAAGTTGAGATAGGTTGATCAGCAGAGCTTGGCCCTCTATTGTCGATTGATGAACAGACGTCTGTTGATTTGACGATGTCGCTAAACGCGAAGAGATCTCGAGCGGCTTTGGAAACACGAAGAGATCACGAAAAACAATATTCAATAAGGTGGAGGTTTTGACTATAAAATGGTGAATGTGAGAACTATATGAAAGACTGCCTGATGCCACTTTGTCTTGTGAAGCGTGATTGAAGGGTGTAAAGTTACGTGTATACAGCAACTTTCATGTCTGTGTATTGAGTGGAAGTTGTTCTATCCTGCCGCAAAAATGTGCGTCGAATCGGACAAACTGTGCCAATTGCAAAATGACCGGCGGCGCCACCTGGCGGCCGGTCATAATAAGTGCCACCAAAGTGAATACGAACAGAGCCAACGTTATAGAAACGTGTTTTTTAGCCTATTTTTCCAGATTAAAAGCCAATTTTGGGTAATGGCATGACACAAAAGTAAAAAAAGTGTTCTGGTTTTGACCCAAATCAATCTTATATGCATTATCAGTAATAACTGGATGAAGCATAAGAGTATACCCTGTCAGCGTGCCTCGGCGGTTCGGCGTCGTCCCGGCGTCGGTCCGATGTCAGCAGCATCGGAGCGGCTTTGGGTCGACGTTGGGCCACCGAGGCACGCTGATAGGGTAATTACAAAATTAAAGTGAAATATGAATTGGTTATTGCATTTTTCAACAAATTGGCCCAAAATTTTGAGGAAAGCTTCACAAAGAGCAAAATTTTGATAATTAAACATTGAAACATACTCCAACTACTGAAATATTGTGTTGGGTATCAGTACAAATAATACTAGAATGATTGCTTTACTCCTTACAAGAAAACCATGAAAATATGATCAATATTTTCCATAGGGTTACGCTTGCGACAAAGCCCCATTTAAGAAATCTTTGTATTTTACCACCAGAAACCAGCTGCGGACCTGGACTACTTGATTGTTTCTCAAAACTACACAGATTTTGCAATATTACAAGCCAAACCAGATTTAAAATGGAGCTTTTATTGGTCTGTGGCACTATAAAGTATTCTGGGCGTTACGCTTGCGACACTATGCGACAGATTCACCTACCCTGCTATTCACAGTTTTTTTTTTAGTAAAATAAATTTTCCACAACCATAAAAAGCTCCAAAATGGGTAGGCAGATATAGGCTAAGACTAGGTCTCAGAGGCCAAGAGATTCAACTGACACATGTCAAAGGGACACTAGAGCATCCCAGATCAGTAAGCATCAAATTTGACTTAATTTTTGGAAGTCAACCTTCGAGTACAAATAGCTCCATAATGTCAACACAGGCAAATAAAAGTAATTGATTTGAATGATTGATGAAGCCTGAGGATGTAGAGATTCCAAAAAGTGTTGGGAAATTGTCTTAGAATACGTACAAATTTGTAAAACTGAAAGAATTCAAGTGGTCAAAAATGTTATGTCACTTTTTTTAGTGAAAAAATGTTTGTTTTTCTATGTAAGTGGACTATATCTCAATAACTATGAGCCAGAATGTCGTGAAATTTACAGGAAATTTGCACAAGAATGTATTTAAAGCAATGGTGTACCATTAAGTTGTCACATACAGCCATTCTCATATTTTGAGACCCCTACAGAAAATATGCTGAATGGCTTCATCATTTTTGAACTAGGCCCTCTGCCAAGTCAGAAAAAAATACCTTGAAGTTCAGTCAGATGTATATAAACGAGAAGCTACGCCCACACAGTAAATGCAGTCACAGACCCATTCTCAACAGTGCAACAAAATAGAAACTGCTATTTCACATTGTATTCATCGGGTCCACATATAGCTCCAGGTTAGGAATGCAACCTGTAGGCAACACTTACTTGTGTCAAAAGTTTGTGTGAATGTTTGTAGGAGGAAGACTTCACAAGAGCATGGGCCTAATCCGCAGGATCCAAAGGAAATTTATGTTGTACACAAAGTATAGGGAAGCCATCAACTCTTTTGAGAACCACACCTAGTCGACTAACATCAAAGGGGTACCCCAGGGATTAGACAACATTAAGATGGACCTGCCCTTTCAACATGCATATATATGCCAGGGCTTCTCCTATATATATACCATGGCTTCTCCTATATATGCCATGGCTTCCCTATATATGCCATGGCTTCTCCTATATATGCCATGGCTTCTCCTATATATGCCATGGCTTCTCCTATATATGCCATGGCTTCTCCTAAACGCCACTTGTTCAGACATCCTGCCACCATGCGCCATGCTAGCCTTCGACAAATATAAGACTATCTGAAAGATACTGTGAGACATAATATTAAGGTACTCTTGCCTTTTCAACATGCAGACCTATAGCTACATGTCAGGGCTTTTCCTAAACTCCACTTGTTCAGACATCCTGCCACCATGTGCCATGTTAGCCTTCGACAAATATAAGACTATCTGAAAGATACTGTGAGTCCTAATATTAAGGTCAACATTCAGTCCTGTATGTGCCATGGCTTCTCCTGTATATACCATCATGGCTTCTCCTAAAGTCTACCTATTCAGACATCCTGCCAAAAGGTGTCATGTTGGCTGTCTAAACAAAAGATTAATTATATAGGCAAGGAATGATACCAGTCATTAAAAGTGAAATTTAATGATGCCAAACATTGCAGTTGAAGCCATTTCGCAAATAAAAATTGTCGAAATATATATAATTTTAATTTACATCTTCAAGAACGGAAGAAAATTTGCTGTAAAGCCAATGAAACAGCCAAATAAAATTACTCCGCTCTCACCAATGTGATTGCATTCTATCACCTCATTCCTCTGGCCGCACTCTGGTTCAACAACACTATTGTCAGAAAACTAGAAAATGCCCATTAGTGGAAAAAGTTTGACAATACATAATTGTGAAGTGACGCTGCATGGCTACGTGGTCATGTTAAAATAAGGGAATATTTTAGGAAGACATGGTGTTTAGAGTGATGTGCAGGCGTTTAGAAAGTGGCTAATCGTTGACATGTTTGTGTAGATGTGAAGCAGATATTAGCTGGAGGCCTGCCTGTTGCGTAAGGTTCGGGCTGGCTCCAGGCAAAAACAGATGAACATTAGTGCTGCCATCTGTGGGAAAATGGTTATGAGAAGTGGCTCCCTCTGGGGAGGAGTAAAATATGAGAATATGCCGTTTCATGCACTCCTGGTGGGAGATTGGTGGTGGAGTTGGCAAAGGGAAATAAGAGACGAGTTAGATAGTTGTGGGCTCCCATCTGAAATATGAGTGGAAAAAAGTAGGATAGGTGGGTAGCTTGGGTGAGTAACATGCGTGTGACAGGCGTTTATAGCTGGCAACTGGGGTGGTCATGTGACCGGAGTTTTAACTCAAATGTTAGTGGGGATGGCGGGAGCCTTGGAAGGATATCATCATTATAATCAAAAGAATCAATTCCAAAACATAAAAAGACACAATTGAAAGTTATGTCATCTGTTTTAATTCTTCATTGTACAAGGCGTGAATGAGACAAAATCATACATGGTCAACCAGATTTGCTGAACTAGTAGCCAGTGCATAATGAATCAAATTTAAACTTAAAGCCCTAGTAATTAATGTTGATTCACTGTATTAAACAGATAGCGTATGCAGCATTTTCAAAAAATCTGTCTTAATAGATGCATAAATCTGTTAAAAATATAAATAATATTAAATTTTGTGAATTTCTACTTTCCTAAAAGAAAAAAGTCCATGTGAAATTGTTTTAAAAGGTTTGTTCCATAATAGTCTCTGGCAACTGGTTCAGCAAAAGTTTTTTACTCATCATACTGTGTCTCATCTTCCAGTCAAAAATTGTAGTTATTACAATGCACAACAAAATATCAACAAAAAATATGGAGGCATAACATTACAAACTCTGAAATATACATAAAACCACAATCCATAAATTATGCAAATGATAATATTAAAGTTTACAAAAATGATGTATTCATAATAAATTTATTCAAATGATTGATTATTGACTATTTCCATTAAAACATATCTAACTCATTACAAAAATGTAATTTCATTAATTATAACCAATAGTGGGACATTTCTGTATTTTAATATGTCAAATAACGCTGTTTATACACAAGCCATATTATATCATAATATGTACAGATTGTGCAGTATAATTCAATAATATGTATTCATTGTACAAGAAATGCACAATATGTATTTACATAGGGTATTGCTATTTATATGTATATTTATATACACGTATCAGCTCACATATTTCCATGTTGATTGAAGATAGCAACCCTTGAAAAATTAGTTGTACAATACACAAAAAGCATTTGTTTTCAGCAAAAGAATTATTCACACCCAATATTAAAATATTAAGATATTCCCCTCCGAATAAATATATATTCAAATCATATTTACACAAAAAAGAGTTAATAAGACATTTAATAATAATGAGATGTACATGTCACATTCCCAGAATTACTGCCGTGAAAACACAAGTGTTTAATTTTAGCCATTTGAAAATGTCATCAAACAGTTTTATAACGTGTATGAAGAAACATTAAACAATTAATGACACATCATTTTAACTAGCAAAATTGATTTAAGTATTTCCTAATTCTTAAGAGAGCCAGCAAGATTTTCATGGTATTTCCTGATTCTTTAAGTAACCCAGCCAGTCTTTTTAGTACATCTATTCCAAATTCAACAAATGATATTTGCTTTAGATATTAGCAACCACTTCTTAAATTTTAAGTATGGCAGTGTTTGTTAATTTTTTATAAAATGTAACTCAAAAATAAACAAAGCATCAAACTTTGTTTTGTTTTCAAGTGGCCACAATTTGATGAAATTGTCTGACACAAAACGCTCTTCATTCTTGTTTAATCAAGTGACCACAATGACTATTTGATATCAGTTGTTTTCTTTATAATAGCAAAAAAGTTAAAATAAATCATATCCAATTGGCCCCATTTGAGATAATCACAGGACACACAAAAAAATATGTCAATCAGTAACAAAAATATTATAAATTCATTAAACAATACAGCAAAACGTAGTACTTAGCCTTTGAATAGAACACATAATGAAAGAAGTAACAAAAAAATTCCTTTTCTGGAGAGAAAGGTGGTATATATAAAATTCAGTTTGAACCAAGTTTGTGAACTTCATTTTTAAAAGACAATGATTTGTTTTCAACATGCCCAAATAAACTGAACCAAATAAAAAACGCAAAACTATTTCCAGGGCTTTATTTTTCTGTTTATCAATCAGCTGGGCTGTTGAGTTGATTCATTTGTATAATCAGGTGTCAGAGGACTCATTTCTATAAAATTGTTAAATTCTAACCTTTGTATCCGCATCTGCGGCGAGGTTTATCACACTGGGGTATGGTGACTGGATGGGGGTATTAGGCACTCGATAGAGCAAAGCTAATGATTAAGTGTGAAAGCTTGAAGAAAATGATGAAAAAAGCTACACAATTTGGATCCGTTGGTGCCTCTTGACTCGTTAAAATTTTATTATTCGAGAAGTCAGGTTAGAGTTTGTCACACACAATGATATTGCAATGAAATGCTGCAACTATGGAAACAGGTCAAGGAATGGCCTATACTGACGCACCTGAGTGAAAAAGGCCTAGGGTCTGTCAAAAAGACCTCTAACAACCTGTATAGCATCCGTAGGACAAATTACAGTACCATGTGTGCCCTTCTTATGCTTTTCTTACAGCTTAGATGTATGGTTGTAAGAATAGCAAAAGGAGGGCAAAGAAAGTGCTGATGTTTACCCCTGCAGCTGACACACAGGTTGTTTGAAGTCTTTCTGATAAATTCTAATCGTTTTTTAATTCCATAGCTACTGTTTAGGCTGTTTGAGAACTTGTTTCCGTAGTTGCATTGTTCCATTGGAATATCATTGTGTGTGGAAAACTTTCACCTGACTTCTCAAAATACAAATTTTTTGACAAGTCAGGTGGCACTAAATGAAGTGAATTGTGTGGCCTTTTCCATCATTTTCTTTAAGCTTTAAAATGAAATCATTAGATTTGCCCTATGGGGTGCCTAATACCCCTGTCCACTTGCCATACCCCAATGTGATAAACTTGGCAACAGACATGCGGAAAATGGTCAAATTTGATTTATTTCATGCAACTGAGTCCTTTGATACTTGCTTACACAGAAGCATACACTCAAAAGCCCATATGAAGCATATCTAGAAAAATAAAGCCCTGGAAATAGTTTTGCGTTTTTTATTTGGTTCAGTTTACTACTAATAATTTCAATTCTGAAGAAGGCGTAACTCCCTCATGGGTTACAAGCCACGAGAGAGTTTCAATTCAAACTTTTGGATAAGATGGTTAAATGAGTTGGAATCCTTCAATTCTTTGAGGAGCTGTTGTCATAATGTAAGATAAATAAAATATACATCTACCAGTCTCTTTACAAAAGATACACCTTTATTTTAAAAAAATTTTTGGAAACATATTTTCTTTATTCCAAATGTGTAATTTTAATAGTAACATAATTTCAGAATTCACAATATGGTACATTAATAATAATTAGAAGTTGTGGTCAGCTTCTAACAGGAAAATCATTTACAATAATAAAAGGGTTATATTCTGTGAAGTCATAATCATATGTCATGTGGTACAGTAGTAGTCAATTCTATTGACTTAGGTGACAGTCGTAAGTACGAAAATAATTTATAAATCCTAGAACTTGTTTTTCCACAGTAGTTCGCATCACGACCACTAGAGGCAGTTCCAGCTGTTTCATCACAAAGCGGGAAATTCAAATTATTAAAAATGATCACGATTCTCACAAGACGAAGAATAGAATGATTACAATAATCATAATTGTCAGTAAAACACCGATGGCACACCACTGTCTTCGATCTGAAATAAAGCAGGGAGAAATATTACTTTCATAGATATATTTGAAAGCATTCAATCAACTAAAGTTGATAATGTGAAACATCTTTTCAAAGAACTGATTTTGTGGAGCATTCAGTCAAAGTTGTTAGCAAAAGCAAACATCCATTTCAAAAATATAGAATTGCCTCTAAATAGCCCATACCAGTGCTGATGGGGCGTAAAACACAAACTCACTCACTCACTCACTCAAAAAATAGAAATAACTGCTCGGGGAAAATAATTAATGAAGAGTTCAATCAAATATCTGTTTTCTTTCACATCTGTCAGCCAAAGATGAGTTTGTGAGTGACTTACCATTAGACATGTGTAAAACTTTAGCCATCTTTTTCATGACATTATCCATTTTTGTTTCGGTTGTGTCCATTTCATGGGCAAAATCATCAAGCATTCTGAAATTAGATAAGAGAGAAGCAATAAAACTTTGATGTCTTGGTTACTGCTGTTTACAACCTTTATTATATCCCTCAAACGTTTGCCAAATATAGGTCTCATACCGACACACAAGGCAATCATAAAAGAAACTGCATGACTTATGCATAAACAATGGAGCGAAAAAAAGATATGGTAACTAGTTTGAAACAGGAAGTAAGTTAGCCACCAGATGTCAGCATTAGGCTGTATCACTAAATTATCCTAAATAGCGAATCAGGGGCCAACTTCAATTGAAAAGGACCATTGAACATATTTCCTTTGTTTTCATCTTTTGTTTGAGGATATAACTGCTCTGAAACAGGAAGTATGTTAGCGACCTTGGCTGTATCACTAAATTATCCTAAACAGCAAATCAGGGGCCAACTTCAATTGAAAAGGACCATTGAACATATTTCCTATGTTTTCATCTTTTGTTTGAGGATATAACTGCTCTGAAACAGGAAGTATGTTAGCGACCTTGGCTGTATCACTAAATTATCCTAAATAGCGAATCAGGGGCCAACTTCAATTGAAAAGGACCATTGAACATATTTCCTTTGGTGTCAATTGTGTTATCTTTTGTTGTTGGATATCAGGGAAAATCATACCACCAGGAGGGCAGAAAATCCTGACTAGTGGAGACATCTGGTGCATTTGATAAACCAGGAGAATACTCTGGCGCTCGGAAAGTACTCAGGAAAAACTTCTCATTCATAATTAGGGATGGACACCGTTTGCCAATTTCGATACGATACGTTCCGTTGATATGTTTTTTCGGTTTTCAGTTTGTATCGCGATCCGTAAATTCAGCTCGATCTGCAATTTAGTGCATTCTTCGGCAAAATCCGCAAGCCATAACCATATTTTTGGCCTGGAATTCAGTGGGTTGGAACCTGGGCGAAGGTCAGTTAATGTTTTTTTCGCGATTTTTCGCATTTCTTTGCTTAATAAAGTTGTATTTGACAGTTTTACATGGAAATTAAGCATGTGGACTCGTGGAGGGTAGATTTGGATCGATCCGAAATTGTATTTCATCAATTTCGGTTATCAAACCAGCGGAAAAAAATGGTATAGTCGATATACCGTGAACCTGTGTCTATCCCTATTCATAATATTCTAAAAGGAATTTGACCAATACTATTCCAGCCCGAATATGCAATGGCTATGGCCAGTATTTTAAAGTCTCACATGTATGTGTCTATTAAGATTTTCCCAGATTTGGTTTTACACAAACATATGTCATTCTATATTAAAATCTTCCACTAATAAACAACTTACACAGCCTGTTCATCAAGTTCATTGCCGATCTGACCGCTCATGTTCTTCAAGGCGCCGACACTGTTCCCCATCATATGGAGCTGGTCATCCTGCGAAGACAGCATGGCCTGTGAAAGAGAGGAAAATATTTATTACCATTAATGAACAACAGAATCCGAATAAGATTTGCGATGCCTCAAGTTGTTTTTGGTTTTTTGTGCCAAAAAATCACCAACACACGGTACTTCATGTGTCGGCCCTGGTTTCATATCTTCAGAATCGTGCATACGTCACCCTTGTAGCCAAGATGTGGCTCTCGGGGCAAGATACAAGGGCTGATACTTAAATGAAGGCATTGAGGCAATGTATACACTATTATGTCTTTGCCAGGGACTGGATAGATGTCAATTTAACTGATATGGCACCTCCAGCCAGCTACGTGTCAGACACTACACATTTTGACAGGAGAACATGACCATTTGCCTTGACCTTTGACCTTGTTTGACCTTTGTTGACCCATTTACACCTCAACAGCATGTCATGTGACACTTGCCATGACCTATGACCCTTCCAATTACCTACGACCCCTGGTGACCAACTTTGACATACGCCATTAGTATACTGACAAGGTTTCGTTATGGCACGGATATCTCATCCGCTTACAGTGTCTTTATAAGAAAGAGAATGAGCAACAGTGCAAGCGAAAGCATATTGAATTTGGTCAGACATTTTGCCTGACGGAGAGAGAGTTATGGTCAGACAAATTAACGTTTTGTCAGACAAAATAATAAATTTAATCTGTAATTTTTCAAATGGTTGAAATGTATTTTCATGGAATATTATTCTTTGTTTTTTAAAGGTGGTTTTGCGACATTGCAATTAAGTGTCTTGAGGTCTTACAATACAATTCAACATCATAGAGGACTAGCACATATTGGCTGAAGCAGGAATTTACGGGGCTTTGTCACTGCTGATAAACCAGAGAGATTACAGACATGTGCATATACAACAACCAAACTTCTGACATGTGATGTTGGATGATAATATACATCTGGTTACACAATCATACAAATAAAGAAAAGGATGTCAGAATGTTATGGTCAGTTTCGGGGAGTGGAGAGTTCTATAGCAGAGAACTGAAGCATGAGGAATCCAAAGTAAGATGGGTAATTACATTCAGTGCCCAGTTTGTGGATATTAGGTTCTATATTTTTATTTAAATGAGGGGTCAAATTTTCATTGGAAGATATGTCGGCTCGCAGGTGATGTTATGACTCATTCCGCTTACTTTTTTCTGATAACATAACAAGAATTAGTATGGGATATATAAGTTCAATTTAAGGATACGCCTCAAATGATGTTTCCAGATATACCTATCCACCATATAGCAACTGTTTCAGAATTAATAAACTGAGCTACACAACATCTTTAGAACAGGAGAATCACTATGCAGTTGAGACTGTAGGCCTCATGGAAAAATGTATAAATCTCAGCTCACACAGAAGATTAATAGCTTTCAATACAGCATGTACAGTGGATTATACCACATACTTAACAGAGCTTCTACTATGTTCTGAGGTAAACAGGAAAGTTTTCAATGATATTTCTATCGTGTGAGTCCTGCAATTTTGCACTGATCAAGCTTACTAGGTCAGACAGAGAAGTGTTGTTGATATGCAACTAGGAACATCATCGTGGGAAAACTCATTCATTCATAGTGTAGACCAACACTTCATCTTGTTGATCAAATTTTGGTTAAAATCAGAGTATACTAGCCTGTTGTTGCTGGAACGTTTCATCAACAAACTGTTGATTGGAGCGGTCGATTTCATTCTCAAGTCGCATATATTTGTCTTGTGGCTTTTTCGGACCATTGGCATTTACCGACTGAAAAGGAAGACAAAATGCAATTAGCAGTAAGACAAGAAGTCTAATTAACACTTTCTTGAGCTTTCTCAATGTGCATCGCCTTACAACAATACACAAGTCAATAGGGACAACAAGATTAATTTCCATCGAAAAAGAAGTCTCAAGCCAAATTGGAAAAGTCATAACAGAATATTTCTATCTCGTAAAAAAAGTAGAACAGAAGAGTTTCTAAAATTTAACAAAACACTTTTCTTACAGTTGAAATGATGAATTTATAGCAAATCTGTCTATCGATGTGTTGATTAATCCATACATTTCTTTTTCATCAGCTAGTAATAATATATTATTCATGAAATTTAACAACAACTTTTTTTCTACTTTTTCAATTCTGATTTTGAATCTGACAAAATCAGAAAACATTACCATGAAACTAATATTCCCAACAACATCAAAGGTGAGATCTAATGAAACATCTGAAATCAGATCAGTCGTCAAACTATTTGTCAAAATGTTTGTTGGCGGAGTGGAATGATTTGTCAAATTTACTTCCCATCTTCCTCTCTTCCTCATCTCATCTCTTCATCTACTCCCCTAATCCCATCTCCTCATCCCGTCTCCTCATCCCATCTCCTCATCCCATCTCCTCATCCCATCTCCTCATCCCATCTCCTCATCCCATCTCCTCATCCCATCTCCTCATCCCATCTCCTCATCCCGTCTCCTCATAACATCTCCTCATCCCATCTCCTCATCCCATCTCCTCATCCCATCTCTTCTCTCCATGTCTCCCCTCCTCCTCTCATCTCCTCATCCATCTCCTCATCCCATCTCCTCATCCATCTCCTCATCCCATCTCCTCATCCCATCTCCTCATCCCGTCTCCTCATAACATCTCCTCATCCCGTCTCCTCATCCCATCTCCTCATCCCATCTCCTCATCCCATCTCTTCTCTCCATGTCTCCTCTCCTCCTCTCATCTCTTCTTTTACACTCCTAATAATTGTATCATCTCTTCTCTCTTCTCTCCCTCTTACTCTTCTCTTTAGTTCCTCATCCCATCTCCTCATCCCATCTCCTCATCCCATCTCTTCATCCCATCTCCTCATCCCATCTCTTCATCCCATCTCCTCATCCCATCTCCTCATCCCATCTCTTCTCTCCATGTCTCCCCTCCTCCTCTCATCTCTTCATTTCCTCTCCTAATAATTGTATCATCTCTTCGTCTCTTGCTCATCTCATCTCTTCATCTACTCCCCTAATCCCGTCTCCTCATCCCATCTCCTCATCCCATCTCTTCTCTCCATGTCTCCCCTCCTCCTCTCATCTCTTCATTTCCTCTCCTAATAATTGTATCATCTCTTCTCTCCCTCTTACTCTTCTCTTTGGTTCCTCGTCACAGATTCTCATCTTATATGCTTAACCTTTATGTAATAGGGAAATCTCATTAACAAGCTTAATTCATCACTACTTTAGCTTCTGTGCTAATTGCGAAAGGATGTTACACTCTGCCTAACATTTTTCTGGTTCTGTGTTGCATGGCAAATTTAGGTGGTGCATTTATCTGGTGATTTGAACAATGCATAGAGATATCTGCTCGCGTTTCCAAGATAGTTTTTTTATATTTGACAATGCTGAATTGAATGAGTGGAAAATGAGTGAATTATTGAAGTGATATGCGGAGCCTAATTAGGCTGACTAGCCATTCAGTTTAGTTGAGGAAAATGTGGTGAATTATTATATATTTAGACTCTGCTACAATTACTCAGCTCTATCTTCATACATTCATGTCCAGGATGTCCTGAGTGATTATTATGTGTCTTGAAAGTAAGATAAGTTTAATCAACCACACCTTTTCATAGGAAAGAATTAAAACAACACATTTTCACAATAACATGCTTTGACATACAGTCTAATCCGATGAGATGTCAATCCAATGAACCAAATTGCTTGTCTGGCATAGTAGCAGTCACCCACTACATGTATTCTGTGCAGGAAACTAAGACTGAGGGTTGCAGAACATTAATTAATGAGCTTGTCAGGAGGTTAAACTTGTAGTTCAGGAGTCAAGGGTGAACTCTTTCAGGAGTTCAGAAGCAATTACCCTTCTCAGATTGATTGGTTAAGGGCCACAACCTGTTATCTAATTTTCTGTCTTAACGTGGTACCTCATGCAAGATGGATGTTTCACATCAAATTCTGACCTAACCTCAGTGCAAAACATTCAAACAAAATATTGTTTGATGGAGGAAATTTCTTTCATCATCTCAGCGATGCCCATAATACCTCAGTAATGTCTCTGGTGTCACAAAATGTCTCTAGCTTCTCAGCAATGTATCTGGTGCCGCGGCAATATCTCTAGCATCTCAGCAATGTTTCTTGTGTCTAAGAAATATCTCTAGTACCACAGTAATGTCTCTAATATCTCAGCAATGTCTCTAGTTTCTTAGCAATGTCTCTAGTGCCTCAGCAATGTCTCTAGCTTCTCAACAATGTCTCCAGTGTCACAGCAATGTGTCCGACACCTCATTAATGTATCTAGCTTCTCATCAATGTCTCTAGCTTCTCAGCAATGTCTCTGGTACATCAGCAATGTTTCGAGCATCTCAGCAATTTGTCCAGCATCTAAGAAATGTCTCTAGCATCTCAGCAATGTGTCTAGATCCTCATAAACGTCTCAGCAATGTCTTCAATATAACTACCACCAGTAATTACTTTGCAATATCTCATTAAATATACATTGTAAGGGTCTCTGCAATGTCCATGTTGTCTCACTGACAAGCTCACTGAATAATGACATTTTTATATGCTATAATCTGACACTTATCATGATAGTCATCCATTTGTTATGCAGTATTTCCTGTAGTCTTTTGTCCAACATATTGCCACATATCTCTACAGTGTCCTGCAATCTCCTTACAGCTAATTGGTGCTAATTAGCTTAGGAGATAAGTCATGATACGGTATTGATACCACAAAGAACCACTGGAGTCATACCCAGAACACATTAGCTAAACATCAAAGTATCTTTATCTGATTAAGCTCATACAGGCTTTTCTAAGTGACAACTTCTTGTAGTGACTCATCTTTCTTGATGTTTCAGGCAAATGGAAGTAGGCCTAAATCAGTGGTGATTAAAAAGAGTGGTGGATTTATGTTCAGAATTTATGCATCTGAGGAATAAAAGAACACAGCTGAAGAACCAAGCTCTGCAAGGTTTGACACAGAACCTAGATTGATCTCCAAACTTGTTCAATAATAGGGAAGGCAATCAAATTAACTGTTACACAAAAGATGCGCACTTTGAATGCAAAAAAAACATCATCAGAAAACAATTTGACAAATACGAGAACAACATCCTCCATGCCATAGCTCATGATGCATCAGTGTCTTGGGAATTAACCAGTGTAATATGAAGCTCATACATCAATGAGGAGTGAGAGGACATTTTTAACAGGACGTTCACACTTTGCAGTGATATAAATAATAATGCAGGTATGGCAGACCTACAATTGCCTAACAACGCCATTACAACAAGTGAATGTTCTTTTGTCGTTATATCGATGGCTTTGGAGCTGAGTATAGTGTGTACAACAAAATAGAAGAAGCTTGCAATACAAAGAGGCAGACAGCTCAAATGTGCATGAAATGATACTATGACAAATTACCTGGGAAACAGATTTGACATATAGTTCCTGGCTTTTAAGCTCAAGCCTGTTTTCTATCTCAAACCTTTCTTCCATGTGCCCAAAATTTTAGCAGTAAAGCAATCTTTCATACACATAAGCCTTTTCAGACCTTTTACAATTTTAAAGAAGCAGATTTCAATTTGCTAAATTTATGGGAGTTCAATTTACCTAAACGAAATAAGAGATCAGACTCAGATGAAAGTGCAATCAACATTTACAACTTTAGATGTTATAAATCTGATTAGATAAAAAAGCTACTTCTAATTTAATAAAAACACATCTTTCAGAAAGTCCTACAAAATAAAACCTGTTGAAAGGAGGGACTGGTTTTGCTTATACCACCGGATTTCTTTGCCTTTTTCCAGGGCTGCCAAGGTTGAATTGCCTGCAGACCCCATGGAATGGCCAGCAAGGATTCCGGAGATAGTAGCTAATCACACTTTGATCTCTGGCTGTTTTTTTTTCACCAGCCCACTAAGGCAGAGAGAAGGTGATTTTAAAAGCTCCTTTAATCTATCACTACCATTTGTTGCTCTTCTACTGAATGCTGAAGCTTACAAAGGCAAAAAAAAAACACCTCTGATTGGTCAATTATCACTAAGTGCGGCTGAGTGCAGAGATCTCTGAACCAAGCTTGCCAACTGGAATGCCAAACACATACAGAAAGCTCATACCCCATAGGCCAATACCATACCACTAATAATACAAGGTAAAACCACAAAGAGATAGATTTACTAATAGATAGATAGATAGATATATATATACCAACTGATAGATAAATCGATAGATAGTTAGCCACAAGCAAGACATACAGGTAGAAAGACAATCAGATCGATATTGTTTTCAACAAATCCACAATACATAGACACCATTGCGTGACATAAATGAGCAATCACAAATTCACACTCTCTGACACAATATGGTGTAATCTTGGGAGGTCCAGTATCTCCAATAGTATCCAGCCTGTACCTCGCCAATAGGTCTTGCAGACCATAATACACCCATTGCAAGAATGTATAGTGGCAGAAAAGAGCAATTTCGTTCAAAGAAATGGCTCTAGCAAGCCTCAGCAAGAGGATAATGATATTGATGTATACTACTTTCATTACCTAACGTGGTTTGTAGACTCTAAATTCAATCTACTAACGGAAGATCAGATCCCTGAAGAGATTTTCAATGAAGCATTCAAGATTCAAGGAAAAGATTTGAATCATCCCAGGTTCTTTCTTTGATACATAATAATCATTTTACAATGGCATCTGATTATAAATATAAAAATATCTATTAGCCTTTTATTGAGGAAGTTTGTTTTATAAGCATTGTTGTGTGAACTGGTGAGTAGTACATCTCCTAAAAGGAAACAAACCTCAGTCAGATTTGGAAAAAAATATCTATTTGGCTTTTTTTTTGGCAACCAATATTTGAAGCAATCTCAAAGAGCCAACTGTCGGTAAGTCTTCCTGAGCTTTAAAAATCAATTGGGTTGAGACTTAATCTTCCGGACTGCACCAGGCAGGGATTTGACCCACAAAAAGAGACAGGACCAGAAACAATAGTCCTCATCATTTTGGTTGTAGTAGTGCAGCAGCAAAGTGTGCCAAGTTTCATGTTTTCCTCCAAAAATGCACAATCGGTTTGCTATGCAGCTGTGCTGTTGCTTTACCCTTTTACATTTATAGAACTAGATCTAGATATTATACGCTTTCTACCATTGTTCAATATGGAAGCTACTTACTATCAAGTACCATGGGACTTTTAGGTACCTTCTTGAAAGGATATAGGACTCTTCAAAATGACCCTCTGTCGATGCTAAAATTTTCCTTGAACACTCTAAAAAATTCGGGACAAAACTGTTATTCTTAAATCAAAAATGTTTTTATGGAAAATCCATATTGGTTTTAACATGGAAGTTTAGTTTTTCCATTTAAAATTCCAGTTTTGTCTGGAAATTTTTTAGAGTGAAGGATGATCAATAATACCTAGATCATGCACTGATTGAGATGAAAATTAATTGAATTTACAAAAGCTCAATTCATAACTCAATTCAATTCAGTTCATTGACTTTTTTAAACATTGCCAATTAAATTAAATTAAATTCTTCAGATTTGACAATTTTTTAAAATTAATTTGTAATAATTCAATTCATGAATTGAATTGTGCCAATCGCTGTCTTTTAACATAAAATATCGATAGCCCAGGATAGTTAGATAAATAGACGCATACAGATGCGAAAAGCACTACTTGCAGACAACAGCCATTGCAGACAAGAGCCAAAAAACAATCACAAAAGCCAAAAAAAGAAAGCAATCTTGAACCTTCTTTCCAAAAAATGCAAAACTTCATGCATAATTCCTATGATTGTATTGTCAAGAAGCTGAGATGAATTACAGACTTGAGAAGTATCAGTGGAGGGATGGGAACAGGGACAGATGACATCAAATAGATACTTGTGGTTTTCAAAATTCGAGTGAGCCCAATAACATGAATAAGGTACCATATAAATTATGAAGTTAGTTAAGCACAGAAGATAGTTCTAAAAAAAAGCCCAAAAAAAAAAACAACAGAAAATATACTTGCTTACTTATATATTACCACACTGAAGCAAAATGATAATTTTAGGTTGGTCTGGCCTACCATAGAACCATGCTGATACAACGGCACCAATATCATGAATATAACATCTCATCTATACAACTTCCAGCTGGATTTTGCTGACGAAGGTCCACTGAAAATTTCAGACAGTCAGATTCCCCATCCAGGGGTCGAACCCATGCAGGTTAAGACCTTCAGTGGAGCAGGCGGGAACCTTAACCACTCTGCCACCCAGCTGCCAACGATCTGAAGGATGAGTATCTTATGTATATTCTTTCATTATTTGTGTTCAATTCCGGATCCATTGCAGAAAAAGTGTGGATTTTACATCTATAGAATTTACACTGTTGACATTTTAGCTCACACAAGAGCCCCAGCAATTTCATAGGATATCAACACAGTAGCCAGGATTGGAAGTGACTTCTGATATCCACAAATGTGGCTGCTATATTGCCGCACTGACCTCCCTTTTACCAATGGCCCTGCAATAACCCAAGAAATGTAGTAATGCTGACCCGGTGGCTATGTTGATTGCTTACTGACCAGGGGTCAGGCTTGTAGCCTACGGGGTCAGAAATGTACCTAAAGGGTCAAAGTATGAACAAAACCGGTCTGAATTGCACCAATTGGAAAATGCTTCTATTGATGTTCCAATGTATACTATACCTTGTGGATGAATAATTGGGGCTTTACATCCTGTATTTATGCACTTGGTATACTTATTAGTACAGGACACGGCAAAGAGGAGAAGCATGATTGAAACTGCCGTCCAACATGAGACGAAGTGACCAGGCAAGAGCTGGATTTGAACCAGATTAATTGGAAATAGCAAAAAACCAACTCCATTTTAAATAGAGATGAAAAAGTACCACCAAGTATGTTGCTCCGTGTTACAGTGGGTGGCATGCCCGCATTGTACATATGAGGGCGTGGGTTCAATCCCCGCTCCGGTCATGTCCAGAGGTTATCACTATAATGATTGGTATGATTGCCGTTCAGTATGGTGAGCGCCGGTGAGCAGATTTATCTGGAAATGGCGCTATATAAAATCATACTAGATTATTATTATTATATAATAGTGCTTCTATACAATTTTATTAAATTAGTGAGATCCCCCCCCCCCTCCGGAAATTTTTAGAACATTATTCTGTGATAAAAATTGGGGAAAAAACCCCTTGGAACATTTTAGAGTCACACTGGGTCATTGGCTATTTGGATTGAAATTTATTGTGTGAAATCAGCATAAATATGCTATCATCTACAGTGTTCATCATCTTTCTTGAATCAAGTAATTCACAAATCTTGCCAACTGCCTGTCATTGATAAGGCAAGGGACACTCATAAATTGCTATTGTTCTATTACCCTATAAAGATGATCTTTGTGAAAATTAGACAGCCTTTCTTATCAACTGCAGCACATTTTTTGAAATTGGGACCAAGAAGCAAAACGTATAGCCTAGATCCATTTTAGTTAGGCCTTTTGATATTGATTGGCCTATTTATAATAATTGATTCCTTCATTACAACGATTATAATAATTGATTCCTTCATTACAACGATTATAATAATGCCCTAGTCCAGTATCCAAGTAGAAGTAGAAGTAGAAGTAGGCTGTCCGGGCCTGGCTGCTCTTTATTAGTTCACTGACCTCCCAAATTAGTGGTGACGTCACAAGCCTCGCTTTGGTGCCACAATTGGTGACGTCGTGCAATTGTGACGTCATGACTACGCTTGCCTGACAACTGTGTTTACACGTTTGTTACATGGAGGACGTGAAATGAGTTTATTTGGCATGTTTGTTGGTGACAATTGAGCATAAAACGATTCACAAGCTTGAGAATGTGTGACAAGTGGAACAAATGTTGGCATGGAACTGTCTTGATGTGAGAGGTCGCTGGATGTGACCAAAAAACAGAGGATTGATTGAAACTCCATTGTTGACGTTTTTGTTGTGGACGATAATTTGAGAAAGGAGATACTTTTTCAGCAGAAAAATGAAGCTGTTGTTTGTGCTTATAGGACTCATTGTAAACAATTGGCCTGCAGCATCAATGCTCAAACCTAGTGTGGACATCACTGGTGAAGAACTGTTGTCTAGGATTACAGACTACGAGATAGTTACCTTGCAGGGGAGGAAAAGAGAGGCGGCAAAAAAATCTGTGTACTTTGAAGCCTTTGGTGAACAATTCCAACTGTTTCTGGACCCACTTGAGCACACAGTTCACCGAAACATCATCCCAAAAGGTTTACAGATCCAGACGTCCAACCTTGCCACTATTCTGCATTACTCTGAATATTATTTTGGATTCACCATCTTCAACCACACTTGTCATGGATACTTCGACTCGGAAGACATGTTTCATGGACTGATCCATTTTTCCAATGGGACCGACATACTGTTCATTGATTCGGCCCATGATTTCTTCCCTGGTCATAAATACAAATCGAAGGCTTTGGTTTACAAGTTATCACACATAAGCTCCAACCCAGAGAGACAAAGACTGATAAAAAAATGTAAGTACCGGTACTGCATAGTGATGGAACGATTCTCCGATTAATCGCCGATTTTAATACTCCCACTTCTGATTCTCCGATTATCGGTAGGCAATTGCAAAAATCGATTTTCATCGATTTTACAGTTGACAGGCCCTTTGTTGATATCGAGGGTCTTACAGTCACGTCAAGCAGAGGACAGACGTTTTGCCAGATATTTTGGCAACCAGAAGTCCTACAGAAGAATTACACCTACCTATGTGTAGCTCAGCTCTGTTGTAATATGAATGTCACATTTTCACAACGTTTTGGTGCTGTTCTTGTCCGATATTTGACAATTTATGGAAATGGCAAAATGTTGACATTTGTGATGCTGCCAATCTGACACACAATGGGTGGTGATGTCACAAATATGCACTGCAGCGCCACCCCAGACTTAGTTCTAGTCAAATTGGTATTAGATAAACCTGCAATCTCATTGTGTTGATTTTTATGGCCTGTACAAACAATGCTAAATTTCTGTCCAAATGCTAGACATGACAAACTGTAATTATTGCAATAAAGCTACTTTCTACTCCATAATTACTTCAATAGGCATTCACAACGTGCCAGACAGTTTGGTGACACTTTTAAAGTCCAATAATGGTTTAAAGAGCAATTAGCTAAATCAGTTCTCATAGCAATTGAAAATTTTTACGCCTTCTGTGAGGAGTAATCTTTCCGAACAAAGAGGTATATTTACAAAATTGATTTCAAATCGATTATCGAATTGGAAGTGCTACCGATTAATCAATTTCAGTGTTGAGACCGATTTTCCATCACTAGGTACTACTGCAGGTATTTTAGGGATGTACGGATATCCTAGATAATGGACTTCATCATTCCACTAGAGGATGATACTCCATCTACGGATAACCGGCAAGGTTTCTGGTATCCGGCCAGATATTGGAATTTGCAGTTAAAAAATAAGGTAAAAGCTAAAAAAAGTTAGTAATAGCCCAAATAAAAGAATGTTACAAGAACACAGACAAAAGCGTAGCAATCATCAAAATGTTAATTCAGTTGCATGCATAATGCAAAACATTCCATCAGAGAAACAGTCCTCCTGCAAGACAGTTGTCTCATGGCTCTCAAAATTTTTTTTAGAAGTGCTGAGTATCGTGAGCTGAATATCGATACGATACGTATCATGATACATCCTTTACGATACACTGTATTATTATTACTATACATGCACTTTACCTAGCAGATAATGCTCCAGACCCCCCATGTTAATCCACCATAAAGAAAAACATTAATCTCATTAATGCCCTGCTTGCAGGGCCGTAACGATATTATGGACCAGGCAAAGAGGCCCCCTGGTGTATTGTGTTTGTCGTGACGTCACCTGGCAGTGACATCATAGTGACGTCATGGCAGCGTTATTATTTGTCTATTTGTGATGTCATTGCAGTGACATTATTTGTGACGTCATTTCATTATGACAGCTTTGAAAAGTTCATCAGTTGCCGATGCCTTTATTTTTGGTGACACGCAACTTGGAAGAATCCAATTTTATTTTTCTTAAAATAACTTAATTTTCCTAATTATTAGGGTAATAATGTTGAAATAATGTGATGGCAACTTAGGGGCCGACCAGATGATCTTTGGGGGGGGGGGGGTCTATGGACTTTTGGTGAAAAAAAAAAATTGTTTCCCACTTGACACTGAAAAAAGTTTGTTCAGCACACGAAAATTAAAAAAAAATATTTGTTTCCACCTGTAGCTAGGGTACCGTAATGTTATAATTCCAATAAAAAGTTTGTCGCGACTGCATATGCGAAAAAATTGTTCTTCGACGCACCGCAAACAAAAAAAAGTTTGTCTCGGAGGTAAAGTCCATAGCACCCCCAAACTATCATCTGGTCGACCCCTTACTAAGCAGCTTTTTGAGGCCATTTCTGGCACTTAAATAGGCTAAATTATTATATTATTAACTGTGACAAAAATATTGTTTTTGGTCGACCGATCTATTGTTTTTCTTGTCTAAGTCTTGACTAAGGTCATTACATAAAAACAAGATCTTAGGTATGCAGATTTGTAGTAGGGCCTAAATAGTAACAATAATGCAAATAATATTTTTTTGTCGGGCATTACCGGGATTAATGACTGGCAGCCTCGGGCAGTAAAATCATTAATGCCCTCGCCTTCGGCTTGGGCATTAATGATTTTACTGCCCTCGGCTGCCAGTCATTAATCCCTGGTAATGCCCTCCAAAAAAACATTATTGTATAATTATTGTGATATAGATTTACCAACGTTTAGGCCTATTGGGAATTCAACAATTTATCGCAATATTTTTCGGCGAATTCTGGCCGTCATGCCGCATTTTACGACATAGCTTCGCAAAACCGCTGATGACAGTTTCTGCGACAAACAAAATGCGATATTTCAGCGCATAGTTTGGGTGATTGCACATGGATTTTAAGTGATTTTTGACAATAAATACTGATTGTTAGGCTTGAAAAATAACCGGTATGATGTCATACGTCGTACAATAAACTGGTACATGTATATATTGAAATAAAAAACCTTTTCATTTCGATACAGTGTATCACGGTACTTAGCACTAATATTTAGGGCCACTAATCAACCGAAAATGCTGAAAAACCTTTTTGGGAGTTTATTATCCGGTTCCAACTGTCGCTTCCTATCCAGTGATGTATTCGGCAATTGGTGTTGCCGGATTATCCGGTATCTGGCTATTTTCACTATCCATGCATCACTAAGATATTCATGGTATACATGCATATTATTAAGGCAAGGTATTGAAGTAAGGTATTGGCTTATTCAGGTTATTGTGGATGACAATAGTCCAGATATTTTTTTGCCATAATTTTAGGTCATTGAATTTTAAGCAGATTATTAAATACCTTCCCTATTCCGGTCAAAAGTATGTCAGTCACATAAACATGCGAACTGGTGTTTGGCCTGATTGCTCATCAATGGTATCATATAAAGTTGCACAGCAGAAATACACATACTCACAGGTAGATTAGCCGATTTGTGATGGGTGAATAGCCGATTTGTAATTTGAAAATCACTTTTTTGTGATATATTGGCACCATTTTTTGCCTATTTTCGAGCAATTTCGTACGAAAGCAGCACATTTTACTTGTTTACATTCATGACGCAAACAGAATAATGGGCAAAATTGCTGTGACATCACAGTGCCTCTCTTGGATTAGTTCGACAACTTTGTGCCAGTGTCACTCCTTTAAGACCATGCATTGGATTTATACAGACTCTCAAGACTATAGCTATACTTCGGTCCACATGCTAGATGGGACACACTGTAATTCCTCCTTTTCGTAAGACCATAAGTTAGTTGTAGTATTATTATTACTATTGTGTTATTCCATAGTTATAAAATTTGTAACATAACAACGTCAGTTTGGATTTCTGACCGACTGCTTCAAAATTTTACTTGTGGACGGTTTGTCCTATCTGGCATGCGAACTGTCCTGAATTTTCCTAAATTGTCCCTAAATTGGAGTGGCACTGGCAGCACTGCGTTATATCTGTCTACAAGTGGACTGCTCTTGCATTGCCACAGATCAGAACATAAGCTGTCTTGTGTTGCCACCTAGTGATTAGTGTGCTATTCCGCGAGCTCCTGCGAACGTCCACATCATTTCAATCAGAGGAACACACACAATTTTGTCTCGAAGACACCGGGCTGTTTCTGAATGTGCTGATGGCCTTGTCTATTTCCTTAGAGAATGTGATTGCCGAGTCTGACTCTGGTATACATCAATGTTGTATAGAAATTTTGTGAATGTGCAATGAAATTGGAACTATTTCTTGGGACAGCAATACTGTAGCATACAAAATCAACTTTTGTGCCAGGTGGCAGCAGCATGCAGTTCTCATTTTCACCAGACTGGCGTTATATTGTTGTGACATGATGACAATTCAGGCTGTTTATCAAGCAGTGTTCAACACGGCTGTTGGTGTCATGAAACAGAGACACTCATCGCCATCGGCGTAAAAAAATAATGGAAATTGAAAAGAAAACAAGTAGGTTAAAACATTCCACATGTGATCATTCATATTACGAATAAGTGAATCTACATGTTACGCTTGTTGGCGACGTTCATCATGACAACATGTCAACGAATCCTGAAGCCTATGTTTTTCTGAATTTTTCAACTGATTTTGGGTCTTATGACATCAAAGTGTGTTGTCTAAAGCAGCTTAAATCTCTCCGTAATCATAATTAAAAACAACAGCTATGTCAGCTCAAAGCAATTGTGCAACCATCTCACTCAATCATTTGAGGTGACGCAAAATTCAAATTTTACGGTGTTTATGATAAGCTTTATGTTGCTGAAATTTTTAATGATCAATAATTATTTTTTTCTCTGTCATAATTCAGATAAAAGTGGAAATAAATCCAAGCCTGGGCCTGTCAAAATATCTCAAGTGGACCACAGTCGTTCCTGTGAACTGAGTATTTTCGTGGATCATCTGTTTTTCGAAAGAAATGCCAACTCTGACTACCAGAGGGCGGTTAACGAAGTTCTGACTTTCATTTTGGAAATGGACAAACTCTTCAGGAGCCTCGATCTGTTGGGAAACGGTTTTCCATCGGCTATAGGTTTCAAAATTGGAAGCTTTCGAGTCTTTGGAAGGGATGATCCACATTTTCATTTTGGTAATGATATTAGGAATGCGACAGACTATCTCTACGCTTTTTCTAGACTGAACTTCAATCATTCTTGTTTGGGAATAATCTTCACACGTCGGAACTTCACGGATAATTTGGGCAGTGCTTGGATCTCGACTTCCAAAAATCCCAACATGGGATTCTGCGGGAACAGAATGACATTCCGTAACACTACTTTATCATTAAACACTCTTATGGTAAGTGCATTTCCCTCCGCTGGTCAAACGTACCTGACACTCGCTCATGAACTCGGCCACAGTTTTGGCTCACGTCATGACCGTCTCAGGGACATAAACTGTAGTCCTGGTGGTGATGAGGGGAACTATGTGATGCAAGACAACATCAGCAAGATGTCGAAATTCTGCCCGAACACCTTGAAATTTTCTCCGTGTTCTGTTAATGCTATTCAGGAGCAGATGAGGTCGAAGTACACGTGTCTCAAGGTGGATCCACCAGTTTGCGGCAATCAGATTGTTGAACAAGGGGAAGAGTGCGATTGCGGCTACAGGCACGAGTGTGGTGCCATACAACCGTGGTGCGTACCCGTGGAAGGCTCCAGCGACCAGAAAGGCTGCTTGTTGCGTACCGAAGTCAACAGCACATATTGTGTGCCGGGCGAGGGTGAATGTTGCTCGAAGACCTACAAAATATTCCCTCCGTATGTTCAGAAAATGTGCGGATTGACCAGAGAATGCTCCCCTCCCGGAATATGTGATGGCCTCTCAAGCGGTTGCCCCGCTATTGGACATAAGGACGGTTCCCCATGTAGGAATAAATCAGGCGTCTGTCATCTCGGCTTGTGTACAAATGATTTATCATTTATGAGACAAGATGGTTCCAGTTGGGGCAAGAATCCTAAGTATGAAAACAAGTACGCTGCTATTTCTGAAACAAGGGCCAACAAAATTGCTCTTATTATCCTAGTAATAGTCTGTCTGCTGTCCCTGTCAATCTACGCAGCAGCAGCGACAGGCGTAGGCAGATCGCTTTGTTGTTGTTGCAAAAGGCGCAACAAGTACGAACGAGTGAGCCAGAAAGACCCCGAAGGATTTAAGGACGAAACCATTCCACCTTCCCCAAAAAGATTTAAGGACGCAACAATTCCACCTTTCCCCAAAGCAGTTAAGGACGAAACAATTCCAACTTCTGCCAAAGAAGTTAAGGACCAAACAAATCCACCAACCCTAGAAGTAATAAAGGTTGAAACCATTCCACATTCCCCCAAAGCAGTTAAGTATCCCACAATTCCACCTTCCCCCAATGGAGTTAAGGACGAAACAATTCCACCTCCTGCCACAGGAGTTAAGGACGAAACAATTCCACCTACTGTCACGGGAGTTAAGGACGAAACAATTCCACCTACTGTCACAGGAGTTAAGGACGAAACAATTCCACCTACTGTCACTGGAGTTAAGGCCGAAACAATTCAACCTCCCGCCACTGGAGTTAAAGACGAAACAATTCCACCTTCGAGTGATCAGGTTTCGAAGTTCTACTAGCTTATTGTAATTAGTGATATTAAACTTGTCCAGTTGTCCAGTTCATAATAATCCTCATCGACTTCAATGCTGTGGTCTTAATTAATTTCAATGGATTTCAAAATCACTACTTTTGATTATGTTCAATCATATATACGAGGAAAATGAGAGACATAGCGATGCCATTAATATTTATATTGTAAATACTTTAAAGTGTATTGGGAATGTTGCGATAATACAAATACAACAATTATATAAACAATGTATGTATAACTTGCGTGTGTATTATATAGATAGTGGATGGTGAGGAGACCAATATTGAGTTTTATTGGCCGAAGCAGTAATATTGGTCGAGGCCGTAGGCCGAGATCAATATTACCTGCTAAGGCCAATAAAACTCAATATTGGTCGACTCAACATCCACTATTTGTTATATTCTGCACAAAATTATCTGCATGACTCATACTGTACAAGTTTGCGTAAAAAATTGTTTTCATGAACAAGACACCATCTTAGATCTGTTTACCTATTTTAAAAACAAACTGAGAAGACCTAATTTATAATAAACAGTCATCAATATTTTAAAAACATATTGCCTATTGATAAGTATCCTAATTCTCTAGAACCCCCAACCATCACAATCCAGCAAGCAGTGCAGTGATCATTTCACGGCAATTTTGTATAAATGACAAGCACAACATATAGACACCATGCTGCATCATTGAAACTTATTTTAAGATCTTATAATTGATGTACAGTGTAAACTTTTAAAATAGACTATTAAATTGATAATTGTCAATTGCTCTTCTATACATAACAATTCATTAATTACAATCTAATCTGAATGTGGAAGTGGTGGCTCAAGTTATTTGTCAGGTTGTGACCATGTTTATTGATATAATAGGTGTGAACGTAAATTGCACTTGAAAAATTTATATGAAAAGCAATCCAGTCTTAGAAAAGACTGTTGCCTCTGATGGCAATCATGAATTTGATCACAATAAACTTGTGAAGATGACCACACAGGCAGCTCTGCTGATTGATGCAGGCTCAATGATTTAAGTGCTTGTGCACTGAAGACGCCAATATTGCTTTCTGGCGCGCCAATAACACTTTCAGACGCCAATATCGTGATTTATTGGCGCGGCACGTGACGGATTTGACGTCATATGATTGGCTCAACAATTTTGATGCAGAATATATATATATATGTGATAATCAGAATTGTATAATAACAAAATGTCTATAATTATTAATATGATTACTTTTGACAAAAGAATGTATTGACAAGCAATGTATTCTTGTTCTTTTAAATGTATGTAATGAGTCTATTTTTGTCCCTGATGTGTCCAATAAACGCTTGTGCTGGGCTTTTTCAAATAAATAAATCTTACTGATGCTACATTAAAAAGCCATTGAGATTTTAAACACATTTTGACATTGATAATCAATAATAAAAGGGACTGCCATCTTGATAAATTAGTTTTTCATTGATTTTTCTCGCTGTAATTGAGCTAGCGTTGTACAAAATTTTAAAAACCTGTATAATTACTCTGTCGAACAGTTAAAGCCCTTAGTTGCCTTTATTTAGTGATGGTCTCCCGAGCATCTAAAAATGAACGATGCTCGATTGGAAGTAGTCAATTCTGCTGGGTCGCAGAGTAGTTTGGCATACGGTAGCGAGGAAATCCAAACTTTTTCAGTGCACCTGAGGACCTTCAAAAGTCCAAACTGGATATCATTCATTCAGAAGAGACATCATTTGGCTTCCCTTTGTATCAGTGTCTGTGCTTGGCAAATACCTAAGAGATCCCTTACATGGAGTAAATGTGTAACATGTTGAGGACTCCTACTCTCTCCATCTCACAAACCAACCTTCATGAACACCCAGAACTGGGCTCAGAGGGCTGCACTTACCGTATCAATTTATCTATCTATGCACCGGCACTATCGAAATTATGAATTATGATATATTTGGTTTGTCCCATCACTATATGGCAGCTAATGTCAATAATTCGGGATGTTTTCTCAGGATGCAGTGGAATATTTTGTCTTTTATCACAATGCATGATTCTCCGTATGTTCCTGGGCTACCTTTGAGTTTCCTTTACGCTTGTGGTAACTTATACTTTCGGATGAGGTGGTTGACCCCTTTGGAAGATTTGGAAAAGGAGAGGGCCTTTCATGACTGGAGTCGTGTATAGAGGGCACTGGTGGAGGTTTAGGCCCTTGTATGGTCTTGTTAGTTGCTGCGGCCTTTCGTTTCGAGCAGCCGAGTGAACGGTCATTAGTCCAACCTCTCAGGGCGTTGCTCGATTTAATGATGCTGAGTCCTTACTGATTGATATACCATGGTACCTCAGTAATACAGAGGCTGTCTGACTAGCAGTGCTTACTGCTTAGCTCAGGTTAGTTACTCTCAAGTCGACTCCCCTGAATAACGGGGTAGATTTCCACCGTGTTAAATTTCTGCCCACATGATACTGTAATCGACAATGCGGGAAAAGGTGAAGAGTTTTCAATACCTTCCAATGTGGAAATCTGCAGTAGCCTATTACATTTTAGTGTCTATCATGATGAGATCATGCTTTTCTGGGATCAGAAACAGAGTTCAAACTAGAGTATTCGAAGTCATGCTGGGGCTCATATTATATACAATTATTTCATTACTTTTAGATAGTCTTATAGAAGTATTTGTAAGGACAGCTAACATGGCACACGGTGGCAGGATTTATGAATAGGTAGAGTTTTAGAGAAGCCATGGCATCTATAGGACTGCACGTTGAAAGGGCAGAAGTAGGCCTACCTCCATTTCAGACTAATGGCACAATGTACCTTTCAGATAGTCTTATATTTGTCGAAAGCCAACATGTCACATGGTGGCAGGACGTCTGAATAAGTAGAGTTTAGGAGAAGCCATGGCATATATAGGAATGGATGTTGAAAGTGCATGAGAACCTTAATATTATGACTCCCACTATCTTCCAGATAGTCTTATATTTGTCGAAGGCTAACATGCACATGGTGGTAGGATATCCGAACAAGTGGAGTTTAGGAGAAGCCATGGCATATATAGGACTGCATGTTGAAAGGGCAGGTCCACCTTAATGCTGTCTAATCCCTGGGGTACCACTTTGATGTTAGTTGGGTCATGTGATGTTATGGACCTTGAGGACTTGCCCGCGGCTAGGTGTGGCTCTTAAAGGAGTTGATGGCTTCCCTATACTTTGTGTACAACATAAATTTCCTTTAGATCTTGCGGATTAGGGCCCATGTTCTTGAGAAGTCTTCTTCCAGCAAACATTCACACAAACTTGTGACACAGTAAGTGTTGCCTACAGGTTGCATTCCCAGCCAGGAGCTAAACAGTATGTAGGGCCCATGAGGATACAATTAGGCCTATACATAGTATTTTTTGGTATATCAATTACTTCTCTGTCACTCTTCTTTTACATCTTGCTTAAAGTTAGGTTTGCAGCTCTGGTATTGACTTACATTTTAAGACATAATAGTTCCTGCAATGAGGAACCTTCCCTTCTTATGTAGATTGTAGAAGTTGCTCATTGGGGTATTGGTGCTAATATAAGTAAGCTTTGTTATATATAACTTATAAAAATAACTTATTCTTGTGTAGTTCAGTTATTTTGGGTAAAATTACAATCCATGTAGAATCGTAGATTGTAGAACCTATGAACTCCCTTCCAAGACCTGTGGAAGAGAGTAGATCTAAGTATCTGCAGTACCCTGCCCTGTAATATTCACAGCACCTGTCTCTCTCAAAAATCCTGCCCTGGGAGGTATATATTTTTCAATATTTTACATGTGGACGAATTTGTAAACCTGCAAAAACGAACATATACACAAATTTTGCATTCGTTTAAGGGCCAAATATTGCATTTCATGAATTTGTACAGGTGTAATTACGAACATACTAACCCTGAAATTGCCTAAAACTAACTCTAACCCTAATTCTAACCCTAATTATCTAGCACTTCCACGAATGTTAGTATTTGCAGGTCCATGAATGAATAGTAAAGCACATCCACGAGTGTTAGTAATTACATATACACAAGCACTTTTGCTCGTTTTTACACATCCACGAACTCGTACATGCTCTATTTTACACCTCCAAGAATTCATGAACATACCAAATAATGAAAAATATACACATGGCCCTGGCTACCTACAAACCATCTAATATGCATATTTAACATTGTTTACACATGCATATATACCACCTATACAATATGTGCCTGCAGCAGAGTGGACTGGTGTCTCCTGTTGGTGACTGTATTAAGAATATGTGTCAGCTCCTATTTGCTAGGGACATATAGTGTGGTATATTAGCCTCATAGTAGCTGCATCCTGCCTGCCCATGTTGGCTTCTATCCTGGTCTGCTGAATGCACCACAGATCTAGTGGCTTATTCACTGACATCCTCTCCTCTGGCTCCAGGCATGAGGTGTCAGAAGATCAAAAAGCGAAGCACTCCAGCAGACGATGTATGCATCCCCTGACCGAAATGGCAAGCCATAAGTGTCCATATTCAATCTGCAGAGAGTTGTAATACTCCCATCTAATACGACACCCCTACAGGTTTATTATAAAGGGCACCTGGACATATAAATCTGGACATATAAATCTGGACATATAAATCTGGACTCGCTCGTAACGAATCTTTCGGAGTTACCATCTGATGAGCACTATTCGTCATGCTCATATATTTTATCTATTTGATTGTATCCACACTGATTTACAAGACACTAATTTATCAATTTGAGTCATTTGACACTCACCCAGTCCTCAGATAGGCCTATGTTGCATTCTAATCGGAGACTTACTTTGCATTAGCTGTGGATGTACCTTTATAGATGCTAACCTATATTGGTAACTAATTCTTGTTAGAATATCTCAAGTTTTCCTTGATCCAGGAAAGAGTTTTTCATCATCGGACTGATATTTGCTTGTGTCCATCGGTTTGAAGAAAGAAGTAAATTTGATACAGTGCTTTGCTTACGTTTTGTTTTCAAATTTAGATTCATCGTAGTTTACTTATATTGCACATACTTTCACAAGATTATTGAAATTGAATATTTCCTCTTTATGCTATCTTCATTCTGCCTTGAGCAAGTTGAGCGACCGACTGGTCACCCCAGAAAAAGATCGGAGGAGGTGATAATGAAATACATCTGGCCTTAATAATTAATAACCTAACTTGTAGTACAAAGAATTAGGCTGTCACAGCAATGTCTTCTCCAGTGTACCACATCAAAGGTCTCCGACAGTGGTCTCACAAAAGGCATGTACAGCTTCCATTCATGATACTGGCGTATGCAGCAGTAGTAAGGTTAGCCCTCACTTCTAAGCTTTTCAGTTGCTGAATGGTGTTGACATTAGCTCAAAGCATATTAATCTCATCAGACTGACCATTACCTCTATTCAAAGGCAGTAGAGATATTTTTAGCCGGATTTCTCTTTCGAAGCCTTGCTTTACGGTCCAGTCACACCAGCTGTGAATCCTGTGATGTATGGGACATAACTAGGAAAAGCCAAATGATTCATTTGAATTTTTTTTATATTACACCTCAGCTCATTCATTTTGTCAGTTAAAATAGTGCGCGTTAACTTGGTGCAAAAGAATGGAGAATTGGGAAGTTTTGTAAAATTGAAATCTTAATCCTGAAATGATAATGTGGTTGGTAGACTCTCCATTCTTCGTTTTATTTTGATAATCTCACTCTAAGAAAGATGGATGGATGATTTGGGCTTTACAAGTTTACATCCTGTATTTTTGCACTTGGTAGGCTAATTAGGACAGGAGGAGGACACGGCAATGAGGTGAAGGATGATTGAAACAGTCGTCCAACATAAGCCCAGGTGACCCGGCAAGAGCTGGATTCGAACCCGGGACCCAGCGATTGGCAGCCCAGCACGCTACCCCTAGACCAACCCTCCCCCTCAATCTAAGGAAGACTTACTGACATAGACTCTTTGAAATCCCTAGTAATTTTGGTTGATGCCACATCGGCCTATTTAATCATAATTTTTTTCAACTTAGGCTGAGATTTTTCGTGTGACACACTACTCAATACTAAACACAATGAGGCTTCCATGACAAAGTTTCATCTCTAAAAGGCTAATAAATAATTTAAAAAGAGACTCATCGGTTGATATGAAACTAATTACATGCCTTTATGAAAAGTTATTTGAATCAACGAAAGAGCCATGGAAGAGCAGAATCTATTCCTTCAATCTTTTCCTTGAATCTTGAATGATTCATTGAAAAGCTCTTCAGAGATCTAATCTTCCGTTAGTAGATTGAATCTAGAGTCTACCAACCACATTAGGTAATGAAAGTAGTATACATCAATATCATTATCCTCTTGCTGAGGCTTGCTAGAGCCATTTCTTTGAACAAAATTGCTCTTTTCTGCCACTATACATTCTTGCAATGGGTGTATTATGGTCTGCAAGACCTATTGGCGAGGTTTAGGCTGGATACTGCTGGGGATACGGGACCCCCCAGGTTTATGCCATATTATGTCAGAGAGAATTGCATCCTGGGAGTTGGTGATTGCTCATTTATGTCACGCAATGGTATTTTTACATATTGGATTTAGTCAGAACTCTCTGACAGTCTTGTTTTTTTTTGTCTGTCTGTCAATCTGTTTATTCTGCTGCTATTTTTCTGTATATCTATTTATGTATATATCTGTTTATCTATCTATTTTGTCGATCTGTCAGACTTTTTATGGCAGTTAAGCTTCTGTATATTGGCGGTTTCCAAATATCATAAAGCATTATATCATGACCATTTTCATTTCGCCTTTTGTAAACTGTTTTTGTCGTTGTGGTGGTAACACTTTGGTAGGCAGTGTGATTGCAATTTGTCGTTCTGCCTTCTCATCGGCAGCCTGCTCTGAGACTTCGCATTAAGCTGCACATCAAAAGTGATAGTTGACCAATCAGGCCTTTGTGCACAATGTCATGTGTACACAATCTTTCATCAAATTCTAAACTGGAGGTGACCAAGAGAGTGGAACCTTTTGTGTCTTTAGTTAGGCTCACATGTCCTTCCCTAACATCGAAAATAGCTACAGAGCAGTTCAATAGATAATGCATTTGTCCATGACCAGGTAATGCAAATTAGAAATAGCTATCTATTGCAATAAATTGTCCTTGGCCGCAATTAGCCTGCCATTAAGCTATCATTTTACAGCATTTGCAAAAAAAAAATTGGTACAGTGCACAGTCTAGTAGGTCAGATGGGATATTTCTGTTTATTCTGACATTGAGGTGATCTAAAAGTGGTGCATAAAAACTGAAGTCTGTCACACAAAGATAATGGTGTTTTCAGAAGTATTGTGAACATTTTCAATCAAAAAATTTTAAGCAAATAATTACAGAAACACTGGAAATTGCATAAATTTGGTTGAAGATTAGTTTTTAAACAATTAGTTAGCATAGGTTTAGAATCTTTTGATTGTTCAGATTCGTTCTCTTCAGTTGTGCCCGAACTGCACTGCACAACATTTTACAGGCACATTTTTCATAGATTTAGTGTGAATACCACATAAATCAGTTACATTTGAAATAGATCATTTTGAGATGGACAGATAGATATGATAAGTGCTGCCTTCTGAGCCCAGTTCTTGACACTAATGAGGGGTGATTGCAGATGGGAGAGAGAGCATGAGTCCTCAACATGTTACACATCTACCCTATGTGAGGGATATTTAACTTGCCCAGCAGTACAGACAGTGTCAAACACCAACTGAATACAAGGGGTCGCCAATTTGACATTTCATCCAAGCAACATCCAGCTTGGATTTTGCTCATGAAGGTTCACTGAAAATGTTGGGTTCCCAACCCGGGATTTGAACCCATGCAGGCAAAGACCTTCAGCAGAAAAGACCATGTTTACTGCTTCTGTTGAACCCGAGGATTGTGTGACAGTTGATTTACCCCAAGGACAACAAGGAGAACCAAGAGACGACCAAGAGAAAACCGGCAGAGCCTTAAGCGCATGTTTTACCATCTGGTCTGGCTTTAGCCGCCTGGAGTTTGCATGTTCTGAAGCTGTTACACTCACCAGGGGAAAATTGCTCAATTATTTGTTGTCGGTGTTCATCACTAACCTGCTGTAAACCCCTCGTGCAGACCCCTCCAACCATGCTGAATTGCACACAAGATTGTGTGAGAGCAAAAATTGAAGTTTTAATTGCACGCGCAAACTTTAAATGGCCCTCTGTGTTCTGAATTGTCTCAAAAATGCCTCTTGTAATTGTCTCATTGTGTGTGTGTGTAAAAACAATCTGTTTTCTTTATTGTAATTAGGTCATATATTCTGTTTCTAATTCTACTAGCAAGTGCAGCTTATGAGAGTAATCTGAAATGGTTCTGTCGAGATCTCATATTAATTATAAGTAAATATAACAAGTATCAGTGATTTTCATAGCACCCATTCCAGTATATACTGCTAAAAAGCATTACATCTCGAACAAATCAGCAGCAAAAGTATACATCCAACTTCTTTGTTGTAATGGTAATTGTTTTCCTTCGATGACGTTGGCAGGCCAGGGACCCTGAGGGTATGATCCTTGGCTAGTTTCTTCTACCAAACCTTATCGAGAAATTAAAATATGAAGTTTATTAGGTTGTTCCATGGTGTTTCAGCCATCTTCACTTTCTCTACAGATGCATAACTACTGAACATAAACCAAACATTCCCTTTAATCACCATTGATTTACAACCGTGTGCTTGATATATCAAGACTAATGAGGCACTATAAGAAGTTACCCGTTTAGGATGCTTCTATGAGCCTAATCAGATAAAATGCTCCGTTATCCACTTTGATGTTTAGGTAATGTGTTCAGGGAAAGAGTCCAGTGGTTCTTTGTAGTAGCATGACTCAGCCCCTGAGCTAATTAGCGCCAATTAGTTGTAAGAAGATTGTAGGGCATTGTAGGGGTATGTAGGACAGAGGACTTTAGGAGATACTACATAATTAATGGGTGACTCTAAAAACAAATCTCAGACAATAGCAGATAGAAATGTCATTTACTCAATGATCTACATGTATTACAGAGACAACATGAACGATTGAACATAGCAGAGACCCTTTAACAAATGAACATTCAATGAAATATTACTACGAAATTACTGACGGTGTTGATACTGCTATCAACTAACTCCCTCACAAATAACTTTCATAAACATACAGCATAACAACTCCATCAGATAACATTAATTATAACATAACATAAATCTGACAGATTTAGGAAATCACATTGTGTCGTCAGTAATTGGAATAATATTTCACACTAATTGTGAATAAAATTTGTTGGCAAAAAGGAATTTTATGGCTTTTTCATATTATGTTCCTAATTGATGTAATGGCGCAATTCCAAATCATTTTTGGCAACATGAATCAAAGTTTGATTATCAATGATACATCACAGCAGGTCTTATCCACTATTCCAAACAATAACGGATCCATTATAGCTGAAAGTGAGGTTCAACCAGACATCTAATTCCGCCACTGGACTATTGCATAAATTCAATCCTGTCAGTAATACATCTCACGCTCGACTTGAATAAGATATGCTTAACAGCCATAGAAATGAGTGGTTATAGGCCTAGGCCTATGTTGGCCGAGTGACAATATATTTCATCTGATGTATTTTCAATGTCATATATATATATATAGTAGTTATACCATGGGCATATGTGGTATACGGAGATATATACAGCCGAGGTGGTAAATATAACCCGAGGGCGTAGCCCGAGGGTTATATTTACCACCGAGGCTGTATATATCCCGTATACCACAAATATGCCTTTGGTATAACTGATTTATACCATTATTCGCTGTTTCAGAGGATTATTTTGTTATCATGTGTTTGGAGATAAAGACCGATTTACTAAAAATGTCTTTATTTTATTACCAGAGATACCAAAATGGTCATAAAATTTTTCTTTATTTAACAAAATTAGCAACTTATTTTTTAAATCAATATTCCAGTGTCAATAACTTAAATTATGTTCAAGCTACAAAACTCTTGTAAACTCCAGAGTGAGGCTCAATGGCATCTGTCATGACGTCATGATTCAAATGCTGGCTTCTGATTGGCTGATTCAGTGTTTGTGCATTGTGACATCACCACTTGTCACGTGACCACTAAATATATGTGATATATGGCGAGATATATCATGGTAAATATTGAAGGATTTATCAGCGAGTATGGTATAAATTACAGTTGTCTAATGGGTAAATGTGGGACATGAAGATATGTACACCCGAGAATGTCAATGTACAACGAGGCCTTAAGGCCGAGTTGTACATGACATTCGAGGGTGTACATATCTCATGTCCCACAATTTACCCATTATACAATTGTTTTGTACCATGAAACCCCCTATAGCCCCTATTATCACAAGAAAGTTATGAAAATTATTAGCCAAATTTGTGTGTAAAAAAAATTTAATCAGGAAAATTTCTTATTATTTTCTGAGACTTCACTTTTACAAAAAAATTAATTTTCAAGGAATCAGTAACCATCATTTGTACCCCTTTTTTTAGAGATACGAAATCTTTACCACAAAAAAGAAACAGTTACTGTTACTGACGATGTGAAAGAGAGGTTGAAAGACGTCACCATGGTGACACCATTGTGATGTCACATCTTATGCCGCAGTGCTCCAGTTTCAATAAATGAAACACCAAACCATTGGACATGACTTCATGTACAACGGTGTACATAATGCTAATTTCCACTGTTGAGTGGTACAAATATATATATATACTTGCTGAGTATTCTGCACATACCAGGGGAAAATTGCTTAATTATTTGTTGTCTTTGTTCATCACTAACCTGCTGTAAACCACTCGTGCAGACCTCTCCATCCATGCTGAATTGCACACAACATTGTGTGAGAGCAAAAATTGAAGTTTTAATTGCAAGAGCAAACTACAAATGGTGCTCTGTGTAATTGTCTCATTGTGTGTGTGTGTGTGTGTGTGTGTAAAATAATCTTTGTTTTGCATTGTAATTGGGTCATATATTAATTTCTAATTCTGAGAGCAGGTGTCATAAGTTTCTACCTGCAATTATCCCTCAATACCACTGTGTTATAGGCCTACCAATCAATCAACCCTGTTGAGTGGGATCTCTCCTCTCAGTGGGATGTACCACCCATTACTTCCTGCAGTAAAGTGGGGCTGTCTGTGATGAGAACTATGTCATTACCATTGCATTTATTAATTAAGGTAGTGTAGTGTATGTATAAATTCTATTTCAGTTTTTTTGTTAATCAACCTAGAACCCCCTATCATGGCCTGTGGAAGAGAGTAGACCTAAGTATCAGCAGCAACATGCCATGTAACATCATTATAACTTGTCTCTATCCAAAATCCCTGCCTTCGCTACCAGCCTACCTGCACACTAACCAGTAGGCCTCTGCATATTTAATATTGTTCATATACATCACCTACAGTATGTGCAAACTGCAGGGTGGACATGTGTCTCCTGCCGGTGACTGTATTAAGAATATGTGTCAGCTCCTATTTGCTAGGGACATATAGTGCTGTATATTAGCCTCATATTAGCTGCATCCCTGCCTGCCCATGTTGGCTTCTATCCTGGTCTGCTGAATGCACTGCAGATCTGGTGGCTTATTCACTGACATCCTCTCCTCTGGCTCCAGGCATGAGGTGTCAGAAGATCAACAAGAATCCAGGGATTCAACAATCGACCTAAGTGATAGTGAAGATGCTGCTGCCCTAACCAGTGAGCAACAGACATTGATGGCGATGACAGGAAGGGCAATTAGAATATATATATATATAAATGTGAAATGCATGGCATGATGGGGAAGGCGTTATGTTGAGGTGATACCAGAAAGAGGGGACATATATATTGGTTGTAAGAGTGTTAATATTTTGAAGAGTAAATCACAATAAATTATTGCAGCAGAGTTAATTGTTTTGGTAAAATTTAGTTATGGTGTGAACGGATCGCGGCAGGCATATGCCAACTAATGTGATAAAAAGCACAGTGTTATTGAGTTCTTGAAGCATGTGATGACAGTAAGTGTCCGCTATGTGACAGTGATTACGACGAGAACGCAAAACAATTTTTTGATGAATGTGGATTCTTGAAAGCGCGCAGTTATACCAAGAAGAGTTGGGCTGTATTACGGTATGTGGAAATGAAAAATACAGCGAATTTTCCTCCAGGTGGAGTCTATGTTAAAAGCATAATCACAAAGTAAGGGCCGAAACTGCCTTGGACTGAGTTGACCTCTACTCTTCAATGGTCTCACTCACATTGTTACCAGAAGACACTTTGTGATTATGCCACAATGTTGACCTTGTTGTTCATGCGAACAGTGATCTAAGCGGATGTATGGCAGCAGGACGTTTCACCGCCGGGACCTTTCACCTGTGGCAATGGCGGGACGTTTCACCAATGCACTTTTACATGTGAAAACCTTAGCCTAATACACAATTCATGACTCATGCCATCTGCTCAGATTGCTGCCGCCACTAAGGCTGTAATACAGTCGAGTTTCTAAATTTTGAAATTCCATTTAGCAGTTTAGTTGTCAGTTTTTTGCACTTATTTGAAAGTGACAGCAAAAATCAACTTGCTACAGCTCTTTTCCTGACATTCTTACAAATTTGAACGAAATTGTAGGGATACGGAAAAGTTATTGGGGCAGTAAATTACCATAGAAATGTCTTATTTGTTAAAAATCTACCACAGTGGCCAGGCTGAACAGCTGAGCCTTTTTATGTGAAGCAGCTGATTTAATATCATATAGGCCTATTAATTTACTGCCACCTTGTGATTTTCTCCTGTCCTAATCAGCCTACAAGTGCATAAATAGGCATATGTGACATAAAGCCCCAGTCATCCATCTATGTTTGCACTAGCAGTAGATGCCCTTCATGGACGATGGTTGATTTGCCTTGCGTCACATTTAGAGCCAGAAGCCATGCCAGCCACCTAGGGCTATTCCCTTTAAAACTCTGTCCCCCTATGCATTAACTCGATTTTTTCCCCCCCCCCCCCCCCCGTACATACATCAAATAAATTTTCGTTATTACATTGCGTAGAGTGGTAGTCCCCCCCCCCATACATCGCTCACCCGTACATACATCATACGAAAAATAAATCAACCCGACCACCACCCACCAGAGTTTTAAAGGGAATAGCCCTTAAAATTATGGAAGGCAACAAAAAAACCATACTTTTGAATTATTTGATTTGAGGAATTGAGTGGAGTTGAGAAATTAAAGTTTTTCATAGTGTTTGAATCCTTAATGACAATTAACTTTGGATTAATTACACAAATTGTGTCTCAAAATCAGTTAAGTTAATTACAGAAACAGTGTCATTTGAACTCATTTCGACTGTACTTAATTACTATCTACATCAGTGGTGACAGGTACTGGCAGATTTTAGAGCTACAATCTACTTCCAAAAGTATTGACATGCTTGAGGCCCCCGGGTTGAGGCCAAATCATGTTGGATGCAGTATTGACTCACCAGCTATTTAAAGCCTATTTTCGATTGTTCTTTGGGTGTTTATTGTGGTTTTGACACCAGTAAAATCATGGCCTGACATTTATTTAAGTACAAGACAGGCCCTACAAGATGTCTTGTTCACAAATTTGAACTCATTGAGTGAATGGTGAAGGACAGGAAGTTGACTGTCAGTGTGGCAAGAAATATTCGCCCACCAAAATGAATGGTGGCGCCGCCTTGCGTAAATTACGTGCACATCCGGTTTTCCATTATCAAAACATTGCAATGTGGAAATTCCAGTTTTTCCTAAGTTTTTCAGACGAAAGCTTGACGAAATAAATAGTCAGCCACACACCATTTATACGGCGGAATAACCACAGAAGGCATTGTAAGTGCTAACATATGAAAAGCCACTGTTCCGGTACATACGAAGTCTGTAAACTGTTACTGAATGACGAAAATTGCGACGAAATTGACGAAATTCGCCGATGTCACGTGACTCAAATCAGTTATTGGGCTGTAACCAATCGACAGGTCGATTGAAAAAGCGAAGCACTCCAGCAGACGATGTATGCATCCCCTGACCGAAATGGCAAGCCATAAGTGTCCATATTCAATCTGCAGAGAGTTGTAATACTCCCATCTAATACGACACCCCTACAGGTTTATTATAAAGGGCACCTGGACATATAAATCTGGATTCGCTTGTAACAGAACCTTCGGAGTTACCATCTGATGAGCACCATTTGTCACCCTCATATATTTTATCTATTTGATTGCATCAACACTGATTTAAAAGACACTAATTTATCAATTTGACACTCACCCAGTCCTCATATATGTTGTATTCCAACCGGAGACTTACTTTGCATTAGCTGTGGATGTACCTTAAAATAGTCTACATTGATAACTACTTTTTGTTAGAATATCTCATCTTTTCCTTGATCCAGGAAGAGTTTTTCATCATCGGACTGACACTTGCTTGTGTCCATCAGTTTGAATTAAGAATGAAGTAAATTTGACTCCGTGTTTTGCTTTTATTTTGTTTTTCAAATTTAGATTGAATGTAGTTTACTAATTTTGCACATACTTTCACTAGATTATTGAAATTGCAATATTTCCTCTTTATGCTATCTTCACCCTGCCTTGAGCAAGTTGAGCGACCGACCCGTCACCCCAGAAAAAGTGCCTCGAAAAGATCAGAAAAGCTAATATTAATAATCAGAAAAAGTGCCTCGAAAGATCAGAGTGAGTGAGTGAGTGAGTGAGTTTGTGTTTTACGCCCCATCAGCACCGGTGTGGGCTATTTAAAGGCAACGAAATGATCGGAGAAGCTATTAATCAAAAAAAGTTCCTCAAAAAGATCAGAGAAGCTAATAATCGAATATTTCTGGCCTTAATAACTAATAACCCAACTTGTAGTATACAGAATAAGCCTGTCACAGCAAGGTCTTCTGCAGTGTGCCACATCAAAGGTCTCTTACAGTGGTCTCACAAAAGGCATGTACAGCTTCCATTCATGATACTGGCGTATGCAGCAGTAGTAAGGTTAGCCCTCACTTCTAAGCTTTTCAGTTGCTGAATGGTGTTGACATTAGCTCAAAGCATATTAATCTCATCAGGCTGACCATTAACAGAATATTATCAGAATATCAAAGGTAGCAGAGATATGTTTAGCTGGATTTCTTTTTCGAGGCCTTGCTTTACTGTCCAGTTACACCAGCTGTGAATCCTGCGATGTACAGTGTATAAGGGACAATAAGACAATAGGGACATAACTTGGAAAATGTGAATGATTCATTTGAAATTCTTAATACATTGTATAATACACTTCTGACTCATTCATTTTGTCAGTTAAAATAGTGCGCTTTAACTTGGTGCAAAGATGGAGAATTGGGAAGTTTTGTAAAATTGAAATCCTGAAATGATAATGTGGTTGGTAGACTCTATATTCTACATTTCATTTTGATACTCTCACTCTAAGGAAGACTTACTGACATAGACTCTTTGAAATCCCTAGTAATTTTGGTTGATGCCACATCGGCCTATTTTAGTATTCAATCATAATTTTTTTCAACTTAGGCTGAGATTTTTCGTGTGACACACTACTCGATACTAAACACAATGAGGCTTCCATGACAAGTCTCATCTCTAAAAGGCTAATATTAAATATAATTTAGAAAGAGACTCATCGGTTGATATAAAACTAATTACATGCCTTTATGAAAAGTTATTTGAATCAAAGAAAGAGCCAGGGAGGAGCAGAATCTATTTCTTGAATCTTGAATGATTTATTGAAAAGCTCTTCGCAGATCTAATCTTCTGTTAGTAGATTGAATCTAGGGTCTACCAACCAAATTAAGTAATGAAAGTAGTATACATAAATATCATCATCCTCTTGCTGAGGCTTGCTAGAGCCATTTCTTTGAACGAAATTGCTCTTTTCTGCCACTATACATTCTTGCAATGGGTGTATTATGGTCTGCAAGACCTATTGGCGAGGTACAGGCTGGATACTGCTGGGGATACTGGACCCCCCAGGTTTATGCCATATTATGTCACAGAGAATTGCATCCTGGGAGTTGGTGATTGCTCATTTATGTCACGCAATGGTATTTTTACATATTGGATTTAGTCAGAACTCTCTGACAGTCTGTTTTTGTTTCTGTTTGCCAATCTGTCAATTGAGCTACCTATCGATCCATCTGTTTGATTCTTTATGTCAATCAATTATACTTTTGAACACTGGAGGTTTCCACTTGTAATTATGCATAATGGCGTGGCCATTTTGGTTTGGCCTTTTGTGAAATCTTCTTTCTCGTTGTGGTGGTACCACCCTGGTACGCATATGACCCATATTTAAGCCTTTAGTTCTGCCTTCTGATTGGTCAACCTGGTTCTGAGAACTCTGCATTAAGCCGCTCTTAGTGGCAGACCAATCAGAGGTTTCGTGCACACATGTGTACAGTGAAGGACCAATTTACTGTTAAATTCTAAACTCGAGGTGATCACGAGAGTTGAAATCTTTTGAGCCTTTAGATATGCCTGCATGTCTTTCCCTTACATTGCAAACAGCGACAAAGTAGTATAATAGATCATTTATACGTCCATGACCTCCTAACCAAAATAAGAAATAGACTATCGCATTAGATTGTCCTTGACCAAAATTAGCCTGCCATTATGCAATTCTCACAGCATTTGCATATAAGAATGGTACAGTGCAGTAGCTCAAATGGGCAACTTCTGTTGATTCTGACATTCAGGTGATTTCAAAGTGGTGCATAGAAACTGATGTTTGTCACAAAAGGAGAATTGTGTATTATGAACATTTTCAAATAATTATGGAAACGCTGGAAATTGCTTGCGTAAATTTGGTTAAATATCATTTTTGAAACAAGCATAGGAAAGTTCAGGTTCATTCTCTTCAGTTGTGCCTGACACGCATAGCACAACATTTAATAGGCACATTTTGCATGAATTTACTATATTACCACATGAATCAGCGGTAATTTAAAGATATTCTTTTCGAAAAGACCCTGCTGACTGCTTCTAGTGAACCCCAGGATTGTGTGACAGTAGATTTACCCCCAAGCACAACAAGGAGAACCATGAGACAACCAAGAGAGAACTGTCGGAGCCTTAAGCACATGTTTTACCATCTGGTCTTGCTTTAGCCGCCTTGAGTTTGCATGTTCTGAAGCTGTTACACTCACCAGGGGAAAATTGCTCACTTATTTGTTGTTGGTGTTCATCACTAACCTCCTGCAAACCAATCGTGCAGACCCCTCGAACCATGCTGTTTTGCTCTCACAAGATTGTGTGAGAGCAAAAATTGAAGTTTTAATTGCCATTGCAAACTTTGAATGGTCCTGTGTTCTGAATTGTCTCAAAAATGCCTCTTGTAATTGTCTCATTGTGTGTGTGTAAAAACAATCTGTGTTGTATAATGTAATTGGGTCATATATTCTGTTTCTAATTCTACTAGCAAGTGCAGCTTCTGGGAGTAATCTGAAATGGTTCTGTCGAGATCTCATGTTAATTATAAGTAAATATAACAAGTATCAGTGATTTCTATAGCACCTATTCCACTATATACTGCTCAGAAGCATTACGTCTTGAAGAAATCAGAAGTAAAAGTATACACTCAACTTCTTTGGTGTAATGGTAATTGTTTTCCTTCCAAGACATTGGCATGCCAGGGTATGATCCTGGGCTAGTTCCTTCTGTGGACTTTATAGAGCAACTAAAATTTGATGGCTATCGGGTTGCTGCATGCATGTCCTTCAGCTATCTTCACTTGCTCTACAGATGCATAAATACTGAATATAAACACGGCACTCCCTTTAATCACCACTGATTTACAACCGTTTGCCTGAAACATCAAGACTGATGAGGCACTATAAGAAGTTACCCGCTTAGGGATGCCTCTATGAGCCTAATCAGATAAAATCGCTCCGTTATCCACTTTGATGTTCAGGTAATGTGTTTAGGGAATGAGTCCACTGGTTCTTTGTAGTGGAATGACTTAGCCCCTAAGCTAATTAGCACCAATTAGCTGAAAGGAGATTGCAGGACATTGTAGGACATTGTAGGGGTATGTAGGACAGAGGACTTTAGGAAATATTACAAATGAATGGGTGACTATTACAATCAGTCTCAGATTATAGCAGATAGAAATGTCATTTAGCCAATGAGCTATTACTGAGACAACATGAACAATTGAACATAACAGAGACCCTTTAATACAATAGTTACAATGAACATTCAATGAAATATTACTACGAAATTACTGACGGTGTTGATACTGCTATCAACTAACTCCCTCACAAATAACTTTCATAAACATACAGCAAAACAACTCCATCAGAGAAAATTAATTATAACATAACATAAATCTGACAGATTTAGGAAATCACATTGTGTCGTCAGTAATTGGAATAATATTTCACACTAATTGTGAATAAAATTTGTTGTCAAGGAGAATTTTATGGCTTTTCATATTAAGTTTCTAATTAAGGTAATGGAGCGATTCCAAATCCTTTTGGACAACATAAATCATTGATACATCAGTTAGGCCTATCTGAAAGCGAAGCAGAACTATATCAAACTAAACTGGATGTGAAAACAAAAGTTGAAACCTTTTGTGCCTTTAGACAGGCTTGTAAACATAACATTTTGAATTACAACTTGAAATAGCTGCAAAGAGGTATAATCAGATAATAGATAATGTTTTGTCCATATGGCTGTCTATTGCATTAGATTTTATTTGTCCTTGACCGAAATAATTCGGAAATTACTCTGCCATTAGGCCTATGCTATTACAGCATTTGGACATAAGAATAGTAGTAGTGTAGCAGCTCACATGGAACATTTCTGTTGAATTGGACAATGAGGTGACTTTGAAGGAGATTCATGTGCAAAGAAGAACAGGTTTCAATTGTTCAGATTTGCTCACTTCAGTTATGCCTCAACTGCATTGCACAACATTTTATGAGCACATTCTGCATGAATTTAGTGTGAATACATCATCCATCAGGTACAATTTAAAGAGATCCTTTTTTATAAGACCCTGCTGACTGCTTCTAGTGAACCCCAGGATTGTGTGACGGTTGAATTACCCAAAGAACAACAAGAGAAGCAAGAGAAGACCAAGAGAGAACTATTGGAGCTTTAAGCACGTTTTACCATCTGGTCCTGCTTTAGCCGCCCGGAGTTTGCATGTTTTGAAGCTGTTACACTCACCAGGGGAAAATTGCTCAATTATTTGTTGTCGGTGTTCATCGCTAACCTCCAGTAAACCACTCGTACAGACCCCTTCGACCATGCTGAATTGCACACAACATTGTGTGAGAGCAAAAATTGAAGTTTTAATTGCAAGTTCAAACTTGAAATGGTGCTCTGTGTTTCGAATTGTCTCAAAAATGCCTCTTGTAATTGTCTCATTGTGTTTGTTTAAAATAATCTGTGTTCTGCAATGTAATTGGGTCATATATTCTGTTTCTAATGCTACTAGCAAGTGCAGTTTGTGGGAGTAATCTGAAATAGTTCTGTCTCATGTTAATTTTAACACGTATCAGTGACTTCTATAGCACCTATTCCAGTATATACTGCTCAGAAGCATTATGTCTTGAAGAAATCAGAAGTAAAAGTATACACTCAACTTCTTTGGTGTAATGGTAATTGTTTCCTTCCATGACATTGGCAAGCCAGGGTATCATACTGGGCTAGTTCCTTCTGTGGACTTTATAGAGCAACTAAAATTTGATGGCTATCGGGTTGCTGCATGCATGTCCTTCAGCTATCTTCACTTGCTCTACAGATGCATAAATACTGAACAGAAAGATACTGACCACTTTAATCACCCCTGATTTACAACCGTTTGCCTGAGACATCAAGACTGATGAGGCACTATAAGAAGTCACCCGCTTGGGGATGCCTCTATGAGCCTAATCAGATAAAAACGCTCCGTTATACACTTTGATGTTTAGGTAATGTGTTCAGGGAATGAGTCCACTGGTTCTTTGTAGTAGCATGACTTAGCCCCTAAGCTAATTAGCACCAATTAGTTGTAAGGAGATTGTAGGACACTTTAGAGATATGTGGGGATATGTAGGACAGAGGACTTTACGAAATACTAGATAAGGAATGGGTGACTATTACAATCAGTCTCTGACAATAGCAGATAGAAATGTAATTAATCAATGATCTACATGTATTACAGAGATGAACGATTGAACATAGCAGAGACCCTTTAACATGTTTAATACAATGAACATTCAATGAAATATTACTACGAAATTACTGACGGTGTTGATACTGCTATCAACTAACTCCCTCACAAATAACTTTCATAAACATACAGCATAACAACTCCATCAGATAACATTAATTATAACATAACATAAATCTGACAGATTTAGGAAATCACATTGTGCCTTCGGTAATTGGAATAATATTTCACACAAATTGTGAATACGATTTGTTGGCAAAAAGAAATTTATGGCGTTTTCATATTATGTTGACAATTGATGCAATGGCACGATCCGAATCATTTTTGGCAACATTAATTAATCAAAGTTTGATTATCAATGATACATCACACCCGGTTCAAACAGAGATCTTATTCCGCCACCGGACTATTGCATAAATTCAATCCTGTCAGTAATACAGCTCACTCTTGATTTGAATAAGATACGTTTAACAGCCATAGAAATGAGTGGTTATATTCGCGGAGCGACGGGCGGCTTTGCCGCCCGTTGCGTCAGCGAACTTAGCTTAACAACAGCTCATAATATATTTTGAATCTGTCAGTGGAGTGAGAATGAAGGACAGCCTGTACCTGCGATGAAGTTGGTCCCTGATCAAACAGTTAGTTTCGGTAAAAGTAAAAATCCCTGAATTTCTCTTGCAATACTGCAGCAGTGTCTGAAAAATTCCATTTGGTTGTTAACTATCCTAGTTATGAGCAGTTTACTGGAATTGGCGCTATACAAATTGGCGCTATACAAATGCCTATTATTATTATCCTAATCTGTTTTGAAAACTTCATTTTTATGCTCATTTATGTCGTCTGAATGAAGAAAGCTTATTTTGCGGACAGGTGTCGCCGCCAGTGTAGCAATATGCTTGCAGTGCATGCCACACCCAGGAAAGATGAATGAACTATCAGCTGCCTGGTTGGCAGCAGTGATGTGTGAAGTTTATTTGAGGTGTGAAGTTTAAAAGCTGATTGCTATTACTGTACTTAAATAGCATCAATTAATTTAGGCCCAACTGATTGTGTTCTTGTTTATCACTATAACATGGTTTCAAAATAAGAACAGTTAATTTGAGCTCCGCGAATCTATGGCATTGCCATCTACATATTAGGCCTAGGCCTATGTAGGCCGAATGACAATATATTTCATCTTATGTTTTTTCAATGTCATATATACTTGTTATATATACATGTATGTAGGATAAAGTCCTTTCATCGTATATTTTCAGTTGTCTCCCCCGCATATTAAGTGCCACTAACTATCCAGGTGATGCCCTGGTTTGATCATCTTTAAAAACCTGTTCGCCTGGCAAGATTTAACTTTCCAAAATGTCTAGAATTCAGGTTTCCAACTCTAGGATTCTTCGTCTTCGCTACATATGCTACACGATTTCTCAATTGAAAAACAACACTCAACAGTTTAGAAGAAAAGAAAAAAACAAAAAGGTTACTTACATTTCTTGCCTTTTTGTCCTCGCGACTCCGCGTCTGCGGACTGGACATGTGCTCCTTCATGTCCTGAAATTCATCAAAGACATAAACTGATTGTGACGTCATCTTGGAAGGTCAAAGGTCAACAGTATTCCAATGTCAAAGGTCAAGGTCACAGGGCAAGTTCACTTGCCAGGGTCACGTGTCAATGTCATAGAAAAACGTAACGTCTTTGCGTCATGATAACGATTCTAATCCACGTTGGTGAAGTTTGGTGAAACGTAAAACGGTCTCCATAGTGAATGTGGCAATTGTTGTATTTGTCAAATCATGAAGTAAAATGACTCGTAATCCTCAGTTATTAATCCTCTGGGTAATAGTACTGCATTTTATATGTCACATCTGAATTATTGAAAAGCAAAGACATATGAATATTCAGGAAATCAATCCAAAATGGCATTCAATATATAGGCCTAGGCCAACATAGCTATTTCTAAATCTGCTTATAGGGAGTGATATATATCCAATTTCATTTGTATGCCTTTTTAAAATCAGTACACATTTGCAGAGGCAAATAGAAATTCAAGAAATAGAACTGCTAGTGTAATAGGTAAATTCAATCATATGAAAAAAGTTATGAGATCATGAGTGATATTAACTTCAACATATTAAGATGACACCTACAGTCCTACATGTACACAAATTCATTTAGCACAAATTGGTGACACAACCTCAGTCACTAGGCCTACTGGAAAACAACATCTCGAATTTTATTACACAGTTTCAAAACAAACCATACAGTGGCAGGAACCAAATTTAGAAAATCTGATGTCGTTACAAAATCGAATGTTCTGAAAATCTGATATTCTACAAATCAAATGTTGTGGAAATCAGACACTCTCAACAAGTAGTATTCCAGTTTCACCTCAACTGAGCAGTCTGAGCTACACTAGCCAATTCAGTTGATGGTAAATCCCATTACAATTTAGGCTTACGAAGGCTGCTTGTAAAGAGGGAAAGAATCTTCGATTGGATTTACGGAACTGATAGAATTGACGCTTCCCTTTCGATTTACCACAGATTTGCCACAAACTTGTAACAAATTTGTAACAAATTTGTCACCGATCCGTTACAGATCTGCTATCGATTTTCACAACTCTTCGGATCGCTCGGAAGTCATAATAATTCAGCTGCGAGATGACATTTAATTTGTAGCATCTCTGAGCATCGCAGTCCATGCATCAAATGTAGTGCTTCTTGCCAAGGAAATATTCCATTGGCAAATATCATCTCTGGAAAATATTTTAGATACAGCAACGACTATGTCTAGTATTAATATTAAATCATATGGCTTCCCAATTACAGCGTTCATTTTCAGTCTGCGGTGAGGAATCTAAAGCGTAGATTCTAGAGTAAAATATCCACCAATAAAGAAACCATATCAACCAGTAAGAGATACTATTTCAGTTTCTATTACTTTCTGATTAATTGAGGCGTCATTGTGTAGGCGTGTACTGACATTATGGTAAGCTGTTCTACCTATCAATCTGTATATCTATCTATCTATCTATCTATCCACCTGTCTATCTATCTATCTATCTATCTATCTATCTAGGCTACCACCTCTCTTCTTCCTCTCCTCTCCTCCAAAAGTGGTCAAAACATTAATCTCCTCTAAATTCTATCTATCTATATATCTATCTGTCTATCTATCTAGATCTATCTGTCTATCTATCTATCTATCTATCTATCTATCTATCTATCTATCTATCTATCTATCTATCTGTCTAATATCGTCTATCCATCTATCTAGATCTATCTATCTATCGATCAAAAATTAATGGTTTTATTCAGAGTCTCAAGACATCTGCTGTTGAAATAGAGGACCAAATCTGTATGGTGTGTATTGATCGAACTGTTCGCGCGGTATTTTGTACAGTTTGTCTCATCCAACATGCGAACTGGTGTTTGGCCTCATTGCTCAGCATCTAAAGGTTACACAGTAGAAATACACATACTCACAGATAGATCAGCTGTTTTGCAATGTAAATATCACATTTTCGCGATGTTTTAGCGCCGTTTTTTGCCGATTTTCAAGCAATTTCATATGACGGCTGCTCATTTTGTTTGTTTACATTGATGATGCGACCAAAATAATGGTCACAATTGGCGTGACGTCACAAAAAAGCACTGCAGCACCACTCGTGGATTAGTTCCTGACAATTTGGGGCCAGTGCCAATCTCCAAGTCACAAGCATTGTTTTTATACAGGCTGTCAGATCAGTGCTATATTTCAGTTCGCATGGTGCATGAGACAAACTGTAATTTAAATTCAGAAAAAGCAGTGTTCATGAATAGACCTAACAGCACTTTAATGCCTAGATCACACGAGAGTGGTTAAGTGACGGCGAAGTTGTAGAGGTGCCAGGAACTTCATTTTCGCCAAATTTCGGCGTTTCAAGCCATTTTTGGACAATTATATAATCAATTAAAGATTATTCATCGTCGTAGATTGATCCTAGGACGACGAGGCACTCGTTTTTTACGCCGAATCGCTCGTAATTACGGACGAGGCAAGAAGAGACTTGTGTCGGCGAGTTGTCAGGAGCCTCGACGCAGTTCCATTGCTTCAATGTTAAACTAGATTCGCCCAAGGAGTCTCTTTCTTCGCCCTAGCATGCTCTTTCTTCGCCCTAGCATCCTCTTACTTCGTCCTAATGTTCAATTACGCCCAAGCAAATACCTGTTACGGCCAAGCAAGTAGCTGTTTCGGCGTTTCAACAGCCTGTTTGTGTCGGCGAGTTGTTGTCTTTTTTCGCCGAAGTTCCATTGACTCAATGATAAGTAGCCTCGCCCAACCTGTCTCTAACTTCGCCCAACCTGCCTCTAACTTCGCCCAAGCTGTCTCTAACTTCGCCCAATCATTTTGGGGGTCTTTCAGGTCTTTTGCATCGTGGCTTCTTCCTTCGTAAAGATTCAACAGGTTGAATCTTTCGTGAAGCAAGTTCTTGCTTCACTATAAGGTCATGTGACTTCTAGGAACTTCTGGCGAGGAAGTTTAAGAAGCGCCGTAGACGAAAATATCGTCGCCGAATTGTTGAATGTAGGTAAAAAACCTCCCTCTTTCCTGGAAAAGCAAGAAGCGACGCAACAAGAACCCTCTGTTACGTCTCCGTGAGAACTAGCCATAACTGTTCACAAAAGGCATATAAAAAGTTTTTTGCAGCAACCAAGTTTTGCCAATCTCCAGTTTTACATAAATCTGCTATTCAAATGGAGGCCCTTGGACTTCCGCAGAAGAGCTCAACGCGAGCAGTCCACGATGACTAGGGCCTATAGCTCAAGATGAGTAGCTGAAGATGAGGGACTCTAGGGAGATCCTAACATCGAATAATTCAATTAGGGGGCAGCACAGGAGCTGCAGGAAGTCCAAAAGGAACACCAGGAGGAGCTCCAGAAGGGATGCAAAGGAAGACCAGAATGTTTGGCTAAGTTACACACCCCCTTCTGGCAAACAGAGCTGACCTCGGGTTCACCGCAAAAGGAGGCATTTAGGGAGTCCTAATATGGTCAATAGGGTCAACGGAATATCCCTGGGGAGCAGATTCTGCGTTGCTAGGCACTGCTCAGTGTGGAACAAAGACGGCTAATCAGGTTACAAAGTCCGAAATATCTTATTTGGTGATTTCGTTTAGAACCCCGTTGTAGTAGCCCAAATAAGGACCCAAAGCGGGGACGTGGGGACATCTACAGATAGAGATGTGGTTAAGATATGGAGACATGGCGAGCGACAAGTTAGGTGGGGAGAAAATGGGGATGTCGCGATGTGGGGACATTCGAATGTGAGGATATATAAAGTAATATGAGGACACATATGATATTGGGACATAGGGATGTGGGGACAAAGGAATACGGTACTGTAGAGATGTGGAGACCACTGAACTGTAGTATATTTATAGTTCAATGGTGGAGACTACAATGCAAGGCAACAAGACACTGACGTGGGGCCTAGTGAAATCTCTGAAAGTGGGGACATGAGGCACTAACTTTCTGGAGGACATTCAGGCAGAACTATAACAAAGGGAATACTAGCCTACCTCATATGGTTGTGCAACTTACGCCTGAAGAAACTCATGAAGAAACTTTCACCTGAAATTACTCATTTTAGGAAAATTGCAGTGCACATATTTTAAGAACAAGGCTACAACAAGCCATGGCAATTAGTACATCTTCTGAAGGTCATCTGCAGGGGCAGTTCTCCGCTGGAATAGTACTGTAAAAGGACTTATATGTCTGAAGTTACTGATATGAAGAAACATCCACATGAAATTACTAATTTATTTAATAATGTATACAAGTACATTAGGACAAGCCATGACAATGAGTGCAACATCTTCTGAAGGTTATCTGCTTGGGCAGTTCTCCAATGGACTACTCTAAATAGCTAAAAGGACTTCCAAAGTGCATATTACTGGAAATCTATTGCACAATATTACATATTGTATGTCTCCTAACTTTGATGTGAAATTTATAATGGCAGCAAAGTGCCTGTCACTCAACCCACTCCCACAAATCTGTGACAAGAATACGAATGAGTGTTGTGAATAAAAAGGTAAAAAAAACGACAACTCATAATTCCATGGACCAACACATTTGACAGTGACAACCTCAATGAAGCCAATTTGCACCCTTAAGAATTCCAATACCTCAAATAACCTGACTTAATGGAAAGGGAAAATGTGTTAAAGAGAAAACACTTCTCAAGCATTTTGTCCCATTCACAACGTATGGAGGTTGTATTAAGCCATTAACTACAAAAACATCAACTCTATGGAGTACACAAACTCTACATGGAATATTTAGTCGCACACAAGTACCAGATGAAGTACTTCCAAAAGTCGTTATCGGGTCTCTTAATCTAAGCTTACAACCAACCATTCAACTTTAATTCATATTTCAAAGTTCTGTCAACTTCAGTTCATAAGCCTATATGTAGCTATATCGATTTAAGAAATACAACATCATACATATTATATGTACACTGTATAGCTTCCACATTACAAAGAGAGATCAATATATAGAGGTATTTTGAAAGTTCAAAGTTTGAAAGATATTAACTTGCTATACAGAAGGCAATTTCGATGCGTTGTTCGGTGCTTCAGCAATTTTTCAACAAGGAAATCCTGAATTGTCCCATTTGAACTGCAATGGCCATTTGTAACCGCACTTAAATTACATTGTGTCATAAATAATGTTAGAATAGAGGGAAAATATTGTATTGACCATTCTAGTTACAGTTACGAACCTGAGGAACCAGGACGAACTGAATACCAGCCACAGATGCCCTACAATTCCACTGTTGAGCTAGATAACAGATACATTTTTTTCCTTAGACATAGATTATTGTGCATTGTACTCAAATTCCTGGAGAAAAAGATTGAACAATCTCCTTCAGGACAAATCACAACAGATAAAACGAGACATGCTGGCGACAGACAATCCAAACGAATCGTCTTGGATTTCGCGAATGTCGTGAGGCCTTTCGAAAGAGGACATTTTTGAGAGCAATACAAAAACAATGACATGAAAGTCAGGTCTGCCAGAGTCTAGCAGACAGTTCTATTGGTCCACAGGGAAGAAACTAAGTACCATAAGTCTATGAGGATGGGTAACAAGACAAGGGGTGCATGACAAGTGTTACAACTTCTTTCGCTACTTATTTTTATGTCGTTGCAACTTTGTTGTATTTTGTATCTTCTTGCAGTATTTTTTTGTCCTTTGCTGTCTCGCTTTGGTCTTCTATAGATTCAAAGAGTCAGTCCAAAGATATAATCTGATTGGCCACAAGCAATTCCTGAGATGAAAAGGCATTCATGAAAGTTCGTGAGATCTATTGTGAGAGTATCTAGTTTCTGGCTTTCTTACTCGACGTGGTATGAAGTATCTCTATCACTTTGTGATGTATTCTCTATTTAAAAAGTGATATATCTGTCTATCACTCTATCTATCTGTCCATCTATCCATCTATCTATCTTTAATCTATCTCTCTATCTATCTATATACCTATTAATCAATCAATCAATCGATGGAGTATTAGAAATCAGAGACCACAGACCCAAGAAACCATCAGCAGTCAGGGAAATTACCAGCATATGAGGACAACTGCAATTCCAGCCAAGTCCTGGCCCTGACAGGATGATTGAGTGTGTGGGGTTGATCAGTTGGGTCTCAGAAGAAAGTCTGATCTCTTTGCAGCCATCCTCACCACACAGCAGCATGTCAGTTGCGGGACTTAATTCTATCCAATTTCACAAAATACTGCGAAGTCATCAGCAGCTGATGACAATTTCCTAATTTCTCTGGAGCCTTCGGGTTCTTTTCCTCATTATGTAATGGATAGGTCTGCCAAAATTCACAGAGTTAGTTGACACTGTGATACAACTTTATACCAAGTTTGGAAGTGATAGTTGCAGTAGTTCTTTTTAAATAGCCAGTCAAAGATGATTTTGAGCACTGCCTAAGTCATGGCTAGGCCATGACACTGTGAGAGTGTCATGGGAGGGTGATGACAGTGCTAGGGTGATTGTCATGTGGGGCTGAGGACATTGATTGTCATCAGCTGGTGATAATTTCCCTGACTGATCAGCAAAACGTGAAACCAGAAAACCAGCCACCTCTCAACCAAAATTCCAGTGAAATTTGAAATTTCTCTTCAACCAGTATGTATACAAGTTCACTGCAGTATGTCCCATGTAGCTCCAAGGCTGCTCTCAAGTCTCCACTGTAATTTAGGCTTCCTGGTTACCCTGAAAATCCTCCTTGACACTAATCACTCCCCGGAGAAGTTATTTTAAACTTGTGATTAACCCGCTGATGAAAAAGATTACATTTTCTCCATCCTATATATGCTTGGGATCTACAGAGGCCAAATGCTACCATAAAGAACTACTCCAAAAGAATGGGCTTTTGGGAAATGACTTCAAATGAAAGTAATACAGACTACTATATACATATACATTTTGCACATCGTACACAGTTATTCCTGTATGTCTGGCGCCCACCTAGCTTAGTGGTAATGTTAGGCTGCCAACCTCTGGAGACCCAGGTTCGATTTCAGACCATGAGCAACATACATGTCAGACGATGTTCCAAAGAGTGCACCTCAGCTGATTACTGTGGTCCCGGCCTGTCCTACGTTTATTTGACCTAATCAGTAGAACGTCACTGAATGTCTGGCCCATCCAAGCACTACTTACTGTGCTGTAACACCTATACAATAAATATAAGGATATATATTTACCTGGCAATAAAATAGAGTAGGTCGGGGCATGCAGCCCCCCTTAACTTCGAGGTGCGATTTGACCTACTTTTTATGGGCGATTATTTGAATGCTTTTGCTGTCGGGAAGGGATCACTTGACTCTACTAATAACTGGAGAAACAAATGTCTACTAATTCTAATAAAGGAGTTATGGCCATTTTTGCAAAAAAATTAAAATTGCCTTCTTACCCCACCCATCGGGCAAGAAGCCCCCCTATTATAATCCTATGGCAATTTTTTTTGCGAGCACATTCAGCCTAAAAGTTATTTCTTAGGGTTCTTCTATCCTTTTTAAGGCATTCTATTCACTTTTTCTGAATTTCAGAATTTTTCTGTTCATACTCTTATTTTTTAATATTTTTTGCCCTGTTTCAATTTTGGGCCCAATTTTTTTCTATTTTAATTAGCTATTCTATCAAGTTTTAAGGTAAAGCACACATTAATAATGGTTCCTGAAGCAGCTTCGACCCCCCAGTGAAGAGGGCCTCATGCCCCATGTCATGTGGGGCCTCTCGCCCCAAACCCACATATTTTAATTTGACCTCTATATTTTGAACTAAAATGCAAAAAACATGATCCAAATCATTCTAATGTGACAGTCATAAAGTGAAGCAATGCAGATATACATTATACTTTTAAAAATTTCCGAAGTTATTTCTGACAACCCATTTCAAAGAATTAGTCTAAGTTACAAAAACCATGTACATTTTTTTGTTTCTTTAATTTCTACTATGGTTTGGTGCTGTTTGCCCTGAAAATTAGTGACGTCACCTAAAACGCCTCTAGCTTCAATCCTATCAATAGATAAATGCAACAAAAATGTAAGTTTGGATATAAGCCTAGGGGGGCCTCTCACCTAACCCGGGCTTCTTGCCCCGACCTACTCTATGTACATTAGCATTCTAAGGAAAATAAATCAACAACCAGAAGCGGAATGAATCAAAGGTGAAGAAATATTTAGTAAGATTTAATCATTTGTTACTATATACTACCTTTTATGTTTTAAACAAAGTTATGGCCTATGGGCTCAAGAAGATCAAATAATGCCCACCATCAGTTTGATTAAACGATTAAATAAATGATTCAGAAGGCATAGAGGACAAATCTTTTCACTCTGAAATATGAAATATAACCAGAGGCCTATAGGCCTATCACATATATATAGCTTTAAATGACTCATTGTGAAAGATACAGTTCAATTAAAATCACCCAAGGTCTATTGCTTATTTCAGAGCTAAGTAATTAGCCAAAGAGGAATCTTTTTAATGATGTTTAAATATCAAGGACCAGAAATGACAAATTTCATTTGCAATCTGTGTACCATAAAGTAATGGAATATATCCATGTTGTAATTTCTGGTCTGCTATCGAAGACCTTGAATAAGAAAAATAGAGCATAGCAGCATATTTTGATATGATTTACACATGAGATATTTCTATCATTGTTATTAATCATAACAAAAAAGGTGTGTGTGAACATGCATAGTGACAATTTAAAGAACTTGGCTTGGCATCTTGTATTATAGAACTGATTAGGCTTAGCAGGACAGGCATGGACCATGGTAATGAGGCAAAGTGCACTCTTGGCACAGGATGAAACTTATGCCTAACATGGGTTGCCCAGATTGAGATCCCATTTCCAGGTCACAGACGACAAGTCCAGTGTGCTACAACAGAGGTTCGCTATGCTGGGCCTATATCATCGGCAGGAATTAGGCCATTTCAGCTCCGAGACATTATCAAACAGATAACTTGGGAACCGAAGCTCACAATATAAAATCTACATTTGCTCTGTGGGTTCATACCACTGATGTTACTCCTTGAAATACATCTTGGAATACTTCTTGGAATACTCAAGTCTTCAATAACCACCTGTTTTACCCGTTCTTGTTCATTTGCTTCATTCCTTATTAATATTAAACTAACAACATCGGTGGTAATATTTAATTCTGGGACTTAATAAATTTCACAATTTTTTGACAAGGAATTGTGATTTGGCTAAGCACTACCTGAATAATATATGTACCAATTTCCAAGTTAAATGAGCTTCGGCATATATATGTCACAAGCAAGTAATAAAGGAACTTGACTTCAAATGCAATCTATAGAATATGCAACCTGCAAAACCAGTTACAAGAAGACTGAAAAAAATAAGTACTTAAATTCCATCTAATTAGCTTTATAATTCACAAGCAAGGTTAACACAAGGGAACTTGACTTTAAAGACAGTCTATAGAATCGACAAACAAGTTAGAAAGACAAATGGGACTTACAGCAAAGAAAACTTTGCAAAAGACTTTGCAAAATTCAAGAAGTATTTACATCCCAACAAGACTTAAATAAGACTGAACTGAGCAGAATTCAACAAGTATTTACATTCTCACAGCCTAGCTAAAGAAATAAGCAGAAGGAAGACAAAGTCAATTTGAAATTCCATTCACTTCCATCTTCAAGGCTAAATGCCAAAGTGAGAGGGATGGGGGAGTGTATTTCCTACAGTTACTACCCATGCCGAGGTTAACTTGCCTGATATAGTCTATCTGGAGGTCATTGGTGGAAGGATAAAGAACTCTTAAAGTTGGGCAAGATGTCTTGGTTGGGTGATCTAACTGCGTGGTTGGTTGGTATTGTGGGTTTGCTGGTTTGTTGGCTGGTTAGATGGTTGACAACTTTCATCACAGACACATTGTTACATCATGGTTTATTGGCAATGCACAATGTTACATCATGTTTTAATGCAATGACACAATATTACATCATGTTTTAATGCAATGACACAAAATTACATCATGTTTTAATGCAATGACACAATATTTCCACCGTTTTAATGCAAAGACACAATATTGCACATGTTGCAATGCAATGACACAATATTGCACATGTTTTGATGCAATGAAACAATATTATGTCAGGTTTTAATGCAATGACACAATATTATATCATGTTTTAACACAATGACACAATATTACATCATGTTTTGGAGGCAATGACACAATATTGCACACATTTTGATGCAATGACATAATAGTGTACATGTTTTAATTCAATGGCAATATATAACTTTTGAGTACGAACACTACCTTACATCATGTTTTCGAAGCAATGACACCTTACTGACAAACTACTGCACATGTTTTCAAGCAATAACAACAATTTCATGTACAAACATGGTATTGCATATGCATGTCATTTCACCATAGGGCCATTTAGTATTCCCATCCAGTATTCCCAATAGCTCCCCAGTCCCAATCAATGTAGCACCCTCTCAATCAAAACAAGAGATAGCTAGTAGTGCATGTGCCACTAGCAATAAAACTACACGGATATTATTCCCAATGCTCATTTATTATCTATCTCTGCCTATCTCATGCCGTTTGTAACTAACAAGAATTGATAGTGGGGCTATTTGTGGTTTTCGGAGGGTAGGAGACACTCTAATTGCTGGCTATTGTACTCAGTGTTATGTGCTGGGCGTGGAATGAATGAGTATGGTGAGGGTTGAAAGTGGAATTTGTATTGGTGCATGTAAATTGTAAGCCAGTGAGCTTTCATATACATTTTATGTGTATGGTTTGTCACCTTGCTAGGCGGTATAGCACTGCATGGGTTGCTCATCTCTGGGACCATGGTTCAATTCCCGGCCCAACAACCCATGTTAGACAGATGTTTCATCCTGTGCCAAGAGTGCACTTCACCTCATTACTGTGGTCCCTGCCTGTCCTGTTAAGCCTCATCAGTGCATAAATACAGGACATAAAGCTCTTTAGGCCGGACAAAATTGATCTTTAGCTTTTCGGATCTTCTTGTAGCACAAAAAACCTGTAATCTCAACTTTCTATAACGTCAATTCAATAGAAATTGTTGATAAGCTCAATATTTTTTTTGCATAGGTAGAAAATCTGTTTGGTTGGTCAACTCAAGAAGCTAAAAAATAAATATGTCTATCCTTACCAAGTTTGCTTTTTTATCCTGAGTGAAAAGTATTTGACTCAGAGTGCATAAAAAACGATCTGTTAATACATAAACGTGTAGTGGAAGTGCATGAAACTATGTGGTTATTCAATGCAAATGCCACTGTATTACATAGTCCATTACTGCATGGACACGCTGTTACACCATTACATGTTACAATACAAGGCTCGGTTATTGTGTTACATGTGCATGTTTCTGCCCCTACTTGTTATTCCAGACCATGGTTATGTCCAATACAGTTTGCCCATAAATGAATACACAATCATTCCATTTACTGCAGGGGAGGGGTTTTATAGATTCACAATTGTTGTATCAACCCCAGGAAAGTAAACAGACAGAACTATCTGTGGCGTTCTATATCTACTGAAATTCAATCTCTCCAAATATCAATACTTTGGGTCGAAAGATTTGTAGACTTTCATAATAACTTTAAAGTAATGGAAAGTTGCAATCCAGTTTCTTTCAAACTTAAAACAAAGCTCTTCTTATGGGCCTGGAGCTTTGCTCAGTGGTAGGGTGCTGGAGTGCTAACCCCTGGGACCCAGGTTTGATTCCCAAACAGGCAACCCATGTTAGACAGAAGTTTCATCCCATGCCAAGAGTGCACAATGCCTCATTACTGTTGTCCATGCCTGCCCTATTATAGTCTGTCGCTTTGATATAGAGAAAATGAGGACCAGTTCACTTAGAAAAATGCACTTTGTGACTCATGATAGCCGAGTGTCATCTTCTCTACTTTCTACATGGGAAACATAAAATGTAACTGTTGGATTAAATGTAGGACTTTTTATAGTCCATTTTATTGAACCTGTCAATCACATAGAGGCTGTTTGATTAGTCATGATCAAGAGAAGGCCATTTGACTTGTCATAACTGATTTTAGAGTGAAAATCAGATGCATAATCCTTTCGTTTGGCTGTCACCAACAAGCAGGATTAGTCTCCTTAAATCAAATTAACATTGAAAGTATTGGGTATGATCATGACAAATCATCAGCATGATGACACAAGAAGTGCCATTTTCACAGTGCAACTCTCCGTTCTTTTTCTATATCAGAGTGACAGACAGTAAGCCTATATGTTGCATAAATACAGGATATACAGGATCTATAACTATATATCTTCAAACACAATAGAATCTTGGTATGTTACAAGGAGTAAAACATGCAATGACTACTGTAACAGAGTAACATTACCCCTTCATTAATTATGCGAGTTGGACTGCAGCACGTGCATGTCTCGGAACCATATAAGGCAATAACCAACGTCCTAATTAGAATGACGCTACTTCTCCTCATTACCATAACGTAGAGATTGCAGCAAGGGGCTTTTAACCCAAGGGGTATATAGTTTCAACGATGACAGATAGATTTAGGCTGAGCAGCAAAAACTAATAATTTCCACTAATAGAAATTAAGTGTGTAATTATTCTAGCAATTATCTTAGCAAATTGATATCTGCAAAGGAGCAAATTGTTATATATGGCAGTGAGGTATTTTGTAATGTGAAAAGAAAGAAAAACAAGCATTGAATATGCAGTTTTGCAAGTACCATAAGCACAATATGCAAGCATAATATGAATTCTGCAAACATAACATGCAATTCTGCAAGTGTAACATGAAATTCTGCTTCCATAATATGCAATTCTACAAGCATAATATGCAATTCCACAAACATAATTATTGTAATTTTGTAAGCATAATATGCAATTCTGCAAAAATAATTTGCAATTCTGCAGCAGAACGTGCAATGTTACAAACATATCATACAATTCTGCAAGCATAATATACTATTTTACAAACATCATCATACCCTTAATTCATGGATGCTTTACGCTACTCCTCCCAAACTACTCATTGCCCATGACTTAAAATGTGCAAGCAACATTATTTCACACCACACAACAACCATAAGTTGGTCTGCTTTCTCAAACTGTTCAGATTACGCCTATACCACTCCACTTATTACGACTATCAATATGCTCTTCTCCAATGTTGGGTTGGTTGTTTGATGATTCTCCCTGGACTGCGAAGAGGGAGGGATGGGCCACTGAACAATATTTCCTATTCCATTTCACTGTCTTATGTCAAGCTGTCCCTCCTGCACTCTCTTTCTCAGCTCATCACAAAATGTATATTTTCTTAAATCACCATTTATCCATCCTTTTCTTATTCCCGTTTCACGGGTAGTATGCTAGTAATATCCAATTCTACAAAAATAATATGCAATTCTGTAAGGCAATGCAAGCATAATATACTATTTTATAAGCATTATATGCAATTCTGTAAACATAACATGCAATTCTGCAAACTTAATATGCTATTCTGCAAGCATAATGCAATTCTGCACACTGTACATTTTACCTTATAATAGACACATATAAAGGACTAACTATGGATTATCAACATTTCCAAACCCATACAGTGCCATACCGCATTTCAGAGAATACCCATAGGTATAATAGGGGCATACTGCTCCTCCCTGTAGAAGCCCTCTGTGGGGTAATATTTGAAAGGGGTGTTTGTTGGCTCTCAAGTGCATTGGGGTGAGATAATACCCCTTTTTATGGGTGAATTGTGCATTAAATCAGCAGCTTATGTCAGTAGTGAAGTTTGCCTTGCATAAATTCTGTAAAATGTTTACTGTTAATTTAAATAAGAAACCGTGCACTGTTTACAGAAAATAAAGCATGTCATTTAATAAATCAAAACAGGGCACTTTATCTTTCTCCTAAAGTTACTAAAATTTACTTTAAACAATATAACGAAAGAAAGCGTTTACAGTGGTAGGGCTACCTGCATTGTAAGACCCCCTGTTGTAAGACCGACTTGCCTTATTTGACCATCTTCCTCCCGCACTAAGTAGTGTTTCTGCATTTTGATTTTGCACCCTGATGAGAGACCGCACCGCAATGAGAGACCACTTCATGGTCACAGAAGGGGCAGTCTTATAACATAGGGACCGCAGTTCACATATTTCTTCCTATCAGCTTATTGCTATTGAAGTGTATGTCAAGGTCTAATATATTTGAATATATTGTCAATATTCCGAGCTAATCCTGAAGCACATTGTCAATATTGAGTCAAAGCACACAAGAAAACAGTCAATAATTGTGACATAATTGTGACCTTTTCTTCCCAGGCCATTGTTCAGGAATCTAAGCATTGCATCATTCACCTAAAAGGCTAACATCAAAAGCATCTATCTATCTATCTATCTATCTATCTATCTATCTATCTATCTATCTATCTATCTATCTAACAAACTACACTGTATTAGTATCTATCCTATCTACAGGTCTCCTTCCTTTCACACACCATCTTATCCTATTTATCAACTTAACCTAAGTGTCTCACACCCTATATGCAGTAACCCATAAGAAGTGAAGTGTGCACTGAAATAGTGCATTAACCTATTGACACAGTTGGCACTTTTTCTTTCAGATTTTCTTACAGATCGAAATTCTCAGCACCTGTGTGCTGCAATTCAGTTCAACCAAGTGCAATTTGGCGTTGGGTTGGTAATTCATCATTGAGAGCCCAGTTAATGCACATATTTAAGAGATAAGTCAAGGTATATTTCAGAACTAAGTTAAGGTAGACTTAAGAAATAAGTTAAGGCTTACTTTAAGAGCTTAGTTAAGGTATACCTAAGAGCTGAGAGCTAAGTTAATGTATATTTAAGAGCTAAGTTAAGGTATATTTAATAGCTCAATTAAGGTATATTTAAGAGCTAAGTTGATGTATATATGAGAGATGAGTTAAGGTATATTCAAGAACTCAATTAAGGAACTACATAAGGAACTTTTTGAAGGGTAAATTTTAACTGGTATGTATTCAGGCTTAACGTGGGTTCTCCTAATTTAAAGCATATATTCAAGAGCTCGGTTACGGTATATTTAAAGTAGTTCTTAAAGGGCAAATCTTAAGGGGTATGTATGCAGACTTAAGAGGTTCTTCCTTAATCCTTAAGGAGGTGTTTTCTTGAAGATTTTGGGACAAAACAAATCAATATGTGAACAAGAGAAGGCAGTTGACTCCCATTTGTTGACAGCAAACTTGAACAAAGGAAGGCACTAAATCAACATCTACCATTGTGAAGTCAACACCTGCAACCAGCTATGGCTGAATAAAGGTTGAATTGAGCTTGAATGACTTATTCAAGGCTGGATAAAGGCAGATTCAAGGCTGAATTAAGACTGATTCAAGACCGAGTCAGAGGTGGCTTGGGTGAAGTGTAGATTGACCAGATTTAGGCAAGCTCAGAGCAATATAGGCGTCTTTCAGTGTCAAATAGAATATTCTACTCCAGGATTACCAACAGTAGGTGGATAAGATGTGCTTGCAAAATTTACACATCTCCGTGGCAAACATAGCATCAGAATTTATATTCTCAATATTGATCAGAAGGATTCTAGGCATACCCTCTATAAATGTACACTACTTCCATAATAATTTACATTATAAATTAATCGTAGAGTGTACCAAGCTGTATGGCCAGTTTATGAATATGTCTTCTGGCAGGTAAAATACCTCACACAAAATGTGCCACATTATTGTTGACTCCTCTCTTTTTCTCATCTCATTGATCAATCTTTGTAGGTGATCAGAATTAAGATAAGATGGCTGCACGTACCATACATACCTCAAGACAGACTAGCAACCGGACCAGCAACAACATTATCAACCAGACTAGCAACCAGACTAGCAACCCAACTAGCAACCAGACTAGCAACCACATTAGCAACAAGACTAGCAACCAGACTAGCTACCAGACTAGCAACCACAATAGCAACCAGACAAGCGACTAGCAACCAGACTAGAAACCAGACTGATAACCACACCGTATATACAATGAGAGATAGACTAAAGAGATAACCAGACAGTCAGACAGACAGCTTCCTCAAAAAACTCAAACACCAGAAAACTCAACAAAACGTTCACTTGGACATGCCAAAATGTAAATTTTTCCAAGTAGATATCACTTAAAAGGCACAACAAAAACCTGTTTCAACATCAGAAAAGCCAGTGTGTCATACATGTATTCAGTGTAACATCTGTTTTAACTGTTATTTATGCCTTTGTCAGACAGTAACAAGCCCATTCATCCTACCATAAAAAAAAAGACAAATTAATAGTTGGCATGACTGACCTAACAGGTTTTCAGTCGGTATACATCATTTAGACATGGCTATACTGAGTCATCACAGACCTACTGTATGTGGTCAGGGCAGATTTAAACTCAAGGTTTGGCCCCCAGGTATGTTTGCCTTGGCAAATTGGTAATGCTTTCATTTAAATAGCATCTAAAACTTTCTGTTTATCTGTTTCTAGTGGACTTTTGTAACATTCACTCTGCTTTTCGAAAGAATGTCGGAAGAGTTGAAATGATACATATTTGGAAATTAAATGTACCGTCAACTTTAACAACAATGCTCTTCTGTTGATTTCATGGTTTTTACCTCGCATAATTGAACTCAAAATAAAGTATTTGGCCTACCAGCTATTATTGTCAGTAAAAGATATGGCCTGTAATACGAAAAAAATAAAAGAGAAACCTATGCATGAAGAGAAAAAAACAGCCATATTCAAAGGGGTTGGATCTATACTGATCAAGTTATGCCAACTGGGGCCTGCTACTTCTGATAAAATCAATAAATGTGCAAACATTTTCTGGTATAATACATATCATTCATAATAACAAATCATTTTTTTAAAAGCCAAAATATTCTAAGAAACTTACATTAATTTTGTTTCCAACATGATGTAAATTTGCACGTGATCAGACATTACCAAATATTAGTTATTCAAGTATATTTTAACTTCTGCAAAATTAAGCAAATGTGGGGATAATGAAAATATGCATTTTGTCTAGAACAGGCGAGTGGACAAAACATAGATATTTATAGGTTATCCCATGGATTGGACAGTATTTCCCTGATATTGTCACCAGAGACTCAGTATTTTCCCCGAGACCCGAAGGGTCGAGGGAAAATACTGGTCGAGGGTGACAATATCAGGGAAATACTGCCCAAGCCATAGGATAATCTTTTTATCCTATGTCATATCTTCCCCCTAAATGTCATATCTTCCCCCTAAATGCCATATTTCCCCTCTAAATGCCATATTTTCCCTCTAAATGTCGTATTTTCCCTTTAAATTTAATGTCATATTTTCCCTCTAAATTCCATATTTTCCCTCTAAATTCCATATTTTCCCTCTAAATATCATATCCTCCCTCATTTTGCCATATCCTCCCTCATTTTGCCATATCCTCCCTGATTTTGCCATATCCTCCCTCATTTTGCCATATCCTCCCTCATTTTGCCATATCCTCCCTCATTTTGCCATATCTTCCCTCATTTTGTCATATTTTCCCTCATATCCTCCCTGATTTTTTTATATTTCCCAGGGAAAAACACCAGTATCAGGGAAAAAAGTGACCTTGACATGGGATAAAGGTTTATTTTCACCAACATTTGATATTAATGTGACATGCCAATTGCCAAATACCACTTTTTTGTAAAAGACTGTAAGAACAAAATTGCACATCAATTCCACACATAAAACGTACACAAGTTGTTGCACTTGAATTTGCACACTAATGCCAAACACAAATGTCACAGACCCAAATTCTACAACATTTGTTGCTAATGACGTATTGGCTTACTATGGCGTGTGCAACTGAAGGCATGCAAGCCAAATTAACGCCGTTTGTAGTACATCGACATTTTCCTTTAATGGCATTGATAAAACTTTCATGGCATCAATCAGATCAAATTCTCCTGAAAGGTACATTGTACAGCACATACAGGCAAAGCAAATAGACCTATAGAGAGTCAGTAAAGGATTTAACCCAATTGGGTCTACAAAAACCACTGAAATACAGGCAAATATTCAGGTATACATGCATTAATACAGATCTAGGGAAGATTTGTTAAATGATAGGAAAACACACTACTTTATATGTTTCACAGATCTACAGAGTTTGCAATTAGCCCCCTGCTAAGTTTTCATCAGTCCATTTCGATCTATCGCTCTATCATCAATATCTTCATATCTTCATATGACATTCAGGTAGGCACTTCCTACCCACCTGCAAGGCAACATCTATCTATCTATCTATCTATCTATCTATCTATCTATCTATCTATCTATCTATCTATCTATCTATCTATCTATCTGCCTATCTACCAATCTACCAATCTACCAATCAATCAATCAATCAATCAATCAATCAATCAATCTATCTATCTATCCATCTATCCATCTATCCATCTATCCATCTATCCATCTATCTATCTATCTATCTATCTATCTATCCATTGTCTTTGTATCTCACTTTGCATGGTCATGTAGGTCTCAGTACCAGTATGTCACCACCAGTCCACCACTCACTATGTGAACAGGTGCGGTGCTGTGGAAACACTATTTTGGTGATCATTCATCAATACGTGCTATTGATGTGAAGTTCACGGCCATACATGACGAGTTTGAAGTCCATAAAGATAGGAAGGTCAATTCAAAATAAAGTATGAAACACAGAAATATCCCACGAAATCACCTGAAGATAAATAGAGCAACAACAGTCCTGAGTATATTAAACAGCAATACAAAAAATATATCAGTAAGCGATACCTCTCTATCTATAGCAATCATCCTGTTAATTTGTAACCAGCTCTGTACAACATTCACTGGTGGTGATGCTCTATTTAAAGTCCGCGCTCATATTGACATTATACTGCCGTGTGAATCTAGCAAGAGGTCTGCTTGGCTCGGACTTCAAATAGAGCACCCAATTTGACAAAGATTTCTATTTAATTCCCAATTCTATCTGAATTTCACTGGTCTGCAGCCTCACTGCGTCAAACTTCCCATATAAGCAGACAAGTTAGTCAGTTAAGTTAAACTCGACAATACTATTTAAATAACATAATTATACAAATATATCTGATTTGTTCCACTAATCAATCACCTAACAAATCAATAGGCAGGCAGGTACCTGCTCATTCACATATACATTACACTCTAAAAAATTTCAGACAAAATTGGTTTTTTAGTTTCAAAATGGTTTTTTTGAAAAACCAAAGTTCAATGCAAAAAACCAAAATGGATTTTTTTAAAAATCCATTTTGGTTTTGCATTGAAATTTGGTTTTTCAAAAAACCATTTTGAATCTAAAAAACCAATTTTGTCCCGACATTTTTTAGAGTGTACCTTCAAACACTGAACTGTAACATTTTGTGTTTAAGTTAAATGAATCATTCCTGGAGTAGGCAATGCAATTGGATAGCACTAGAATGCACTTCAAATCAAGACAGCTCCAACAACAATTTTAAAATTTACAGTAGTGTATATCCCATAGTTGTACTTTTCCGTTTTAACAAACATTCAAGAATCACAAATTAAAATGAGCACACTGCATCAAATTCTAACGCTGATACATTTCTGCATATCTCCTATTCCAAAACACTGTAAACCAATCCTTGTAAAAGCCAACACTTTTATGTTGGCTTATCTTAAAATAAATTCAGCCAAATATCGTTCCAACATTGGTAGTAATATATATCGACACGTTAATCCAATACACATTCACAACTAACCAAGTATAAAATTCACATCCAGAGCGTATGCAGTATCCTCACATTATATGAATACCCAAATGAGTCAATCAGATGTAACTGAGATGTTCAATCCATCCAAAATGATAATCAAAACACTCCACTCTTTTTATAAATACTCCATTTTGGAGTGTGTTGTTGGAACACTTCCAACACTCAGAAACACCACACGTAAAATACGCAAGCTGAGATACATCCACACTGCATGAAAGCTGCAGGAACTCTGAAGCTAGCACCAAAAGGCTCTCACTACCACCACAGCTGCTGTTGCTTCTGCTGAGCACTGCTATATGCCAGTGTTGATGCAGGAGAGCATCAAATGTGTGCTTGCATTCTCCAATCTCCATTGAAGGATGGGAAGGAAGAGAAAGGTAGGGGAATCTGGGAGAAGAGGGCGGATGGATGATTGGGGCTTTACGTCCCATATTCATAATGTAAATGTTAATGTAGGATTTTGCACAGTCCCATACACCGACGAAGTCAGTCTCAACAGACTTTACAATTACTCACTTGGCAGACCAATTAAAGCATGAGCCTTTCTCAACTCCCCCAGGGAGTATAAAGTCAGGCAGCCATTTCCAGCGTACACAATGCTAAGTCACTCTACAATCGCCATCACTGCCTATAGCCAAGTACCATTTATGCACTTGGTATGTTGATTACGACAGGAGGAGGACATAGCAATGAGGCGAAGGATGATTGAAACAGGCATCCAACACAGGCCCAGGTGGCTCAGTTGAAATCGAACCCTGGACCCAGTGATTGACAGTCCAGCCGCAATGAGCGAACCCTTCGCCCCAAGGACTAGAGAGGCATGAATGAACTATGTAGTAATATTATTGCTGATATAGATCTTTATAGTGTTACTGAATATAATAGATAGTAAAAAATAAACACCAAAAAGATGCACGTCTGACTCATACACATGCGTAGACTTCTTTTTGTAAAACGACTACATTCTATTATGCGATATTAGTCATTCAGGCATTAATCTCCTTACATTAACATGAGCATTATAAGCTTGGATTTCACATAACTTCCTTGAGGAAAGTACACTAAATTTCAATTATCCTCCTTTGCATATCATATTACAAGAAAAGTGCACATCAGCAATTCAGCGTATTATGCCATAGTATCCGTTTAAGCAAAATTCTGTATTTTTCAAGGCTGTGTATTGTATTACTCTTCAGATAATGCCTTAGGGGGAAAAACTTCTTCAGTGCATATTAAGCATTTCCAAGTTTAAAGACTGCATTGCCCCCGATATGGAAATTTTAGACACTTAGACTTCTAACTGTCTGTAAAAATACAGCACTGGGATTCAGCTACCATAGAGCAGGTTTACAAAAAACATTGAGAAATATCCCGGAATACAAAAGCAGGCTGGGGCGGTGTTGTTCGCATACTTGCATTTCCTATAACTCAGAAGACTATTGTGTGTATGACAAGCAAGTTTTCGTATATTTCAGAAGAAGCTTTCCTGTCAAGAGTCTCCTGAGATATTGCGAGACCAGACAAGACAAAAAAAGATGACAATCCAACTTAACAGCATGACAATCCCTTATTTCAACCTCACAGGCATGACGATTCACTATTCCAACCTCACAGGCATGACAATCATACTCTGTGGAAACAACAATTCAACTTCATGGCCAAGACAACCTGCTTAGAAGGCATGACAATCCAACTATTATGGCAACTGAGCAAGCATGACAATCAAACTCAATGGCATAACAATTTTTATTGATTGACAATATTTAAGGGACATGCCAATCTAACAAGTTGGCATGACAATTCAATTTTTTGACCAAGACAATTCACTTAGTGGGCAATGGGCATGGCAATCAAACTTAGTGATGAAGACAATCCAAATTTGTGGCCAAGATAATCAACTTAGTGGGCATGACAATCCAACTTTTGGCTGAATACAATCCAACTTGGCGGTCATGACAATCTAAAATTAATCACTCTGTGGCCATGCTTAGTTGACAGATCTTTAATGTACTTCTACTGAAAGACATATGAAAAGAAATGAGCTGTGAGGGTGATTTGATTTATGAATACACAACTTAAGTTTGACAGCCCTACTTTGTGGGCATACTTTTGCATTCAGACATAAACATCTCGTGAAACCTCATTAAAAGCAGCGAGAAGATACCGGATCAAAACAGATCGGGCGAGATTAAAGATAAATGGGGAGGAGCGGAAACGGGCCCATTTAATAAACATTGGAATGCGGCTGTGAAAATTGTGAAAATGACAAATTAAACAAGGAATTTATGAGATGAAGCTAATTTACGAGCTCTCATTGAACTCCTCTCCGAGGCTCCGCAGATGCAACACAACTCCGCAAATTGTGCATTTGCAATCGGCCGTCCCTCAGCTATCCGATCATCCCTTATGTAGCCCCCAGAGAGATCTAAATTCAATTCAATCTCCGAATTATTTGAATTATTTGTTTTGTTGCACTGGAAGTGTGATCAGAATGCAAAACGAGAAGTAATCTCGTACCCAACTGTTTACGAGAAGCGAGAAATCTTCTTAGATCTCTCGCGATATCGCAATAAATGCTTTACGCCCCCATCTTCAAAGATCCAATATGAGTTTCGAGGGATTAAGGATCCAATAATACTAAGATTCTGGGTTAACTTGAAGCCGAAACACAGAAAAAGAAAACAACAAACAGGACTCTTTAAATGTTCAGAGCCATACTGTCTCTCATGTTCTTACTTTTATCTGCAGATGATGACGATTATTATTAAATAATATTTTATATAATGATATATTTGACTGTTAAAGATGTACTTTAAAATACTAAGATTTTGGGCCAAGAAGAGTAAGAAGAACTTTCTATCTTTAAGCAATTCAAATATGTTATAGATGTTTAAGTATAGATTATTCACCACGGGAGGGGGAATATGTGATTTATCACCAGAGGGCTTTAGCCCGAGGTTTGATAAACACATATTCCTGATCCCATGGTGAAATACCGGCTTATACCATGAGACAAACACTCAAACAGTCAAACATGAGAGGATAACTGGACAACAAAGAATATGGGAATTATTTCCCTGCAATACTGGCATGTGATTGACTGTCATAGGTGTGGAATGGTATAAATGTTTTTAAATTTGACTTGCCAGGACATTATACTTGATTTTCTTTCATTGCACGTTCTTGCAAAGGGTTTTAATGCAAGTCAATACTGCACCAAAGATTCATGGATGGACTATTGGAGCTTTACACCCTTTATATATATATACGTGCTTGGTAATTAGGACAGGAGGAGGACACGCCAATCAGGCGAAGGATGATTATAACAGCCATCCATCACAGGCCCCATCATCCCAAGTCATACCATGACAAAATGGCCCATAACCTTTGCTAATTCATGAATACTTAATTAACTTAATCACAGTTTGAAATTGTTGCTTCTGTTTCACACAGTTACAAACGGACAAATTGTGTATTGTTGAAAGGTGCTATCACAGTTCCGAAAATTCCATTGAATTATGTATTTTCACAGTTCTGAAATGAAACTGTTTGAAAGTTTCCTTGTTTTACACTGTTTTTCTTAGTTGCCAGTAATCCTCTAAGTGTCCATAATCTGACTAAATCTGCCTCCAAAATGCTTATGACCTAAATAAGCAGCCAATCACAGAAGAGATTGGAAATAGCAGAAAGCCCTGTCCATTTTAGCAGGGCTTGCGTGGGGAGGATGCACAGGCCCAGGTGATCAGGCAAGAGCTCAAAGATTAATACATACTTGAATGTGAGTGAAAGGTACAATTTCCACTCATAAAGGCACATTTCAACAGAAAATGTATGTACATGTATTAACAACGAGAAACATGTTTTAGACAAAGTTGCATGCTGCTGGAAGCTAAATCCTGTCTCATGTTTCACAACTTATCTCAGCTTTAGAATCATGCTAGTAAGATTTAGAATCTTTCGATTACGGAGTTAGTGACATCCGGCCGATAAGACGTGAAAAAGTTGAGATGTTCCGACTCAAGTAATTTGAGAGAAATAATGAGATACCAGCAGCCTTAATGACAAACTTACAGGAGTGCGCTAAAAGCTAAATTTTAAGGGAAGCGGCCTAATACTTAAGAAACATGTGCTTCTGACATTAAGAGGCTTAAGCTAAAAAGAAAACAGTATGAAGTATGTAGATGGGTCTGGGCCAGTGTAGAACACAAAGAGAGTGAGATGCTAAAGTGATATACCAATATGTAAGACAGTCCAATAGTTCCCGTTTTACGACACCTTCTTTATAATATAAAATTGACTTGTATGGTGTGACTGCCCACTTGCTGCACATACTGATTAGGGCTGTGTCGCTTAATTGATGATGATGATTGGGGCCTTACGTCCCGCAGCTTTTCACTAAGTTGGTAGGCTAATTAGGACAGGAGGATGACACTGCAATGAGGCAAAGGATGGCTAAAACTCCTGTGTCCATCATAAGTCTAGGTGACCCAGCAAGAGGGAAGTCGAACCTTGGAACCAGTGATTGGCAGCCCAGCACTCTACCTCTGAGCTAACTCTCCCCCAGTGCTAGTTACCCCCCCCCCCGTGCCGATTAATTGAAATAATTGATTAATCGTTAGACTATGGTCAAAATGCACATTTTATACCAGCGACATCGAACAAGGAGACATGAAACTCATGTTGACAACACATACCGACAAATATATATGGACAGACAAATAGACAAACATATATCAAAGACACCTCAAAATAAATCTTGCTTTGGAAGACAAGAACAAGAAATCCCAAGCAATAAATACAGACAGACTCATCTGACTCATCACAGAACAGTGAGGGACAGAGCACATACATCATGAATTGAAGATAGATGTGCAGACTAACAGATATGACAAAGAATCTGATGATGTAAGGCATGATTTGTGGATTCTGGCTGATTCTTTGTCTGGAGACAGAAGTAGAACATACATCTTCAGATGAGCATTGAATTACCTGTATCTGCAGCTGAAGACATCTGGTCTCTGATACTCTGTGTATCCACTGTACAGTGAATCTATCTGGTTTCGGTCCCCTCCGGGCGCAAAAAGAACAGAAAATTTACAGTCGACAAACTTTCAGAGCTTACAGAAAAGCACATGAATGATCCTTGTGAGGTCATATCCCTATTCCTGCCATGTTATTATGCAAGGCTTATAAGCAGTAAGTGAGGTCATAAATCATACTTGCAATGCAATAAAGACAAGTCATTTAATGAATCACACCACTCATCGATGAGGTTACAGGTGCCCAATGACAAATTGACACTTCATTTCACTGTAGTTGATAAGGCTTGTTTTGAGGTCATTGATGTCCACTGGCAACTGAATGTAATAACTTATCATTTGATGACAGTGATTTAGTGAAGAAGAAAGGGTGTCACTAAGTCGGAGCAACTGTATCTGTCTTTACTTTCGTTCCTTTTTGTCTTCCCTTGTTTCTGCCTTCCCTTGTTTCTGCCTTCCCTTGTTTCTGCCTTCCATACAACCAACTAATAGCACTAAGTACTACTCTACCTATTTTCTGACTTCCAGCACCCAAAAATTAAGTAACTGAAGAAGGGAGACTGTCACATACAGTAGAAACCACTGCATCTGTCTTTCCTTCCTTTCCTTTCTGCCTTCCTTCTCTTCTTCCTTTCATACAACCCAACTAATATGTTCTTGTTCTACTACTATACCTATTTTTTGACTCCCTAACCTACCTTTCCAAAATATCGATACACTTGCCCCCTGCACAGTTATGGTGAAGAAAAATGGCAGGGTGTCATAGAGGGGATGGTTGGGGAGATATGTGTAACAAGAGCAGTTCTTCCTATGCATATCAGGTCTTAGTCATCTTTCAACACGCTCAGATAGGACAGTTTGGCTGTGGGTTATGTAGGGCTCCTAGGCTACACTGTTGCTTCTGCACCTAATTGGACATATCTAGCCAATGTGCTATTTTCTGGGGTAGGTAAAATACACACACCGTCACCCCAGATTGGGTGTTGATGGAATTTGAATTTGAGGGTGGCAGCTGAACCCACATTCCATATGAGAGGGGGGGGGGTAACAGCCCAAGAATTACAAGTGCTTTCAGAAATGCGCTGGAATGTTCCTAGTGAGGTCATATCCCTTCCTTGCCATGCTATTCTGTATTACTCTTAAAGTTACCCCGAACCATAAAATCTTTTGTTAAATATGGGTCATCTTATTTTCATTATAACATAAACTTGTGATCAATAATGTTTCTAACCATTTCTAAGAAGTATTTCTGTGGTTACATAATTTCTTTAATTTTTTTATAATTTTTTTCTTGATAGCGTCTGCGTCCTCCAGCACATCCATATAGATGACGTCACAATACCCATTGTTATTGATATATTGTTATAAGTTAGCTAATTCTGACAATGGTGATGACGTCACAAAGTTGATTGGACTCAAGACTGCCAGTTTTTTCCGTGCGTACCCGAAATAAATCTAGGGGTCATTTAGGACATATGTGGGATCATTTAAGCAAGAAATACGTTCCCAAAAGCAAAGAAAATTTGGACACTGGTCAGTGTGGCAATGCCAAACAAGAAAGTATGAAAATTAGACCAATATTTTTTTGAAACCTGACTATCATTCAGGGTAACTTTAAGCAGTTTGTGAGGTCAATCCTATACTTGCAATGCTATCAGGACAAGTCACTGAATGAGTCACACCTCTCAACACCAAAGACACAAGGTACCCAATGACCAAGTGACAGTTCATTTCAATGTGATGGATAGGGCCTGTTGTTATGTCATTAAAGTCCACAAACAGCTGATTGTAAGCACTTGTGATTCTTCAACTGCAAGTGTTATGGAAGTTATGCTCCTCACCAATTCTAGGGGTTGGTGAGAGGCATAACGTCCTGTAATTTTGCACCAACAAGCAGATAAGGCTAAACATGACAAGCAGGGGTGGGACAGTAGCATTATGTCCTGCACTTTGCAACAATCAGGCTTTACAGGACAGGCATGGGGATGAGACCAGCAGGACTTTCACCACATGATGAACAGTGATGATACAGGTCTTTGACATGAGTCCCCACCACATCCCGGCCCAAGATTCGAATCCTGTTCCCGAAGGTGTTTAGCAATCCACCACCAATACCACTTATCCAGATCCCAGTGACTCAGACGGGAGCGGTAAAGTTTATCTATCTAGATTTACACTCATGGGCATTACATGACAAGAATTTAGAATTCTGCTCGGTGAACAGGAATATACAAGTACTAAAGCGGGGCAGCTTATTTTTTCATAGCAAAGCTGAAGCAGGCACTTAAGTTGGGGTTAGTGCCTTGCGGTAAATTCGAAAAAGCTGTGAAGTTTATGTTTATGCATAAAAAATCTCACCAAAAAAAAGAAGAAAAAGCGAACTTCCTGATTACATCGCTTTTTAATCACTACTTTACTAAGATTGGTATGCAACCCTGAAGGAGGAGCATCATACACAACATAATAATAACATAACACATACAATGACATACATACAAGATAGTGTGGATTTATGTTGCGTCCGTCATAAATTTGTTAGGGTACACTTTTAACAAAAAGGCTTTATATGGAACCTTAAAGGTTCTAAAAGCTGGTACAGATAAGGAACCCCAAAGGTTCATTATGCAACTTTAAAAAAAGTTTTAACAGCAAACAAAAACAACATTGAGATAACTCCAGCAATGGAACCCCTTTCTCTCAAGTTGGGAAGATAGGGTCCTATCACAGGGCCTTCCGATCAAGTATTGGATCTTTTTAATTCAACTGAACCCTTAAAAAATGTAGAACCTTTTTTCGACTGTGGCTTCTTTATATATACCTTCAAGAACCTTTTGCATTAAGAGTGTGGTCACAAAAATACTACACATAAATTAAAAAGTTAATTGTGTTTTTTTTACTAGCATTTCATGATCAGACTCAAACTCAGCAAAGCTGAGATATCAAGATAAAATATAGAAATATGTAATGTAAGAGTACCGAGACTGCATGTCTTTGGCTTCAGTGAAACTCAAAGCATTGCTCCAGATGAGACAGTATCATTTTCAGCCTTTCTTCAAGAAATATATCCGATTCAGCATGACAAGCAAAAGAAACCCGGCAAGCCCAACATGTGCAAAATAGAACTGCAGGCCTGACATGACAGACCTGCATGACATAACAATATGACCAAAGCCATATAATGATATTGCAACTCAACAATTGTCAACTTGACATGCCTGAAAATGACAGGCCCTCATAAGGCAGGATGACAATGACCTAATTATATGACATGAGTTACATGACAGCCTGTATGACAGCAAGATATGTGACAAAAGTCCTTGTTACTTGCGCATTCATAGTCTTGTTACATTGACATACAGGAAAATAGCAGTTCCAGATGACAAAATATGACAACTTAGACGAAAATATAATGTGAAATGACATGACAGCCTTATATCACAGAGAAATATGTGACAAAAGTGCTTGTTGATACCAACACATTCGTGGTGCTGTTTCCTTGAAATGCGGGAAAATGACAGTTCCAGATGACACAACATGAAAAAGGCAAAAATATGTTAAATGACTTGACAGCCTTATATCAGAGAAATATGTGACAAAAATCTGTGCTGATATTTGCACATTCATAGTTTTCTAAAACTACCGAATGTATTCATAGTTTTGTTACTTTGACATGCAGGAAATTGGCAGTTCTAGAGGACACAGCATGGAAATGACGTTATTATATGACATGACAGCCTTTTATCACAGAGAATAATATTATAAAAGCCTTTATTACTTGCATATTCATAGTTTTGTGATTTAAAATATAAGGTCAATAGTTGTAACAACATGAAATTCACACAACAAAGTGACATTGCCAAAGTGACTTACAATGCTACAGTATGACTTCAGTGTTTGTTCATAATTGGGCAGCAAGGAACTGAAAACGTACATATGCCGAGCAGCCTGAAGATGACATGTGTCATAAATGCATGACATAGCATGACATTCACACAACAATATGACAGGTGACCTGTCACAGGTCAGTCATGATCTCGGCATGACACATCTGACAACAACACCAGAACTCCGTCATGACGAAGGACGTCATTGCACATATGGAGATTCGGTATGACATACTTTGACCCAACAATAATATTGTGTCATTAATCATACATGCATTGCATGCATGACAAGCATTGTTATACAATAGTAGATACCTATCATGAGTTCATGACACACGATTTCTTGTTGACACCAGATGCTCAGCATGACATCACAGATGAAATTGATTCTTATTTCAAAATATGACACCAAGAATCTTCTCCCAACAAGACATGACAGTGACACCAAACACGAAACAGTCTCGATACAACAAAGAAATATATCAGACAAAATATATCTTGATACAAGATGAAAAAAAACTTTGTATGAAAGTATGATACATTGTAGTACTTACTAGTACTTATTCAAGACACATGCAAATATGGATGCAACGAATCATTGGAAATCATGGACAATTCACAAGAGAGAAAAAATATACAAGCAAATAGACATCAAACATAGTTGCATAAAAAAAGACAACACTAATATCACACTGTATGGACATGGATGACATGAAGAGTTCTGTTAGACAAGTGTGCCTGGTTACACACAAGTTTATGATGTTTGGCTTCAAAAAAACTGGACAATAACCATTCTAAATTGACAAGTCAGTAAACAAAAGCAAGATGTATCGCTAAAGAAGACAGTCTAAAAATTTGATCATGATACTGGATGTCACATAAGTTCTGTCACACATGAGAATATGACATTTGCTACAAAGAAACTGAATAATAATCTTGCAAAATTGACAAGTCGTAAAACCCCAGCAATCATACTGTGACACGACTCAAAAGAAATCTCAGTATCACCAAAGAAGACAGTCTGACAATTTGGTCTTGACTCCAGATGACACCAGATGACCTTTTGGTAGCGAGTTCCTCTTTTCCCTTTTTACTATTCATGGATTTGCCGGATCATCTCCTGGAGTGCGACCCTCTCACTCTATCAAGGACGCCATCAGCTATCAAGGACGAGGCTTGTCATCCGTCATGGGGGATCTTGAAATCAGAGCCAAGTGTCAATATACAAATGCAAGAATTTCTATTTGCTTGTCTGGAGGTCTTGTGTTTGTTCTTCCAGGGTTGGGACTCATGTTAGAAAGATGTCTATTGAACATATTCTACTTCTTTGCCTTTTTTTCTGTTAAAGAACTGTGTTATATTCTATCTAGAGAGGAGTGCGATTCAATAGGGTGGGCTGAAAAAAACTTTTTTTGGAAATTCAATATGCCAGTGGTATAGAAAGTTGGCTATGGCCAAAAAATGAAAATTGGTGCAAAAAAAAATTTGTGGGACGCGACTTGTGCCGGGCCACTCCGGCTTTTATGAAAATGCATATTTTCAGCCATTTCGCATGCTTTTTTAGACCATTTTTTGGCCTGAGTCAGCTTCCTTGGTTTCAGAAGGCTCAATGGCATACTTAAATCTTCTTTGAAGGCCATTTTGGATATGAAACACCATAAACAGGTTGCTTATATTTAAGATATTTCTGGGTACATGTTGGGAATCAGGATTTGGTTTTTTTTTGCTAAAAATTGCCCGAAAAAATTGAAAATATCGGAATTGACCCAACAAAAAATGATTCCAAGGGAATTGCAATTACCCCGAGTCCTCCCTAACACCCTAAAAAACACTTTCAGCGCACTACCTGCATGAATTTGTGGTTTCAGGGACCGGTATAGGGGCAATTCCGTAAAGTCAGATTTACAGATTTTGACGCTTTAACAGCTTTTGTAGCCCTACAATTACACCTCAGTTATTTCATCGTTAAATAGACATGAGGCCAGGTATTAGGGGTATCAGACAAGCCATCAACCAAAGCTCCAAGTGCAATAGGAGCTGAGCTACAAGGTGAAATGTCATCTTGTCTCCAAGTTGTCGGATGTACTCGCGCGCCGTATGTTCGACATGATGACATTTTGCCTTGTAGCTTAGCTCCTATTGCACTTGGAGCTTTGGTTGATGGCTTGTCTGATACCCCTAATACCTGGTCTCATCCCTATTTAACAATGAAATAAATGGGGTGTAATTGTAGGGCTACACAAGCTGTTAAAGTGTCAAATCTGTAAATCTGACTTTACGGAATTGCCCCTATACCTGTCCCTGAAACCACAAATTCATGCAGGTAGTGCGCTGAAAGTGTTTTTTAGGGTGTTAGGGACGACTTGGAGTAATTACAATTCCCTTGGAATCATTTTTTGTTGGGTCAATTCCGATATTTTCAATTTTTTCGGGCAATTTTTAACAAAAAAAGCCAAATCCTGATACCCAACATGTACCCAGAAATGGCTATATCTTAAATATAAGCAACCTGTTTACGGTGTTTCATATCCAAAATGGCCTTCAAAGAAGATTTAAGTATGCCATTGAGCCTTCTGAAACCAAGGAAGCTGACTCAGGCCAAAAAATGGTCTAAAAAAGCATGCAAAATGGCTGAAAATATGCATTTTCATAAAAGCCGGAGTGGCCCGGCACAAGTCGCGTCCCACAAAATTTTTTTTGCACCAATTTTCATTTTTTGGCCATAGCCAACTTTCTATACCACTGGCATATTGAATTTCCAAAAAAAGTTTTTTTCAGCCCACCCTAGCGATTCAACAGGTTTATTTTTAATGAAACCATTTAACATTGAACTTTGCTGATGGAAACTGGTTAATCATTAGATTTTCCTTGTGGAATTTTATCTATTTCATTCTAGAGGATTGGGTTCATGATAGATAAGCTTCTTAAATTCCAACAGAAGTAAAATTTCTATTATTCTTACTACAATGCTTATTCTTTCTCTCTTTTTTAACTTCAGAATAAAGTTGCTGGTCTATCCAACTCACAAGTGTAATGTCTTTGCTCTATTTAACTATCGATGCTACATTAGCTCACAATAACCTTGATTATGAAAAAGCTTGACGTCATATTCTCAATAACAATATCGATATAATTTAAGTCCTTTTTTTCCTTACATTATATTTCCAGTTCTAATTAGGCTCTATTGTTGATCTATACCTCCTGATGCTTTGGGCATTAACTAAAAACTTCAAAAACATTTTTCATTAGGGAAACTACATGGGGCTTAAAATCAATATAACTCTGTTGTTTCATTCCAAAATCTAAAAAAGAGGCTGAGTTAATTAATCAATTCTAAATCATTCTCCAGTAGCCTATTAAATTCTATTAGAAAACAAATTAAGATCAATTTATCACTTCTGCTACTAGATGCTGGGAAACACCTTGGATGCCACCAAAGTTAAAAGAAGTTTACATAAAATGACAAAGGAAAAGAGGAGGGAAAATGGGAGAAAAAGGAAATTTGAGAGAAATTGAGAGAGAAAAGGAAATTTGAAGGAGAAAAGCCTCCCACATTGCAGCCAAATTCCAGTAGTTTTATCTCCATGGCTAAAATTTTGTGAAAGTTACAATGAGAGGTTGTAGCAGCTGGTAGCTCGTTCCAAATTTTACTCTTTGTTTGGAGGCGTTTTTCCTTTGGCCACTACCATGGTACCTGCATTGTAAGACCCCCTCTTGTAAGACTGACTTGCCTCATGTGACCCCCTTCCTCCTAAGTAGTATTTTTAGTACATTTTGCCCTCCGATGAGAGACTGCACCCCCTATAACAGACCGCTTTGTGACTGCAGAAGGGGTGGTCTTATAACATTTGACTCTTGTTTGGGGTGTTCTTCTTGTCCATCACAAGCAAATTCAATGATTCATCCAAACGACAGGTTCATCAGATATCCAATATGTTACAGTACATATGAAAGCCTACCACAAATTTTACCTGGTCTTTTCTTCATCTAGCCTTTTCATAACCATTTCAAGCCAATTTTTATCAACACTTCAAAATTTCCTTACCACATTCACTTATCATAATATAATGCAACCCTAATCTTTAGGTTAGTTGTACTGTCAATTCACTATCAATTTGCAGAGAGTGAAGCAACACAATAAAAGAGCAAGCCGGAATACATTTTACAGCAAGCTATAATATCAATGAAAGAAGGATATCTGCAGAAAAATAAGCCACCAAAAAAAAAACGGCAAAAAGGAAATGTCAATAGATGAACAAGAGATGCAGAATTGAAGAAGCACGAAATCAAACGATGAACCGGAAAGTCAACAAAGAAACTATTTGTGCCATGGGATACAATTGATACATTGAAATATACATACAAAAGATACAAGAACAAACAAAAGATACATAGGCACACAAAAAGCCCGAAGAACAGAGCTCAAAGTACTGCTTTCTGACTACCATATTCTATGCCATTATCAAGAAGACAGCTGTGGTTTTTCAGAGCTGGTAGCTAGAATTCTCTTCCAAGAAGAGAGTATTGTGATATCTTCTTCTTTGAGACTTACTCCCTGGAGTTATACTTACTAGAAAAGTAGAGAATATATAGATAGAGTAAAAATGCTGGTCTAAGTTGTTTTGGAAACTTCAGTTGGCTATTCCTCATGAGTGTATGTTACATTATTTCAAGACATGCATATTATCTAAATCTACTTTCGCCTTTTAAAAAGTTTCAGGTTATTTACAGACACTTTCATGGATGATTGGAGCTTTACACCATGTATTTACGCACAAGGTAAGCTTATTAAGACATTAGGATGACACAGCAACACGGCGAGGGACGATTGGAAATGATATCTACATTGTAGATAAATGTTGAGGACTCCCACTCTCTCTACAGTCTCCTCTAGCTCTGAGCTCCCAGAACTGGCTTAGAGGGCTGCATTTACCTAATCTATCTTTCTGTCTATCTATCTCTCAGCCAGAGCAAAAATCAAACCTTAGATATAGTAATTCGCAGCCAAGGATGCTACCACTAGTCCAACCCTCCCCCCCCCCACATCACCAACAAGTGGATGAACAAGGATTTGTCGTCGCTTTTTTGCGAAGTTACAATTCCATGCAAAACCGATATTCCAATTGAGTTGTTATGGAAAACGCTGTCAGAATTTCAAATGAGAATTATTGTAATTTTCTAATATTCTATGCAGGCTTTCCGAAGATATTTATTCATAAAAGAAACTTTTATGTTTTTGGCAGATGGTGTTGAATTAGTAATTGAGTGATTTCAAACCGAAAAGTATGACCAATTTCGATTTCACTAACCGAGAAATTAATCTCGACATCTTCGTAATGTGGTTATTTTGAGTTGAGTCATTTGTCAAGCTCTGACTAGAGCAGAATTTTCGTCTGACATGAGAGTTTGAAAATGAAAGGTTCATTGCTAACTCGCTGTTGAAAGTAAGTACATGTACACCTCTTAATATAGAGTCTGAAAATGTAAGGTACATTGTACTGTTGCTCTTGAAAGTATGTACAGTACATCTCTCAACAATTAACCATGGAATTCCACGTTAAATATATCTTGCATAAAGTGCTATAACTCTGCTGTTGCCTGTATCAATGTATCATTCATACGATGTGTGAATCATATCAATGAGGGCGTACTTAGTTTTACTGTACACTTCTACAAGATTATGACCTCCATCTAGCTTAAAGACACATGATACATATTTAGCATATATGAGGACAAATGTATTTTTTACACTGATCCATCAAATGATAATATAATCCATCAAATTAGCATACAATCACATTTAAACATTTTAAAAGGATCTTGATGCAATATTAGCTGCGTAAAAACTTTCAAACCATTTCAGTGGTCATAGTTCTGCTATATGCTCACATCTTTCCCTGCACAATTAGACTGCATTTCCTTTTAAGACATCCCTACATGTTTAAACATGTTTTTACTGACAACCTTGGGATGATAGCACTCAATTATTTGTTGCAAATGCAGTGCAATTCAGTTAGCAGGCCAATGAGTTGGAAAATGAGTCATTTATATAAATGTGAGATGGCCGCCGTAGCAAGTCAAGCAGAAGATACTGCTGCTTTGTCCTTGTGGGGAAAATAATGCCATCAGTCGAGTCCATTAGCTGAAACAAGATTGCTGCTCAGTAAATCAAAATGCAACCAAAATGCAATCAAAATGCTGTAAAAAAGTTCACTAAAAGGCAGTAGAATGCTATCAGACGCTGCAACATGTAGCAGATTTTTTTTCTAATGAGGTGCATTGAAAGTAATGGGGCATTAAAATAATGATATTAATGAAGTCCATTATATTTCATGTGCCGAGTTCTCATTGTTCTTGGATTATGCAAATTGTAACATAGGAAAGAAAATATGAACAACCAAGAAACACTCCAATGCTGCAAAAATAATGGTACCCATGGGCCATGCATTCCATCACCAATTTTATTACAATGCATGTATTGCAATTTTGTAATGTAATTTTGGATTGCAGTATTCAACTCAGGATCTTTGAACAGCGGACCTTGCCAAATAGTTTTCAACTAGGATGACCAATACCAAATGTATTGAAACAGCAAGATATGCAGAGCACCATCTCCAGAAATGACCAAATCAAAATCATCAATTTGACAACCATATTCAACAAATTGGCATGCAAACCTTGACATGCAAACAAACTGGAACTGACAAACCTCCTCAGACCAAAAAGGTGAAAATAATACAGTTCCTACATCTGAATTAAAAGCTTGATTCGATCTTTGCGTGTCAGACTTGCGAAAAACGACAAGATTTGAAAAAGAGCAAAGTTTTGAATTGCATGACTAACAGGCAACTATTAATTGAAAAGTTTTCCTTTCTTTTCAACGTTAGGTACTTTTGATAAAATATAAGCCACGTCGTGTTCACTGAACAATGAACACCGAAGTTTAAATAGTGTAATTTCATTACAAAATTATATGTAGACCTGCATATACATATATATCCAAAAACAACCATGGAATATATGTGACCGAGAACTCAATTACATGAATAGTTTCTTCAGTGTTCCATGCTTACAAAAAATTACCTTGTCTAGGTCCAATGACCCATTTATAATCAAGATTTACAAAATCTACACACGTAGGTTCAATCAGCACAAATTCTTTCACACAATAGAAAATTTTCCTGTCATTCAATATGTTTCAAATTCAGTTTTTGAAAGAGGCAAAGTGAAGGATGCAATTGCAAATCGTGAAAAGTTAGAAAAACAATAATTTCCAGTCATCAATTGTAATACAAGAATATATCACACATTTTACAACCACATACAGATTCCTGAAGCACCTCGTTCAACAGCTCTCTTAAGCTAAACATTTGAGCCTTGCGAGCCTCAAGAACTACCATAACCTCTAGCCATATTGATTGGGGACTAAGGGTGCAGCGGATCCCTTAAATTAATGTCTCTAATGTGTACTAATGGCCACACAGGCACAGTGTCAACATTCTATCACCCTTTCATAAAATGTTTAGGCCCTTACAGATTCTATGACTTTTTGATTCTTTCCAAGACTGCAACTACTGTATGTACGTAAGTAATAGAAATTCACTGCTACTCTAAGTCATTTCCAGAAAGTATTTTCTGTTTGGTTTCCACTTGCCATTGCGTTTTTTTGTTTTTTTAATTCAATATTTGAATAACTGCCAATTACTGAAATAATTACCATCATATATTCGAACGCCATCAAATATTTTCATAGCTCATCCGTCACTTGATGGTTTGTTTGTGTTTTACGCCTCTGCAGCACCTTAGTGGGTATTGAGGCAGGAGATCGCCGTATGATGATAAGATGAGAAGACTGTGAGTCTGGCACATACCCTATTAATTCAGGGATGCCCAAGGTCTTTCAGTTGCCCCGGCATAGAACACTGGATTCAACCTGCCTCCATTTAATGTCCCATGCCGTCACTTGATGGCAGAGGCTAATGCAATTTTCTGTTTTCATCGACATGTACATTTACCTCCTATCTTTGCAAATCAACACAAAATCATGCATACCATAATTCTCAATAGTTGTTATTGTCACCATCAGTTGAATGTCCTCTGCTTTTTGCAAGACAAGACAAAATGTCAAAGGCAGAACTTTTAAGAGATCTCAAGTGAAATCAGCAGATGTTAGGCGCTGCAAAAGGTATTGACACAGGTTAAGAAGCTGTCCTTTAAGTTGAGTTCTGAAGACAATTCAACACTCGATAAGACTGGCTTTCTTTGACAGATTTAGATATGTTGCTTACTTATCAACTTGTCAGAAACTTATCAGAGACTATAAAGATACATCAAAGGGAAATGAACTTTATTAGAGATAGACACACAGATAAGATAGATAAATAGATAGACAGATAGACAGATTGGTAGATAGATAGATAGATAGAGATAGAAAGATATTAGATAGATAGATAGCTAGATAGATAGATAGATAGATAGATATATGGATAGATAGATAGATAGATAGATAGATAGATTGACAGATTGACAGATGGATCGGTAACAGATAGATTGAGCAAGATAGATCAACAGATAGTCAACCGATAAATCGACAGATAGATCGACAGATGCAACGACAGATTGATCAAAAGATAGATAGACAGAAAGGCACAGACACTTGGCTAATTAACACCAAAGTTGTCTTCATAATTGAACAATTTTCCCAACAAAACCAAATTCCCATATTTCATAATGGTATTAAGACCTGTGAAATATTTTTGTTTCTTTGCGCCCCAACATGTAATATTTCACATTTTGTCCAGAGTTACTCATGATACCTGAGCTGCCAAGTGTCATGTTCCATCAAGGGTCAATCAATGAAAATGTTGCTGCTTTTCACCTCGTATCAATTATACATCTCTTGGAAAAATAAACCAGGAGAAAGATCAGTTTTCTAAAATCGTAATGTCAAGACTGTTGATGATTTAGTAACATGTTGGTAAATTGTTGGACAGGATGGGAATTTGTGATGTTGAACCTGGGCTGCGGAGATGGTAGCAAGTGAAAATATTGTGACAAAAGAAACCCGGGCAAACCCCACATGTGCATGATAGAACAGCAGGCCTTACATGACAGTCCTATATGACATAACAATATGACCATAGCCATATAATGATATTGCAACACATCCATTGTCAACTTGACATGCCTGAAAATGACAGGCCCTCATAAGGCAGGATGACAATGACCTAATTATATGACATGAGTTACATGACAGCCTGTATGACAGCAAGATATGTGACAAAAGTCCTTGTTACTTGCGCATTCATAGTTGGCCTATGTTACCTTAAACATGCAGGAAAATGACAGTTCCAGGTGACACAACATGACGAGGATGTAAATGATAAAATATTAGGAAAAGACATGACAACCTTATATCACAGAGAAATATGTGACAAAAAGCCCTTGTCGACACCAGCATATTCGTAGGTTTGTTACCTTGACAAGCAGCATAACGGCAGGTCAAATGACACATGACAAAGACGTAAATATATCAAATGACATGACAGCACTATATCACAGAGAAATATGTGACGAAAGTCCTTGCAGATACTAGCACATTCACAGTTTTGTTGCCTTGACACACAGGAAAATGGCAGTTCCAGATGACATGACATGGAAATGACGTTATTATATGACATGACAGCCAGAGAAATTCATAGTATTGTGATTTAAAACATTAGGTTGATGTATATCAGAACATGACAATGACACAACAAAATGACTTGACCCATGTGACTTACAATGCCACAATATGACTTTGATAAATAGTCTTTGTTCCTAATTAGGCAGCAAAAAACTCAAACCATACATATGTCAAGCAGCCTAAAGATGACAGGTGTCATAAATGCATGACATAGCATGACATTCACACAACAATATGACAGGTCAGTCATCATCTCGGCATGACACATCTGACAATGACATCAGAAATTTGTCTCAACAAAGGACGATATTGCACATATCGCAATTCGGTATGACATACTTTCACACCACAATAATATTGTGACATTTATCATACATACATTGAATGAATGACAAGCATTGTTATACAACAGTAGATACCTATCACGAAACATGATTTCTTGTTGACACCAGCTGACACCATGATTGGCTCCGCATGACATCACAGATGAAAATTAATCTTATTTCAAAAGATGACCCCAAGAATCTTCCACAACAAGACATGACAGTGACACCAAACACGAAACAGTCTTGATGCAACACAGGAAGACATGACACAAAATATATCTTGACAGTAAATGATACAAGGTGAAAACAAAACTCTGTATGAATGTATACATGCGTACCATAATAGTACTCATTCAAAACACACGAGAATATGGATATAAAGAGCCATTCAAAAGCATGGCCAATTGAGAAGAGAAACAATAAGGACAAAATTAATTGACATCAGTCACCAGATATTGTTGCATCAAAAATACAACAGAACAATCATACAGTATTGACATTGGATGACATGTGAGTTCTGTTGGAGTCAGACAAGACTTAGTGTCCCTGGATACACAAAAGTTAATGACATTTGGTAAAAAAAAACTGGACAATAACCATTCTAAATTGACAAGTCAGTAAACAAAAGCAAGATGTATCGCTAAAGAAGACAGTCTAAAAATTTGATCATGACACTGGATGACACATAAGTTCTGTCACACATGAGAATATGACATTTGCTACAAAGAAACTGAATAATAAATCTTTCAAAACCCAGCAATCATACTGTCACACAACTCAAAAGAAATCTCAGTATCGGATGGCATAAAAGTTCTGTCACACGTTAGGGTATTAAATCATATATGACCTTTTTTAGAACTACAGAACCACAAGACAACCTTTCTTTAAAAATGACGAGTTAATATAACATAACAATGATACCAGGATATGACAGGACTCAAAGGAAATCTCAGTATCACCAAAGAAGACTGACAATTTGGTCTTGACTCCAGATGACACCAGATGACCTTTTGGTAGCGAGTTCCTCTTTTCCCTTTTTACTATTCATGGATTTAGCGGATCATCTCCTGGAGTGCGACCCTCTCACTCTATCAAGGACGCCATCAGCTATCAAGGACGAGGCTTGTCATCCGTCATGGGGGATCTTGACATCAGAGCCAAGTGTCAATATACAAATGCAAGAATTTCTATTTGCTTGTCTGGGGGTCTTGTGTTTGTTCGTCTGGAGGATGGGGCTCATGATAGATGCAAACATGAAAAAAATGTCTATTGATCATATTCTACTTTTTTGTCTCACTTTTTTTAAAGAAGTTTGTTACATTCTATCTTGATAGAGGAATGCGATTTAACAGATTTCAAGTTGAATTGATTCTTTGAACAATGTTGATGAAAAGTTGTTGTAAAATTGTTCGTTTTTCCCACATCACATTTTATTCTATTTTTTATAGGCCTATTTATTTTTGCAATTAGCCAGACTAATTTTCAGAAAAACCTGGTTAATATATTTCCCTTGTTAATATATATTTAGATGTAAGTACAGCAACATGTGACAATATTGTGAAATGATATTCGACACACAGTTTTCCAAACTCACAAATTCCTATTTGCTCTTCCATGGGTCTTGTATTTGTTCTCGTAGAGGATAGGGCTCATGATAGATAAGCTTCCTGAATTCAAGAAGAATTAAAATTTCTATTATTTCAACTACAATGCTTCTGCTCAATCTTTTTTTTTGGGAATATTCAAATTTTTTATTTTCAGAATAAAGTTGTCGGTCTATCTTACTCAACAACTCATAAGTGTAGATCTACTATCTTTGCTCTATATAACGATCAATGCAAAATTAGCTCACAGTAACCTTGATTATGAAAAAGCTTGACGTCATATTCTCTATATAAATATCAATATAATTAAAGTCCTTTTTTTCCTTACATTATATTTCCAGTTCTAATTAGGCTCTATTGTTGATCTATACCTCCTGATGCTTTGGGCATTAACTAAAAACTTCAAAAAACATTTTTCATTAGCGAAACGACATGAAGCTTAAAATCAATATGTTTCATTCCAAAATCTAAAAAGAAGCTGAGTTAGTTAATCAATTCTAAATCATTCTCCAGTAGCCTATTAAATTCCATTAGAAAACAAATTAAGATCAATTTATCACTTCTGCTACTAGATGCTGGGAAACACCTTGGATGCTAACAAAATTAAGAGAAGTTTACACAAAAATGACGAAGGCAAAGAGGAGAGAAAATGGGAGAAAAAAGGAAATTTGAGAGTAAAGGAGAGAGAAAAGGAGAGAAACGGAGAGGAAAGGAGAGAAAAAGGGAAATGTGGAGGAGAAAAGCCTCCCACATTGCAGACAAATTCCAGTAGTTTTATCTTCGTGCCCAGGCTAAAAATTCCTGTTGTGAAATTTACGATGAGAGGTTGTAGCAGCTTGCAACTTGTTCCACATTTTTAAAACTCTTGTTTGGTTTGTTTTCCCTTGTCCACTACAAACAGCGATAACAAATTCAATGTTTCATCCAAACTGATGAACGAAAGGCGGAGAGAAAAAAGGAAATTTGAGAGAAAAGGAGTTTGTAAAAGAGATATATACGTATGAGAAAAGCCTCCCACATTGCAGCCAAATTCCAGTAGTTTAATTTCCGTGCAAAGTAAAAACTACTGTTGTGAAAGTTACTAGAGCGATTGTAGTAGTAGGCAACTTGCTCCCACATTTAACTGTTGTTTGGAGGTGTTTTTTCCTTGGCCACTACAAGCAATGATAGCAAATTCAATGTTTCATCCAAACTGCAGGTTCAACGGACATCCATGATGTTACCTATATGAAAGCCCAACACAAATTTCAACTCGTCATTTCCTTATCCAGTATTTTCATTATCATTTTCAGGCCCACTCATCAAAACGAAAAATTGTTTCATCATAATCTCTAATCATAAATATTTTAACCCCAACCCTAATCTTTAGGTCAGTTGTGCTGTAAAGTTACTGTCAATTTGCAGAGAGGGAAACAACACAATGAAAGAGCGAGCTGGAATACATTTTACAGAAAGCTATCACATCAATGAAAGAAGGATATCTGCAGAAAAATAAGCCACCAAAAAAAACGGCAAAAAGGAAATGTCAATAGATGAACATGAGATGCAGAATTGAAGAAGTACGAAATCAAAAGATGCAACGGAAAGGTAACAAAGATACTATTTGTGCCATTGGATACAATTGATACATTGAAATATACATACAAAAGATACAAGAACAAACAAAAGATACATAGGCACACAAAAAGCCCGAAGAACAGAGCTCAAAGTACTGCTTTCTGACTACCATATTCTATGCCATTATCAAGAAGACAGCTGTGGGTTTTCAGAGCTGAAAGCTAGAATTCACTTCCTAGAATAGAGCTAGTATTGTAATATGTTCTTCTTTGAGACTTACTCCCCTGAGTTATACTTACTGCAAAAGTAAGGAATATAGAGATGAAGTAAAAATGCTGGTCTTAGTTGTTTTGGAAACTTAAAGACCCAACTGCAAGAGCAACGAATCTATGCCACAAAGCAATAAAACTTTTACTGGATTCTGATTGGACAATGGTCATTAGGCCACACCTGACAAAATGCCATGTAAGGGGGTCTTGAAATTAATTACTCTCTTTGAAACACCAATTAAATAATTTGGCAAATTAATTTATATGTGTGCTTATCAAGCCTGGTATCACATTAGAATCATTGAAAATCTATTCAACTTTCACTGAAATATAATTCTTCTTCAATTAATTGCCCCGAATTAATCTATGTTGGCTCAGGTTACATATAATTGACCCCTCATTACAGCAGCACTGGCCACTGCCATTGCCAAATTTTATGCAAATGAGTGACCAGTGATTGGTCATTTAGCTTCAGATCAATTAGCAACAATGGCAGAAATGTCATTAGGAGGTGTCAATCAAACTTCCAAGAAAATTCTGATATTTTTCATAATTTAGCAAATATGTTAATTCATATAAGAGTGTTTGTGTTAAAAATGGCATTTTCGTTTTCTGTATTAAATAATCTATCTGCACATATAAAATTCATGCCAGTAAGTTGCTTTATGACTTGATAAATTGGGAAATAGTGAGAGAATTGGAGAGATGCTCACTCTTGGGGGGTCAGATTCAGACTGCCATCTTGCTGGCTCTGTCTCCTTTTATAGCCGCAGTTGGGTCTTTAAGTAGGTTATATCGCTCAGGAGAGTAGGTTACATTATTTTAAGACATGCATATCTAGATCTATATTCTGTCTTTTAAGAAGTTGCAGGTTATTTACAGACAATTGGGAGGATGATTGGACCTTTACATCCTGTATTTATGTACTTAGCAGGCTAAGTAACACATTAGGACGACACAGCAAAACAGCGAAGGACAATTGGAAATGGTATCTACATTGTAGAAAAATGTTGAGGACTCCGGCTCTCTCTACGGTCTCATCAAGCTCTGAGCTCCCAGAACTGGGCTTACCATATCTATCTTCCTGTCTATCTATCAGTCAGAGCATGAATCAAACCTTATATTCAGTGATTTTCAGGTCTGAATGCCACCAACTGAGCTGACACTCCTCCCCCAACTCAGTAACAACAGGTTGATGAACAAGGATTTGTTGCCGCTTTTTCACAAAGTTACGATTCCATGCAAAACCGATATTCCAATTGAGTTGTTATGGAAAACGCTGTTAGAATTTCAAATGAGAATTATTGTAATTTTCTAATATTCTATGCAGGGCTTTCCGAAGATATTTATTCATAAAAGAAACTTTTATGTTTTCGGCAGATGGTGTTGAATTAGTAATTGAGTGATTTCAAACTGAAAAGTATGACCAATTTCGATTTCACTAACCGAGAAATTAATCTCGACATCTTGGTAATGTGGTTATTTTGAGTTGAGTCATTTGTCAAGCTCTAACTCGAGCAGACTTTTAACTCTGACATGAGAGTCTAAGAATGGAAAATACATGGTTCATCTGCTCTTGAAAGTAAGTACACCTCTCACTGATTTACCATTGAATTCCACATTAAATGTAACTTTCCATAACTGCTATAGTGCTATAACAACACAGCTATTGCCAGTATCACCCATACAATGCTTGAATCTCACTGTTGAGGTTTCCTAATTCCTACAAATTAGCAAGGTCATTGGATTTATTTCAGGGGTCTTTAAGCCAGATATGGGTTATAATCGTGCGAAAGCAAATACACCCTCAGACCATCTGCTGACTTGGAATAGCATAGGGCTTGGAGTGGTACTGAATTTTGCAAAGTTTATGACCCCAATCTACATGTAGCTTAAAGACCCCTTATACGAAGTGAAGGCCATGCTATTATGTTCAGAAGGCATTCTCACATATTTTACTGCACAATTAAACTGCAATTCCTTTTAAGACAGTTTTACATGTTTTAACAATGTTTTTACTGACAACCTTGGGATGGTAGCATTTGATTATTTGTTGCAAATGCAGTGCAATTCAGTTAGCAGGCCAATGAGTTGGAAAATGAGTCATTCATATAAATGTGAGATGGCCGCCGTAGCAAGTCAAGCAGAAGATACGACTGCTTTGTCCTTGTGGGGAAAATAATGCCATCTATCAGTCGAGTCCATTAGCTGAAACAAGATTGCTGCTCAGTAAATCAAAATGCAACCAAAATGCAATCAAAATGCTGTAAAAAAGTTCACTAAAAGGCAGTAGAATGCTATCAGACGCTGCAACATGTAGCAGATTTTTTATCTAATGAGGTGCATTGAAAGTAATGGGGCATTAAAATAATGATATTAATGAAGTCCATTATATTTCATGTACCGAGTTCTCATTGTTCTTGGATTATGCTAATCGTAACATGGGAAAGAAAATATGAACAACCAAGAAACACTCCAATGCTGCAAAAATAATGGTACCCATGGGCCATGCATTCCATTACCAATGTTATTACAATGTATTGCAATTTTGCAATGTAATTTTGGATTGCAGTATTCAACCCGGGACCTTTGAACAGCGGACCTTGCCAAATAGTTTTCAACTAGGATGACCAATACTAAATGTATTAAAACAGCAAGAAATGCAGAGTACCATCTCCAGAAATGACCAAATAAAAATCATCAATTTGACACCCATATTCAACAAATTGGCATGCAAACCTTGACATGCAAACAAACTGGAACTGACAAACCTCCTCAGACCAAAAAGGTGAAAATAATACAGTTCCTACATCTGAATTAAAAGCTTGATTCGATCTTTGCGTGTCAGACTTGCGAAAAACGACAAGATTTGAAAAAGAGCAAAGTTTTGAATTGCATGACTAACAGGCAACTATTAATTGAAAAAAGTTTTCCTTTCTTTTCAACGTTAGGTACTTTTGATAAAATATAAGCCACGTCGTGTTCACTGAACAATGAACACCGAAGTTTAAATAGTGTAATTTCATTACAAAATTATATGTAGACCTGCATATACATATATATCCAAAAACAACCATGGAATATATGTGACCGAGAACTCAATTACATGAATAGTTTCTTCAGTGTTCCATGCTTTCAAAAAATTTACTTGTTTAGTTACCTTGTCTAGGTCCAATGATCCATTTATAATCAAGATTTACAAAATCTACACATGTAGGTTCATTCAGCACATATCGTTTCACACAGTAGAAACTTTTCCTGTCATTTAATAGGTTTCAAATGTTTTTGAAAGAGGCAAACTGTGTGGTTCAATTGAGAATCATAAAAACTTTGAAAAACAATAATTTCCAGTCATCAATTGTAATACAAGAATATATCACACATTTTACAACCACATACAGATTCCTGAAGCACCTCGTTCAACAGCTCTCTTAAGCTAAACATTTGAGCCTTGCGAGCCTCAAGAACTACCATAACCTCTAGCCATATTGATTGGGGACTAAGGGTGCAGCGGATCCCTTAAATTAATGTCTCTAATGTGTACTAATGGCCACACAGGCACAGTGTCAACATTCTATCACCCTTTTATACAATGTTTTAGGCCCTTACAGATTCTATGGCTTTTTGATTACTTTCCAAGACTGCAACTACTGTATGTACGTAAGTAATAGAAATTCACTGCAACTCTCAGTCATTTCCAGAAAGTATTCCTGTTTGGTTTCCACTTGCCATTGCGTTTTTCTGTTTTTTAATTCAATATTTGAATAACTGCCAATTATTGAAATAATTACCATCATATATTCGAAGGCCATCAAATATTTTCATAGCTCTTCCGTCACTTGATGGCAGAGGCTAATGCAATTTTCTGTTTTCATGCACATGTACATTTACCCCCTATATTTGCAAAGCCACACAAAATCATACAGATCATAATTCTCAATAGCTCAGTTTCTGATTTATTGAGGGGGTTGTCATCCCTCCGCCTTTTGCCAGACAAAATGTCAAAGGCAGAACTTTTAACAGATCTCAAGTGAAATCAACAGATGTTAGGTGCTGTTAAAGGGATTGACACAGGTTAAGAAGCTGTCCTTTAAGTTGAGTTCTGAAGACAATTCTTAAAACTATGGATAAGACTGGCTTTCCTTGAATTGATAGGTTTAGATATGTTGCTCACTTATCAGCTTGTGAGAAACTTATTGGAAACTAAAAAGATACATCAAAGGGAAATAAACTTCACAGAGATAGACATACAGCAAAGAAGATCTAGACACATAGATAAATAGAGATAGATAGACAGATAGATAGACAGATAGAAAGATAGATAGAAGATGGATAGATAGATAGATAGATAGATATAGATAGATAGATAGATAGATAGATAGATAGATAGATAGATAGATAGATAGATAGATAGATAGATAGATAGATAGATAGATAGATAGATAGATAGATAGATAGATATAAACAGACAGACAGATAGACGGACAGAACAGGCAAAGACAGTTGGCTAAATAACATACAAGCTTTTTTATCGTGTTCATAGTTGAAAAATGTTTCTTGCAAAACCAAATTCCTTATTTCCTGATGGTATTAAGACCTGTGAAATCTTTTTTTTCCGGCCTCTACCAAGATGTAATCTTTCACATTTTGTCAAGAGTTACTCATGATACCTGAGCTGCCAAGTGTCATGTTCCATCAAGGGTTAATCAATGAAAATGTTGCCACTTATCAATCATACATCTTTCGGAAAATGAAACCAGGAGAAATGTCAGCTTTCAGAAATCGTAATTTCAAGACTGTTGATGATTTAGTAACATGTTGGTAAATTGCTGGACAGGATGGAGATCTGTGATGGACGCTTTGAACCAGGGCTGCGGAGACGGGTAGTAAGTGAACCGCCTCTAACTTCCGGGTCTGTTGGCTTCCAAAAAATATATTCCGTCTACTATTTCTCAGCTCTTCTTCAGTTTAACTCTGACTCCGATACCTCTCCATTATTGCAATACAAATATTATGTGGATTCTATCACTACTCTGGCTGGGTCACCTGAACTTATGTTGGACAGCAGTTTCGATCATTCTTGCCTCATTGCTGTGTACTCGCCTTGTCGTAAATATTCTACTTAGTGCATACATACAGGACATAAAGCCCCAACCTTCCACACATCCGCCTCCTTGGTTCTCTCTCCACACAACCCCCTCCTTCCCGTCCTATCACACCATCACATATGTGTGTTGGGAGACCAAATACTTCAAGTACCTCATTAGTTCCTGTGGAATAACTATCTCATTGTGGGATCTGATATAGAGGGCCATTACAGCAGTCTCCAGCAAAAATAAGGCATTTTCCATATCACAACTTGCTATCTGCTACAACATAACAATCTGGGTGATTTGTGGCGTGGTAATTGGCTATCGTAATGCTTTACTGCTCTAATTGACTAAGTCATTTCTTTCCAGATATTTTCAGGCACAAAATGAGAATAGCAGTCCTGAGCAGTAATGAGGTAATATTTATGATACATGTATTATGTAACTGTCATAATTAGACAAGTAGATCTGGTTCAATTTACGTATTCTTGGAGTCTGTTGTCCGCAGTAATATTCTAATTATGATATATGGTAAAAAAGCTTTTCTCTCATACACAATTAGATAGGAAGACCCACCTTCTCAGTGCAGCTGAGAAGGATGGGAGACACTCCACAGGTTGAGAATTACATTTGCGACACAGAGCGTGTCGCGGCAGTTTAGGGCCTATTCCAATCAAAAATAAAGGTATGGGCTGATAGGAAATAGTTTAAAATGTATTGTGTGCGATTTTCAGAACTTTCCTGTACTTTAAAGTGTCAAAATCTGCCGATTTTCAACAATTTACCACCAAAAAATCAAAGGAGTTTCAGACTGAAGAGAGGGAGGTTTTGCAAAACTGATAGCTGTAAATCATTGTGTTGTTCATAATTTGCTATTTCTGTTTGTATGTCTATTGTTTTCCAAATAATAGCATTGGACTATCACATTTAACAGTCAATCATGCTCAGTCAAGCAATTCATGTATTATCTGATTGGTTGTTCCAAGAACACCTTCGTGAACAGTGATTGACTCAGTCCACATTTGACAAATTCAGATCGCATTTATATTGAATGAAGTTTGCAGACCTCTTGGTACAGTTTTATTGTAATCAAGGCATATATTTGTAAATGCATACACTGCCATCATAATTGCACAATGATGTTTATGTTATCTTATATTTAAGACAGTTAAAGAAATTAAATTCCCCAAAATACATTACGATCATAAATCCTGATAGATACACAGATTGATCAAAAAATCTTTGGGTAGGCCTGCATAGATTGATAAACAGATAGGGGCCAAGATAGATAGATAGATAGATAGATAGATAGATAGATAGATAGATAGATAGATAGATAGATAGATAGATAGATAGATAGTGGAACCATACTACAAGTAACATTTTAGTTTAAATTATGTGTTATATATTTTTCACAGGTGAAGAGAACTACCACATATTCTGATATTTTTAAAAGTGACATCCAGAAATGATGGTTCCCTCCCACTTTTTAAATATCTCGACTGTTCTTTTTGTTGAAAATGCCTCAGGACTGGAAAGAAAACCAAATAACTGCTATGTTGTTTTCTGTTTGTGATTGCAGTTTTCTGTTTGTGTTCATGTTTGATTGTTTGTTATTATCACTTATTGCTTGCAATGATTTTCAAGAGTGCTCAGCAAATGCAATGTCCTCAGTCTACGTTGCCTACAGCAACATGAAGACTGTGACCTCGGTCTACACAATGTACTAGTACCGGGGGAGCAATAAACTCATAGAGCATAAACTGCGATATGCAGGAGCACACCGAGACATATTTCTTCCAGAATACAGAAGCACGGAGTTCATAAGCGAACATAGATCTCATATGGTATGCAATATTGCTGGTCACATTATGCAACAGTTTCAGAAGACTCTTTATAAGACAGGTAGCAGGGTAGGAAAGCATTAAGTTGGACGCTAAATACAATAGAATAGAACAGGAGAGAATAGAGTAGATGTCTATAGAAGCATACTAAGTAACCAGTTTTTGAACAAGCCAGATATATTTTGCATCCAGTCATGGGAAAATTTGAAATATTTTAGTACTCTGAAAATAAATTATGTGCAGAGAGCTGCTGATGCCCTATTTGTCAGATGTCACTTGACTTGTGTTGTGCTGGTATACCCAGATCAGCCGGGGCAGCTCAACCACCATCTTTTTGGAGGGAGCTGCACTTCTTATTTTTGGCAACCACCATATAATAAGATGAAAAGACTGAGAGTTTGGAACATACCTTATTAAATCAGGGATGCCTAGGGACTTTCAGTTGCCCCAGCATAGAACACTGGATACAATTTAATGTCCCATGGCCTCGGACTAAAGTGAGTACCCAAGGTGAGATTCAAACCCACGTCCTCAAAGCCAGTGGACAAGCGTTCTTGACCGTTAGGCCACAGGGGTACAGTTGCTCTTTAAAATACCTGCATCCTTGATATGGAGCTTGTATTGCACCATTGATGTTTCCTGTTATATCTATTAGCATGGCCAATGGCCATTGAACTAGTATCATGGTTCTTGATGCCAGTGTTGGAGGTCTCGAGGCCGGCCTTGTCCTCGAGGCTGGCCTCGGGCCCATATTTTGATGGCCTCGGCCTTGGCTCGGTCTCGGATGCCAAATCCTTGGCTTTGCCTCGGTCTCGGGTGTCTTTGGTTGAGTGATGGTGGCCTCGGGACCGGCCTCGTCCTTGAGGCCGGCCTCGAGGCCATATTTTGATGGCCTCGGCCTCGCCTTGGCCTCGGAGGTTCATGCCTCGGTCTCAGTCTTGGCCTGTGATGTCCCGGCCTCGATTACATCACTGCTTGATGCTAGACAGGGGTCATAATCTTGCAAAAGTAAGTAAACCCTCTGCCCCACTGGAATAGCATTGGGCTTGGGTGCATCTACTTCTCAGAGCAACTGTATGGACTCTCTAGTGACTATTGCCCTTCTCTTTACTTAACGGAGACCATACAAGGTCTTTTTTGCCCATCACCAGATTATGTTGACCAAAGAGCCCCTTCGGCCACTGTACAAGAGATCGCAAAGGTGAAAGATAATTATTGGCAAAAAGTCAAGCAAAACGGCTTAGATAGAAAAAAAAACTGGGAAAAACCTAACTAATGATAACTTCCCTGAGCTATGTTTCTTGATGCTGAATGTATTATTCAACGCAGCATATGTCAAGAGATTTATAGCACCATTACATCACTCTGGCTGTATTCTTTGAAAGCTACCTGTTATGCTTGGAGATGAATCACTCTATTTGGTGATAGAGCATCCCATTTTTGCATTATTTCACAGCCACTATCCTTTATAAATCCTTTATAAATCTTTCGTAAATCCTTTGTGGATCCTTTATAAGTATTTAAGTGGTTATTATCAAAAGCAGCAGCCATCCAAAAATGTCAGAAAAATGATGGATGATAAGACAGATAGTCTTTTTTATTTGGAGGTAGGGGAAGGATTTAATTCGAAAATCATATGTAAGCTTGGCTCTGTTTTAGACTTGGCGTGTCATCACTACCAACGAATAATTTTTCTGCAACAAGCGAACTGTCAGTCAGCAGCTGGTCTGACAGTCCCTCTACCTTCCATTTGGATTCTACCTTTCTACATGCAGTATCTGTCTACACATACCTGTGTCTATCTCTCCGTTTATCTATCTATCGATCTCTCGATTTATTGATCTAATTCTCCATCTATTCATGTATCTTACCCATGATGACATATTTACAAGCCATGTTTAAGAATTATGGTACTGGTACGTAGAAGATCATTGGTCCCCAGGCATGGCCCCCTCTTCTTTGAACACTAGTTCCTTTCAGGCATAAATCATAATTAGAATGTTACTGCAGAGTAGAGGCCCAAGGAATACATAAATTCATACCATAATTGGGCCAAATTAGGGTTAGAGATACGGTAGAATTATAAAAAAAATAAAAGCAAATGAAGATCAGTGCACGAAAAACAAGTAATGCATAATGGATAATTGCAATTTTTTGGATGAAAATATTTTTACATAAAGTTGGCTAAGAGATCCTAGTCTAACTATTTTGTGAATAATGTGCTTGTAATAACTGGAAAGAAATGACTTAGTCAATTAAAGCAATAAAGCATTACGATAGCCAATTACCACGCCACAAATCACCCAGATTGTTATGTTGTAGCAGATAGCAAGTTGTGATATGGAAAATGCCTTATTTTTGCCGGAGACTGCTGTAATGGCCCTCTATATCAGATCCCACACTGAGATAGTTATTCCACAGAAACTAACGAGGCACTTGAAGTGTTTGGACTCCTAGAACGCAGACATGATGGTGTGACAGGGTGTGGGGGGGGGGGGGGGGGGGGGGGTTGGCGTTATAAGGAGTTGGATTTAAATTGGATTACTGGTCTCTGCAGGACTCTATCTATCCATCTATACATCTATCTATACATCTATCTACGCATCTATCTCTACATCTATCTATGTATCTTTCTATACATCTATCTACATCTATCTACATCTATCTACATCTATCTATCCATCTATCTATCAACCAATACATTGTAGGGCTACTCTTCAACATCTAATCTGACAAAAAAAAACCAAAAAAATGCATTGGGCAACAGTGTGACACATTCAATACCAGGTACTGAAAACACAAAAGACCAGTCATAGAAGCAGCAGTATACCATTTCTTTATTTTTCAGATAATATTTCACCTTTCAAATACTGTGTAAGGAAAAAAGCTCTCAGAGAAAAACCTCCTGTTGGAGAATGGAGAAAAGCCACCAGTTTAAGTGCTTTGGGAACTTGATGTAAAGGCTAGCACCTTAACTTGAGTCAATAGCATCTCAAGCACCTAACATCTGCTGGCTTCTCTGGTTCCTTTAGAAGGTTGAGGTGTTGTGACATTTGTCTGCTAACACTTAACATTTTCTTTCTGGCAGGAATATGAAATCTGGTAGCGTTTTACTGTGTGACATAACAGACAATCACTTAATGCATTATATTGTAGAAAGTGACATAGATATACCTACATTGAAAAAAAAAGGATGTGGGTTAATGGTAATATTACCATAAAATCTCCAAAAACTGTACTTTCTTCCCTAGAAATAGTGTTTTTTGTGAATTTACAGTTATATGACCAATAAACAATATTGAGTTATTTTACAGTCAGGGTCTAGCAGATAAATCAACCTCAAAATGTAATTATAAAACAAAAATTAAAAGAACTCAGAAAGACAGATTCTAGGAAAAATCTTTTTTTTTTTAGAGAAAAACATATCTTCTCTTACAATTTCATTAAGAATATAATTGAACAGCAGTGCCCGAGTGCAACAGCTTTCTTTAGCTAAGTATTTGTGCTCTGCAAGCTGCTAGAACTCACACAACTTCAAGCCATATTGATTGGGGACTCAGCGGATTCCTTAAATTAATGTCCCTAATGTGTACTAATGGCCACACAGGCACAGTGTCAACATTCTATCACCCTTTATACAATGTTTTAGCCAGCTTTGGCTTTATGATTGCTTTCAAGAACATTTAATTGTTTTTCCCGGTCCAAAACCACTTTCATCTATTTTCCAAGAATCTTGCTTGACTTTCTGGGACTTTTTGATAGCTTCACGGGACTTCTTCATTACATTACATACTTCTTATTCTCTGTCTTTCCAAGACTAGTTATTGCATTTCTCGACTTTTCCGACGATTCCTCAGTAATCTTAGAGCCGCTTTCATTATACTCTTAATCTTCCTATAACACCATTCTTGCATTATTCATGACATGGAAAGATTTTCATTCTAATTTCTCTATTTCTGTATTAAAATTATTTAATTGATCACACTGCCATTGTTTTCAAATAAGTGGATCATGCTATTCTTCAAGGCTTTTGGAAGTTTAGCCTAAAATAATGCAACTTGGCATCACTGAAATAGCACAATTTTAGTCTATTCTATTCTGTTAAATGTAATTCAGTTAACATCTGACAAACCACGTCATAGCTTTGAATATTGAAATAAGACACAATTTTAAGCAATCCTGCAACTGTATCATTTTCAAAATGTTCACCTATATTTGATCTCGAAGGATTTGACAATTCCAGTTGAAACCTGCTTCAGTGCTTGTGATGTCAAATTGTGGTTCCCATTTGGTTATTTTTTACTTCCTTAATCTGAGTAAAATAAAACAACAAAATATGATAAAATAGTTGAATTTACTCCTGCAGGATCAGCAACATCACCGTGCCCATTGTATGATGTACTAAAGAACCATTGCCTTCACTGCCGATATCCATATATTCCTCGTTTTTGACAAGCGAATAGAACTTCACCCACTATCAGCCAACTACATTTGCAATTGCCCTTGTAATTCATTAGACTGTGCCTACTTTAATCTAAAATCCCGTGCATTTTGCATCTCTCAATTGCATTTCACTTTCTACAAACTTTTAACTGGATTTAGTTGCATTCTAAGGATTTTACAATGAGCCACAATCTTGTTTCAGCTAATGGACTCGACTGATAGATGGCATTATTTTCCCCACAAGGACAAAGCAGTCGTATCTTCTGCTTGACTTGCTACGGCGGCCATGCATCTCACATTTATATAAATTACTCATTTTCCAAATCATTGGGCTGCTAACTGATTTGCACTGCATTTGCAACAAATAATCAAGTGCTACCATCCCAAGGTTGTCAGTAAAAACATGTTAAAAGGCAATAACATGTTTAAAATAGGCAATACAGACTAACAATATTCAAGGAGGGAAAGAGACAGAAAGCAGAAAGACAGATAGAAAGATAGGTAATAGACATAAAATACAAAAATAAGTAAATAGATTGGTAAATTATATTATAAATCGATTGAATATTGATACATACTTTTAGACTTGAGTATCTCCAACATTAACTCAATTCCATCAGCTTAGTATGTAGTACCGTGTATAGTATACTGTATGTTCATCTTAAAAAATGATGGAAATGCCCAAAAAATTTAAAATTGCATAAAAATGTGCATTCTCATTTTCCTACAATTTATGGAAGATCAAAAGGACAGGAAGGATTCGGAACGAAATTGCATGGATCTGAATTCTAGAAAAAATTCTATGTATAAATGCATGTCAACTTGCAGTGGATTTGAAGTTAAATTGCGCGGATTGTACAATACAAACCAGGTCAGCAAGTTTTATTGTCTCGCAAGCTGTCTGCATGGGTTTTTCAATATTTGTGTTTTTTTTTTCGGTTTATTTCTATACCGGGGAACTGGTTGAGCAAAATATCTGTCACATGCATAGTCAATTAGCGAAAATAGCTAGATACCAGAAAATCTATGACATGGTTTTGGTTACATGTCTTCAGCTAATTTAGGGGTAATGAACATAAATTATCCAGAATTCAATTTGGAGTTTCAGAAAGTAGAATAGCAAAAATACAGAAAAATGTTTTTGAATTATTCTTGATTAATAATATCGTGTTTTATGACATCTTTTAAATGGAAATTTCACATCAAAAATATTACATTTAGTCTTTAGAATTTTAGAAACACATATTAAACTCGGAGTAACAAGTGGGCGAACAATGATTCATTGTTACTTTTTTCACAAAGTAACAATCCCCCATAACCGATATTCCAATTGAGTTGTTGTGGGAAACGTTATTAGAATTTAAAATGAGAATTATTGTAATTTTCTAATATTCTATGCAGAGCTTTCCGTGGTTATTAATTTGGAAAGGAGACTTTTATGTTTTCAGCAGATGGTGTTGAATTAGTAACTGCTATGGGTGGTTTTTTGCAGGGAAAATATGACCGATTCTGAATTTTGTAACAACCAATTTTACTAACCAGAAAAAAAATCGCAGGATGGCATTTTGGAATGACTTCACTTTTTTAGTTTTGATTTCAGCAGCCTATCACTCACATGCCGAAATTTAGAATGAGGGTTGCTTGATGAAACGATAGAGCAAGCGCGAGTCACCAACATCAGACCGTGGTCACAGTCTTTACGTTGCTGTATCAGGTTGGGTCTTCCTATCTACACCAACACGTTTCACATTTACCCACTTCCTTTAAAATATACCATATGTGTGCAAATACTTAAATTCACTTATACCATACATTATTGGCATACAATTGCCATATTCTGAGGCGAAATGCAATTACATGTACTACTCTTGACTACATGCTATCCAATACATGTATATCATGCCCACGAGCCAAATGGCCAACTTAAGTTTCCGAAACAACTCAAAACAGCATTTTTACTTGATCTCTACTTTTCCAGTAAGTATAACTCCAGGGAGTAAGTCTCAAAGAAGAAGATATCACAATACTCTCTTCTAGGAAGTGAATTCTAGCTTCCAGCTCAGAAAAACCACAGCTGTCTTCTTCATAATGGCAAAGAATTCGGGAGTCAGAAAGCAGTACTTTGTGCTCTGTACTTCGGGCTTTTTGTGTGCCTATGTATCTTTTGTTTATTGTTGTATCTTTTCTGTGTCTCTGTATCTTTTGTTTGCCGTTGTATCTTTTGTGTTTATCTTTGTTTGCATCTTAGATAGGCCTATTGTAGACATCTTTGCATTGTGCACTTCACTTTTCGGCCTTTGATTTCTGTACGTCTTTTGTTTCTTGTTCAATTTGTTCCTCTATTGACTGTCTTTATTGTCATACTTTCTGGCGTATGCTTTCATATTGTACAGTATGTCTACGACTCTACATTGTAAAACCTGAGTGTAAAATGTTCAGCATCTATGAGTCATTACATAGTTTCTTTCGCGACGTGGTCTGTGTATCAGACTACAATTTTGAGAGTTCTAACATGCATGAACAAAAATGAATGTTAGAACCCAAAACACTGAAAAATTGGGTGCCTAGTTGACTCAGATCTCGTACACCTCCTTATTATATCTTTTAAGTAATTATTTTGGGCAATATAAACAAATCCTTAGCAGGACACATTCAATTTTGTCGGTTAGATCCCGGATTTTCCAATGGTAAAGTTTCAAAGTGAGGTCTAAAGGAGGTTAGCTCAGTGATGTTCTGGGTCGCTTATTGCTATAGCTGGTCCCTGATTCGATTCACAGTAGTTTCAGTCATAATTCGATCATCCTTCTGCAGACGAAATTGAACAAAATGCCATATTTTATGCTAATATTTAACAGTGTACGACTGTACGTTTTCACACAATGTGTGTTTATCGCCATACATTTAAGCCCTACATTTCTTCTCAATTGTCTCCTTTACATATCTCAAATACTTCAAAGGGAGCCCATGCCTTAAGGCATTTTTCATTTGTACCATTTGTTCTTATCCTACATCATTGTATGCTCCAGGCAACTTGCTCATTTGAAGCTTTGAAGGAGCAGGCTTGTGCAACATTTTAAGAAGGTTCTCTATTCACAGTCGACAATTGCAATATACATGCATTGTTGGGAAGTGGTGGTCAATTCCGGTGAAGTTATGTTGGGCACAAACTAACCTCAGTGACAGCATTTTTTCCAATTTTGTACCAAATTTTACCTTAAATATGCCAGTCAACATGAGGCGCTTTATTCAAAGTCTCTGTCAACATGCATTGTACCTATCCTAACTGCTGGACCTGACTGACTGACTAATCTTGAGCTGGTACATCCCGGATCAGCCTGGGGCAGCTCAACCTCCATCTTTGTGAAGGGAGCTGCACTTTCATTTTTGGCGACCGCCATATGACGATGAGATGAGAAGACTGTGAGTCTGGCACATGCTCTATTAATTCAGAGATGTCCAGTGTCTTTCAGTTGCCCCAGCATAGAATAGAGCCAGTGGACCAGGCCATCTGTCTATCTCTACTGACTGTCATATATCTGTTCAACGTGTTCATGTCTCTATTTCTACCATACATCCTTCCCTATGAACAATAAAAAAGAATAAATCGGTTATGCGACAATAAATAAGATAAATCCATTCTTCATACCCCCGGGCATGCTGAGCTAGGGTCTTAGTCCATGTTTAACATTTTGCCCTGAAGGGCTATGCGGCTTAACTAGTGACTTGTCGCAATTACGTTAAGATTTGGCAAGTCACTTGCTAATTGGAATTAATTACTTTGGAGATCAGATCAATTAAACTTCAGGAGTTTTCTGCTATCCTTAAGAGGGCCTTGTCGGGGTTAATTGTGAACTATTGCCATTGCAGTGACATTTTTTTTCTATAAGCACTGATTTTGGAAAAAAAAAGTACAGAATTGGTGAATACTGGGAGTGGTCTACAGCTACAGTACTGTGCGGGTATTAAGTGTTTATATACAGGCAGCTGGCATAGGCAGTTGCCAGAGGCAGATGTAAGGATGAAATGACATATGAATTCCCCGTTCCTCAGCAAGATAGAATCTGAATATTGTGGAGTGACAACTGAGCTAGAATCTCACTGAGATGAAGTAAACTTTTCCCTTCACATTTTATTTTAGCCCCTTGTTTATTTCCTCCAAGTCTTCTTCTCCCTTTTCTTCTTTTTTGTCTTTTTTTATGCAAACTTCTTACATTTGTGTTGGCATCCAAGATGTTTCCCAGCATCTAGTAGCAGAAGTGATAAATTGATCTTAATTTGTTTTCGAATGGAATTTAATAGGCTGCTGGAGAATGATTTAGAATTGATTAATTAACTCGGGTTCTCTAGATTTTTTTTAATGAAACAGCAGGGTTATATGGATTTTAAGTCTCATGTCGTTTCTCTGATGAAAAATTCTTGAGGAAGGTTTACAGTGAAAGCACAGAAAATTAGAAGATGTTGATCGAGAATGAGATCCAATTAATACTTTAAGCAATTTGATATTAACAAGGTTTAGAATAAGTTTCCAACCATTGTCTTATTAAACAGAGCTCATTTTGCTGTAGTTGAGAGCCAGGGGAAAACCAAGTACAGAGCAGTCCTGTGTTTGACTTTGATACAAGTATTAGCAAAGGGCTTCCTGACAACTGTCTGGTTAATTCCAACTGACAAAACCATAAAAACAAAATTACAATAATAATCTCGTAAGTGCGAAACAATGATCTCTATCATTTACCATTGCATTAGACATAAACCTGTTGAATTCCATTCCTCTACGTATTGTAACTACCTCGTTCTTTAGAAAAATCAAGGCAAATCAACTGAATATGTTCGAAAGCCATTGTTCCTCGTGTTTGCGTCTATCACGAGTCCCATCCCTGGAAGAACAAACTCAAAACCTAAAGATGAGCAAATAGCAATCCTTGCATTTGTCTATTGACACCCAGAAAAGCAAATAGAAATTCTTGCATTTCTATATTGACACTTGGCTCTGATGTGAAGATCCCCCATGACGGATGACAAGCCTCGTCCTTGATAGCTGATGGTGTCCTTGATAGAGTGAGAGGGTCGCACTCCAGGAGATGATCCAGCAAATCCATGAATAGTAAAAAGGGAAAAGAGGAGCTCGCTACCATAAGGTCATCTGGTGTCATCTGGAGTCAAGACCAAATTGTCAGACTGTCTTCTTTGGTGATACAGAGACTTCTTTTGAGTTGTGTCACAACATAGTATGATAGCCATGTTATTTCTAGTATGATAGCCATGTTATTTCCACTAGTCATTTTTAAAGAAAGGTTGTCTCCTGGCTCTGTAGTTCTAAGAAAGGTCATATATGATTCTATACCTTCAGATGTAATATGTCAGCTGGTGTCAAAACAAATTGCAGACTGTCTTCTCTGGCGATGTGGAGATATTTTTGAGTTGAGTCAAGACAAAATTGTCAGATTGCTTCTCAAGGTTTACAGAAAGTCATTGTCTCATATAGTAGTATCACTGCAAGTGGTTTACTGGTTTGTCATTTCTAAGGAATGCTATTGTCCCTATTGATGTGGTATGAGACAGTGACAGGGACACTATCTTTCAATACCCCTATGAGTGGTCATGACTGATGTTTAATTTTTTTATTCATAAAGTGAGGAAACAGTATCATATTTTGTTTGGTGTGAAAGACCAGGCTTACCTCGAATATTGTGACCTTCAATGTCATCTCTCTTGTGAAAATAACGTGAATACTGCAATGAGTATTGTAAAAGAATGATCAATATCATACAGACCTGTCATCTGATGTCCTATAGTACTCTTATCTTTTCTCTATACCATGTAAAACATCAGACAAGATGTTTCTTTTTTTCTATTCTTTACTTTTGCTTTTTCAAATCTGTGTGTCAAAGTGTCATGGTAATTCTCGCTTCTCTTGAACAATGTTGGAAAAAGGATTCAGAATATCATTTTTTAAGTATGATGTAAGTAGTATTGTCATTTCATACATATCTTTCATCATTCAGTGTCAGCTTGTGTCAAGGAAATTGTAGACTATCATCTTTTTGAGCAGTTTCATTCAGAGACATCTAAATCTTGGTGCAGAAACAGGTGCAATCTCTTAGTGTTATTGAAATCTGCCCGTTTGCTGAAATGTCCTACACACACATATTGTTTGAAGTGTGTCGTTAGGTCTCTTGAGAAAACTAGAAAATGAGTAGTACTACCGAAGGACATGTAGAACGTAAAGCTGTCCCATGAGATGCCACATCATGTGAGATGCAAAATTTACACCCATATGACTTCGACATAGGGCTAATTTCGCTGTCATCTGATTTTATCTATGGCATATGACTCTTTATGTGTCACCTGACAGAGTTCGTATGTGACTTTGTCATTGTCATGATGTTACTCATCGCTGGAGTAATATACGACTTTGCTTGTTTCATATGACTGCGTTACCCGTGTCATGACACGTCAAACAGAACTGGCAAATCAAATAGGATGCAACTATGTCTGCGGAATCAAAAGACCTAAAATCTTATCATGATAAGAAATATTAAGTCCAGATCACAGACAATTAAGAAGAAGGACAATCATGTGTCAATATCTGCAATGAAATGTAGCAATTCTGGTATTGGTTCAGGAATCATGCCAATAATATTGATGATTGTCAAGTGAAATTTAATCAGGTTTTTGTTCTCTGCAATTTCTGGAAATGGAAATGAAATGTTTAATCAGGAAATTAAAGTGTCTTTCATGATGCCTTTTGAAAAGTGCTCTTCCAACATCCATTTTGTTTTAGTTTAATTACCTGATTATCAGCCATTGTTGAGTTAATTCACATCCCTTTGAACTTGAAAGATCTTATGATTTTTATCCATTTCTTTAGTTTCTAAAAAAGTACTTCATAAAATGGCCTGTTTTCAAAAGTTTGACATAACTATATTATAGACTATAGACAGTCTATAGGCCTGTACCATACTGTCATCCTTTCTATATGAGACCTCGTCATTAAAATCCTGGTTTGCCTTGTGAGACCAGCATAACAGTAGCCATCATTGCCTGATAATCCAAGTAACCATTAACACTTGGGTGGAGTGAAGCAAAGATTAATGGGGGATTGCTCAGTTGCCTCATGCCATGACACTGCAGGAACCCAAACCTGCAAAATCTCAGGCAGCATGCTGAGTTCTTGATTCAATCACAGGTCTTTGGTCGCATGCTCTGTACTTGAGAATTAGTCCTGCGTGGATCATTAATCACAGCAAAGCTATGACTATAGGCCTGTGATTCAGTTCCGTCTTAGTGCCACAGGACTTATGTTGGACTGTTCCAATCATCATAAAACTCATCGCCAAGCCCATTGTCCGTTTCAATTAACTCCATTAGTCCAGCAACATTGGGAATAAAGCCCAGTTCATCAGTCCACTTCATTGACAACTTTTGCCAGTGTTCACACCTACGTTGGAGCAACGTTGTGACAACTCCAGACAACATCACAATTTTGGTGAAAATTACATGGAATAGTATGGTAGAAATTGTGATAAAATCAAATCTCAACATTGTTTCATGTTGTGGCAACATAATTTCTACTAAGCAGCTTTCTTGTTCGTCGTCAGTCATAGCATCTCAAACATCCATTTCTAATTTAACCTTATCGTCTTGACTTGACCAGCTGTTTAGCTGTTTTTGCTCACTTTACTCTAAATACAATAACTGTTACATGCTTGCAACATTCTTGTTGTATTTTTATTTTTATAATAAGTTTATATTTATACCAGGCAAAAGTTATCCAGGTAACATTGAAAATGCCACGACTTTTAAGGTAACTACTCACATCAAAACAGCGCAGAATTTTTTCAAAATGGTGAAAATTCCACTTTGAGTCGGTCTTACATGCAGACACTAAAGCTGCTACGAGAAAATTGAGGCAATTGACTGGAAAAGTATTGGCTAGAAGGAGTAGAAGGGTTCTTACAGGCAGATAATGCCCTTAACTGCTTGATGACCTTCAGAATTGACCTCCAGATTTGACCTCTGACCTTCAGGTTGACCTTCGACCTAGTAAACCCCAGAAATGCCCTCATCAATCCCCCCACTATTTCCTATGACAGGGTGATTGGGGTTATTAGGAGAAGAGGGTCCCACCCCTTCTACCCTGCAACTACTGCCCCCACTCTATGGCTCCAGGCTAGTCCAGTGCAAAGCTATAAGCAATATTAACAGGGCTGTAGACCTGTTGTGCTATATATAGTGTGAGCAATAAGACAGGGAGGATTTGTATTGGTGAAAGGGCTTTAAAGTTGAATCTCAAACTTCGCACACAATTTAAAATCCATGAGAATTTTATAATGTTTTGCTAATGATAATAAAATGGGAAGTTCACCGACATATATTTTTAGTAATAATCAGTTGTAATATCCATGTTCTCACATAAAAATAATAGTAATATACTCAAAATTACATTACTTAATAGTGATAATAGCACTTGTTGCTCAGAAAGATTCCCAGAAATAACAACCATCAACCATGGTTCCCAAGGTTAATAATCAAACTAAATGAAGAGAAGGAAAAGGATGTTTCTTCAAACTTGTCATGCATGGCACATTGATTTGCAGCCAAAGCAAATATCAACTCTATTCGCCAGTGTTACATTATACTGAAGCCGCACCAATACAATGCCTGAATGGGTGCATGAAAAGAATCTTCTAAAGATAAATGGATAGATATACTTGAAAAAACAACAACCAAATAGATAGATAAAAATATAGATAGCCTAAAATATTTAAATCAGCGTAAGTTACCGAGTGGGCCAAGAAAATTGCTTGGCTTATTTGGTATCTTTGGGCCCTGAATAAGACACTCTGGAACTGTGATCCTAACAGCAAGATCTAACAAGACACTATTACATCATCTCAGCTCATACAAATTGCATATTCACCCCATACTCACATATTCACCAATGTCAGGGCAATTGTCACATCTACAGTGTAGTAAAGATGATATATATGTCACATCTTCTGCCCTTTGACATGACCTATATAAATAACCCTCATGTTCTAGAATAAATGTAAGAAATCTGGCATTGTAAAGGGCATCTTCGATCCATTTTGTGCATTAAATAAGTAATTCCAAGATACAATTTCATTCAAGGTAACTTCCAAGATACAATTTCATTCAAGGTAACTTCCAAGATACAATTTCATTCAAGGTAACTTCCAAGATACAATTTCATCCAAGGTAACTTCCAAGATACAATTTCATTCAAGGTAACTTCCAAGATACAATTTCATTCAGGGTAACTTGGGTAACTTCCAAGATACAATTTCATCCAAGGTAACTTCCAAGATACAATTTCATTCAAGGTAACTTCCAAGATACAATTTCATTCAAGGTAACTTCCAAGATACAATTTCATTCAAGGTAACTTCCAAGATACAATTTTATCGATTAATTCAGATAGACTGACAGGAATAGAACTTCACTTGTTGGCAATGGTCACTTTGACAAATTTTCGTAAATTTCATGGTACGATATTTACAGTGGGCCACCATAGCATAGCAATAAAAGTCACATCATTTATAACTGTATCTGAGACAGTCCATGAAGGCACAGCAAGAATGAGCAAGAAGCATCTCAGAATTAATAGATCTACATATTGGTGATTGATTGAGATACATATATATATAAGCATACATATGTATGAGAACATTTTATAAAATTGGAATATTGATTATTCTAATACTGACACTTGGGAATACTGTTTCATCTATAATATACACGACGAAATGCATATGGGATGATACACATATATATGACTGAATTTTGAAAGTAAATGCAGCACTATATTTACTGAAATCTTGGTCTTATAAATTGCTGCAATTCAAGACAAAACAATCCATTACTGAAGACCCATTCTGTTTTACAATTTCGTGGCTGTTTTATGAATTAATGCATTTATAACAGGGTTTAATATAATGCATGTGTCATTCAGAAAACATGATGCCATGAAAATCAATAGATACACATTTAAAATTAAATTTCTGTCTGTTTTGATACCCTGCAAGGTAAAAAAAATCTCTCCATATATAAGTCAATGTAATATACACACAATGTTAACAGTCATCATATAAAATGAGACAGTGGATATAAAATGCAGAAAAAGTCAGTTCTTACACTGTGAGAGATGATTTTAAAATCAGCAGTTCTTAATTTGGCTCATCGGGCCAATTTAGCAATCACTAACTAAGCATGACCAGTGCTTCATCCAATTCACCACATTCCGTTTACTGATTAATTCAATTAATCTAATGTCATCTGATCTAATCTAAAGTCAAAATCAACCTTGAAACAACTGACAGAAACATTAGATTAAAAGGAATTCAATGCAGAGTCAGATTCAGAGTGAAAAAGTGACATTTTCATTGATCCCAGCAACTAGGTATGATCCATCATGGTATGGGTGGGGGTTGAAACTCATAGTCTTCCACACCCAACTATTGACTCAGCACACAACCATATAACACTAAAGTTTAAAAAATATAAATATATCATTTTTGACACTAACTTAAACTAGATGTAACATGGAAAAAGCTACATTTTCATTTCAAGATCTAAACTACTGAGTATCATCATAGAAGTGTACTACACTTCTATGGTATCATCACTCAGTACCGGATTGCATGAACGCTTAACATGGGTTATCTAAAAGTGGTTAACTCCTACAACTTATCTTATAACTGGGCTGCTGGCAAAAAAAAAAAATTAAATTGTAACACGAGCTTAGTTATTTAAAACTATTTATCTGACTCATGTTCAGCATTTACACAATATCAGTAAAATGAATCATAAAACCACTTTAGGATAACCCGTGAAAAGCGTTGATGCAATTCGGTAGAAGGTGTTCAAACTTTGAGTCTTCTGCACCAAACTATTGACTCTATACAAAATCATATAACACTAAAGTTTCAACATATCAATATATTTTTCTACTCATTTTTCTACCCTAACTTTAGGACCCATTATTACCAACAGTGTAACAGAGCAGAATACAATGAATAGCTGCAGTAAGAGGTATAGACAGTTGAGACCCAATTGTTAGTAATCAATCATTGTTCAGGAAAAGCCACAGTCCCTGGATATTCAGAGTAACAAAGCATATATATTGAGGGGAAATAAACAGTGAAACTCCACTAGTGAGGAAACTTATATACTGTATCACAAGGTCTGTATACTATAGGGTAAAATCAGTTCATGGGTAGGAATTCCCGGCTCAATATAGTCATCTAAAAATACAGAGATTTCCAGACTAAATACAGACATTTCCTGACTAAATACAGACATTTTCAGACTCAATACTGCCATTTCCTGACTCAACATAAACATCTCACAAAACATCTGCAGACTCCATACAGTCATCACACTAAAAATACAGACTTCCCCATCGCTATTATTTGGTCAAGATCACCGCAAAATCAGAACTCTTCTATATTCTGTTACTTAGACTAATAAAACACAAATAAACAGTCTCTGGAGTCCTGACCCATTTCACCAAATCTCCATAACGGAGACCGGACTGCAGCTAAAATAACCCTAGTAGCTATTACGCCCAAGAAACAATGAAACATTACCAGGAACCTCACAAAAAAAAGGACATCTTTCGACTGACTGATTTCTGGCAATCCGAGAGTCACTTATACGACCGACCCAATCGCACCATAGTTATCAGATATCTGGGAAGGCAAATAGCGTGAAATGGGACAAAAGAAGGCAAAAATCACCAGCAAAGAAAAAAAGGAAAATGTAGAGAAAAAGCACACAAAATGAAGCAAATTGTAGGAAAAATAACAGGGCTTGGTACGCCCGCAAATATTTAGTACCATAATTAAAAACTGTTCAGGAAAAATTAAGTCACAAATTGATCAGGACAGATTGAGGACATACAAAGGGTAGAACAATATACAAAGACAGACTAGATAGATCGATCATATAAACAGAGCTCATAGAAAGACTGATACTGACCTAGACAGATAAGTTAGTCGACAGATGGCGATGCAAAATTATTCATTTGAAGTCGGACGACTCAGATCTTCTTCTTTTTTTTCAACCATTCTCAATAGGATCTACAAATTATGTCTAGTAATCAGTCTCCACATTAGTGGTCTTTCATATTTCTTATTCAATGCATACCTTCAGGAAATTTAAGGATTACCATATAATGCTACATTTAGAATTCCATTAAAGAATTTAAGCAACCTGCATGTGATTTTAAAGATACCTTCAGGTGCTTCATCTCTGAGACAAATATGGAGCTCATTAAGATTCATTATAGACTTAATATTTTTGTACCTTATTTTCTAAAGATTAAAATGCTATAAATGGCAGTCAGCAAACTGCCAAGCCAAGGTAATGCTTTTGTGTTCTTGTGTAAGATGAAGATGGGTCTCCTCGATCTCGCCTTGTCAATCTTGTCACCTCGATCTCGTCTCCTCCATCTCGTCCCCCTGCTCTCTCCTCTCGTCTTTTCCATCTTGTCTCCTCAATCTCGTCTCCTCCATCTCATCTTCTCTCATCTCATATCATCTCCTCTCATCTCCTCTCACCTCCTCCTCCAACCCTCTCCTCTTGTCTTCTCTATCGATCTCGTCTCCTCCATCTCATCTCCTCTAACTCCTCTCATCTCGCCCCTACCCCCTCCTCTTGTCTCTTATATCTCGTCTCCTCCATCTCATCTCCTCCATCTCTTGTCCTCTTTTCTCATCTCGTCTCATCTCCTCCCCCTACCCTCTCCTCTCATATCCTCTCCTCTCATCTCCTCTCTTCTCCCCTACCCTCTCCTCTTGTCTCCTCCATCTCCTCTCATCACATCTCCTTTATCTCGTCTTCCCTATCTCGTCTCCTTTCATCACCTTGATCTCGTTTCCTCCTGTCGCATCTTCTCTCCTCTCCCCGCCTCTCCTTGAGAGAAAAGAAAGAGCAATCTGCGCCATTTTGGACAGCTCTCTCTCTCTAATTCATCAAATAAACTCTTAATTTCAAAGACATACCAAAGAGGGTTGCCCTATCTGTAACTACCTACATGTAGCAATGTAGCATTATGGAGAACGCAACTGAGAATGGCATTTAGCTATCACTAAAAACGGACAAGAAAAGGTTGTCAGACGGAATATTTGAAATCCACATCACAAAACGAGAAATAAAACAGAATCGTGAAAAAGCCTATTAATCAAATTAAAGTGGCAAAAACGATTTCAAGGAAATTGATATTTGTCACAAGCTTTCGAAAACCTTTCAACAAACGAATTGGGAGACAATTACATTAAAACAGCTAATGGTAGAAATATTGCAGATTCTGTCATTCTGCAAACTTCACAGTTCTCAAATGCATGCAAAACATTGTAGCGAAATCTATTCTGGTTTATGTTTGAAACGAACATGATCCCAAGTACAATTTAATCAGTTGTTTCAGCTATCGAATATAGAATATGTATAAAGAAAATATGCTGCAGAGAAGTAAAGATTGGGAAAATTATTACGATATGCCTGTACACATGAATGTGTGCCCAAAGGTTACTACACAGAGCTGATAGCTATGGATGGATTAAGAGGCTTTACGTCCAGTATTTATACACTATGGTAAGCTAAATAAGACATGAGGAGGACATAGCAATGAGAAGAAGGATGATAGAAAGTGCTGTCTGACATAAATCCAGGTTACCTGACCAGATATCGAACCTGGACCCAACAATGACAGCCCATCGCGCTACACTCTGAGCCAACCCGCCCCCCTAGTGCTTTCTTACAAAGAAATACAAAATGTTTCTGCAGAAGTTGTGCTACACAACAGACATCACACAGAACTATCAATGGACATTTCAAGCAATAGCTAACTTATTCGGAAACTTGCAGTTGACTTACAAGCACTTTCTCAAACTCCAACAGCTCAATTTACAAACATAACAACTACTGATTGGCAATTTGCCTGTTGATCAGTTACGACAGACCTACATCTTGTTTTCCACACCTGCAACAGTCATCCATCTTCTGGTGTTTACACTTTCATGTGACTTTTCTTTCCTTCCTTTCTTACAGAACAACAAACTTAGTTTCGTACATGACGACTCACCAAATGTCCACATGGAAGGTTTTGTTCTCAGTACTGATCTTAGTAAACTGATACTGGTATTGTAATTGACTGCTACATGCAAAAAAATGTTTTCAATTGAGTGATGCAAGCTTTGTATTCGAATGATACAAGTTACCATCTTGGTGATTGAGTGATATAACCTTTGGATAATTGAGTGATATAAGCTTTGTAATTAAGTGATACAAGTAACAACTTGGGTAATTAAGTAAAACAAGCTTTGTAATGGAGTGATACAAGTAACAACTTGGGTAATTGCATGTTACAACATCAGTAATTGGGTGATACATGCCTTACCATTTATTGAAACAAGCCACAGCTGATTCAAACAAGCTTTATAATGGAGTGGACCAAAATGTCCACCCTTCATCTAGGCAAGCATGCTCATACAGCCAGATCATAGAATGGTGTTATTTCAGGCAATTTGACAATGAAAACCTCAGCACATTAGACACATTGGACACTTTTGGGACACTTTTGGATTGTGACAAGTTGCTCACAGAGATGTGAAAATGAAATGGGATAAATCACACTAATGGTGCTGAGTGCTCACATTCAGGATTATAATGTTCTTTTGACAAGTAGGGTGATGTTGTCATCAAATCCAACAGACGTAGCACATGTTACTGTAAATGTCCATTTTAAAGGAGTATAGTACTTTATGGACATCTTTGTCACTGTGTGTTTGATATTATTGATTTTACAGGCTTTTTCAAAGACTTCGGTTTGATTTTACACTTTAGCAGTTCACAAAACCTTTATTTTTAAACAATTTTATTTTTAAGCATCTTGAGCAGGTTTGTGGATCACAAAATAAATCACAAAGAAGTCTGTTAGGTTAGTATTTTAGTTGAAGGAAGCTGTTGCTCAGAGAAGGTTTCCAAATAGGTTGTGCTATCCTTTCCAACAAAAATTGTATTCTACTGTATGTTGCCTCTGATCAAGACTATTATCTTTGACTATGAAGATCAAAACTATTTCTTGGCTTACATTCACATTCACCAAGATTGCAATACATCTATGCAAAGGAAAATTGTTATAATTCTGAATATAATACAATGGTATAGCTGCAATTGAACCCGAGACAACTCGGCCATTAGCCAATCACCTCACCAATAGTCCACTACACAAACTAAGACCCAGTCTAATCACAATGCCATTTATCTGTAGACAGAATAGGAAGAATTCTCATTCATGAGTTGTCACAGGCCTCACAATCTGATAGATCCCACTTAGTCAGTTCTTAATTGGGAGAATTCTTCTGGGAGAAAGTAGGTCATCATCCTAGAATATCTGAGAAATGTCTTACGAATATCTCAGGGGTTTCTCAGGAATGCTTGAATGCCAAGAGACTATGGATACATGACATGTTATACCCAAGGCACTGCAGATCAATAAGTAATCAGCACTGGGTATTCATTCACCAATACATGACTAATTATGGTGTCAACTTTCGATAGATTCAGTTTTGGATCCGGCAGGGGAGGGGGTGTATGCTGGCTGTAAATGGTTCACATACGATTCAGTTGCAGTTGATGACACTTTCTAGAAGAATATTTAGTCAATTTTAGAAGAATATTTAGTCAATTTTAGATGTATATTTAGTCAATTCTTTCCCATGATTTACAAGTGCTCTATTTCGTCCAAATCAGACGAAAATATTCCTTCAATTCACCAATCTGTCCAGTAGTTCACTTTGATTATCTATATCTATCCATCTAAATTTAAGGTATTTTACACCAGCATCATCATAAACCAATCCCTTCCTAAAATTACCCTACATAGTATGTATGGTTATCCATTAAACTGAGGATACCAGCGTTTAAAAATGAAAGAGCGATGGGAGAAAATCCGAGAGGTCATCGATGAAAGAACAGACAGAAACTGACCGAACAGGACAATCGCCCAGAATATGAACTCTGACAGATAAACGATCTGTATGAAACATAATACGAACAGATGGCAGGCATCGCAGAACATCAGACGATATAAGAGAACACTATCAGAGAACAATATCGGAGAACGGTGAATAGCCTGAGAAGTTCGGTATTTCCTATTTCCCTTGTGCTTGAATAAAAGTGAGCACAAAGTAATAATATAATCTACTAGTGAATGAATTAACAGGTATATTTTCATCAATAGGAATCGGTACAGGTAATAAAAGGTAAGATTTGAATCAGATGACTGATTGACTGTGCAATGAGAATGCCTAACATTTCTCACATATGCTCCAAGCGCGAGTATATTTTGCTTGCCCAGATTAGAAATTGATACGAAATCGCAAAAAGGTCCAGCAATGACATTTTATTCTTTAGGCATAAAATCTGCGACTCAAACCAACCAAATTAGTTTACCACTTCCCCTTTCAGATTAATATTCATAATATAAAAAGATTAAAAGTACATCTCACTGCAAGAAGAACAACTGAATATACTAAACCATTCTATATCTCTCAGCTTATGCTTGCAAAACAGTAATCGAAAGAGAGTATGAAATCTAGTATAGATGCCACATATGCCTTGGGGAAGTTAGCTTGACTGGCCTGTCATTCAGCCATTTTTGCTCTGGGGGCAGAGTCAACAGCCCGAAGCACAGAGGTCTTTTTGCAGTCTTATGTTGTCAGTTACCCCTTCATTTTTTGTCAGTTACCTCATACTTTTTGCCAGTTCCCTTGTCCTGTTCTGTCCTTTTCTGTCAGCTACCATCCACTTTTCTGTAAGATTGATCCAAGATTTGTCTTGTGACCCAAGACATTCCTCAACCCCCAATGGGATTCCTTCAAACAGAAAACTATGCAACTCAAGATGAAGAATGTCATTGCCTTGTGTCAAATTACATCTTGTGGAATATAGAAAACTTTTGCTTGTCATTCAGGTCTGCTATATAGTTTTGTTCTATTTGGGAAGATTGGTGTAACTTGACGTTTTAACTCAGAAGCTTTATCAATTTCTCCCAAATTTTTATTCAAAATTCTAAACAGGGGGTGAGGGTTGGTGGGGGGGGGGGCACTGGAAAAACCATTTGGGTCATACTAAATAACATATATAACTAGTACACTTAAAGTATTTCTTTTTAATTAGCTTAAGTGGAGAGACAAGAGACAACATCATCCAAATTTGTATTCAAGAGGCCAGTGGTGTATGTATCCAACAAGCAACTGGCATACATAAAACTTGCAACCTATCTGCTACAATGATTAAAACTTGGAAAGTTGAGTAATGGAGGCAGCTTTATAGGCATTACCAAGGAAGCCTATATGTGTAACATATTTCACTGTATTCAGAAATCTAAAATGTTTTGCATCAATCTCTTTTCAAAGTGTTCAAAGTCACCCATACCTGTCCCAAGTTCATACAGTATAGGTTTGAGCTTCAGTGATAAAGCTTTGTTATGTATTGAAACAAGCAGCAATTGACTGAACCACACTGTGTAATTGAGTGAAACAAAACATCTACCCATTCAGCTTGCAAAGCCCTGCCACAGAGCCTGGTCATTGAATGGTGGTATTTCAGGCAATTTGACAATGAAAATCTCAGCACATGAGACTCGTGGGACACTTTTGGGACACTTTGGATTGTGACAAGTTGCTCACAGAGATGTGAAAATGACATGGGATAAATCACACTAATGGTGCTTAGTGCTTAGTGCTGAGACTCAGTATTATATAGTTCTTTTGAAAAACGGGGTGATTTTGACAGCAAATCAAATAGATGAGCACAAGTCATTGTAATGCCACAAAAAGGTCAAGTGTGTCAGTTTTTAGTGGAAATCAAGTGTGGCTCGGCAAGTTGGAGCAGGTTTCCCAATGGTTGTGATTTTCACCGATGGATAGATAGATGAGATGGGAAAGAAAATGGGAAATGGGAATCAACATGTTACCCATTTACCTTATGTGAGGATCTGAGATATTTTACTTGCCAAGCATAGTCACTGATAGAGGGACCGCCAATTTAACGTCGCAGTTGAAGGACATCCGGCCGGGATTTTTCTCAAGAAGGCAGAAAATGCTTCGATTCATGGCCCAGAGTTCCAACCCATGCATGCAAAGACCTTCAGCACTTGATTTTCCCTTTTCTTTTGACTTCATCGATTATCAAGATTAAAACTATTTCTCGGTTTACATTCAGATTCGCAAAGATAGTACTTTTCCTTCGAATAGATCTGATACTATCATTCTGAACAGATCTGATACTATCATTCTGAATAAACTACAATGCATGGTATAGCGGCAATTTAACCCAAGAAAACTAAACAAGTAGCTAATCACCTAACCACTATTGCACTGTACTCCAAACTAAGACCTACTCTGCCCTACAATGCCATTTATCTGCAGATAGAAGAGGAAGGAATTCTCATTCATGAGTTGTCACAGGCCTCACAATCTGATAGATCCCACTTAGTCAGTTCTTAATTGGGAGAATTCTTCAGGGAGAAAGTAGGTCATCATGCTAGAATATCCAGAAAATATCTCAGGAATATCTCAAGGATTTCTTAGGAATGCTTGAATGCTAGGAGACTAAGGAATGTTTGAATGCTAGGAGACTGGAATACATGACACGCTCTACCCAAGGCACCACAGATCAATAAGTAATCAGCATTGAATGTTTATTCACCAATACATGACTAATTATGGTGTCAACTTGTGAAAGATTCAGTTCTGGATTGGGGAGGGGAGTGGGTGGATGTGGTTACAATTGGTTCACATACGATTCAGTTGCAGTTGACGACGCTTTCTAGAAGAATATTTAGTCAATTTTAGAAGAATATTTAGTCAATTTTAGAAGTATATTTTGTCAATTCTTTCCCATGATTTACGAGTGCTCTATTTTGTCCAAATATTTTGTTCAATTCACCGATATGTCCAGTACTTAGTTCGCTTTGATTATCTATATCTATCCATCTAAATTTTAGGTAATTTACAGCCGTATCATCATTAGCCAAACTCTTTCTAAAATTTCACCAAATAGTATGTACGAATATCCATCAGAGTCAGGATAACAGTGCATAAAACTGAAAAAGTGATGGGGAAAAATCAGAGAGATCATCACTGAAAGGGCAGACAAAAACTGACCCAACAGGACAACCGCCCAGAATATGAACTCTGACAGATAAACGATCTGTATGAAATATAATACGAACAGATCGCAGGCATCGGAGAACATCAGACGATATAAGAGAACACTATCAGAGAACAATATCGGAGAACGGCCGGAGGACAGAGGGAATATTGAAGAACAGCGGTGATGGCAGACAATGGCCGACAACAATAGAACAATCATCAAATTTGCCTGGATGGACGGCGAGATGAGATGGGATCACTGAAAAATCAGATAACACACCAGAGGCGAGGCATTGACAGAAAGGTCCGGTGGAAGGTCCTGGATGTCCGAAAGGTCCAAAAGGTCCACAAGGCAAGAAGGTCGGACAGTGATTGACATGATGTCACTCCGAGCCTTTCAGCATTTTCTGAGCCTTTCTGAGCTGTTCAGAGTCATTCGCAAACCTCTTGAAGATTTACGCAAGTCATCCGGAGCTTTTTGGTCAACTCAGGTCACTGTGGGCAGAGATAGAGTCAATAAACCAAGACAGCTAATAAGTATAGAGTTGGATTTCTTGAGGTTATCTGCCAAAGCCAGTTTTGAAAAGGCTACTAATTGCACAGATATGGAAAATATCAACATACCTGGCTATATCACATCTATTTATCTATCTTTCACTTTATCTACCCACTTAATATTGCAAATAAGACCTAAAAGCGATATGTTGTCAGATATCTAAGAATTCCTAGAGCTCAGCACATAACATGGCAAGTTACCTTCACAGACAAGCATAAAGCAATGGTGGCAATTAACTTTTAGACAAGCCTGACAGTTTCCTGATTGGATGATTGGCTCTAAGCCAATCTGACTACATAAGACAAGCACAAAATCCCATGGTGCACCTCTGAATCAGGCAATTACAGCCATGCTGACAACCCTAACTACCAGTCCCTGCATTGTTAGAGCATGGGGACCAGTGTAAGACATAAGCAAAATTTGGGTCAAAAAGGCAATTACGTAAAGAGTGACTGAGTGAATAGCCAGAGAAGTTGGATATTTGCTATTTCCCTTGAGCTCGAATAAAAGTCAGCACAAAGTAATGATATTAGAATTAGAAGGAAAGTTTTTAAGCTAACGACCAAGCAAGAATAATCTACAACGTTTCTCACTTTTGTTCCAAGCGAGGATATATTTCACTTTCACAGATAAGAAACTGATACGAAGGACAGTCAGTCAATAGAAAGGTTCAGCAACAACATTTTCTTGTCCAAATATTAAACCTGGAATTCGAAACAACCAGATAACTTTACCACTTCCCAATTCTGAATAACATCAATAACATAAAAACACATCCTTCTGGGAAAGGAGAACATTTACATACTAATTACTAAACCATTCTATAGCTCTCAGCTTATATTTACCATAATCAAATGAGAGTATGAAATCTAGTATAGATGCCACATATAACTTGTGGAAGTTAGCTTGACTGACCTGCCATTCAGCCATTTTTCCTCTGGGGGCAAAGTCAACAGCTTGAGGCACAGATGTCTTCTTGCTGTCTTATGATGTCCTTTACCCCTTCATTTTTGTCAGTTACTTCTCTGTTCTTGTCAGTTTCCTCAATCCTCATACTGTTAGCCAGTTCTCCTTCATTCTTGTCAGTTCCCTTGTCCTGTTATATCCTTTTTTTTTCATTTATTGTAGTTGGCTAACATCCATTTTTCTTTATGATTGATCAAAGGTTGGTCTTGTGACCTAAGACATTCTTCAACCCCCCTTGGGATTCCTTCAAACAAAGAACTACGAAACTCAAGACAAAGAATGCTATTACTTTGTGTCAAATTACATCTTGCTGGAAAACAGAATTGCTTGTCATTCCGGTCTGCTATACAGCGTTGTTCACTTGTTTAAAAAGAAAGATTTAACGTGATTTTTTAACTCTGAATGTTTATCTGTATATCATTGGTTATATAGGAACTGAGTGGTCCTCCCAAATTCTAAATGAGGGGAGAGTGGCCACTCACTGTACGACAAACTACTTGGGTCACACTAAATAAAAATTTGAACAGTGTGCGCTTAAAGAATGTTAGTGTTTCTTTTCAATTACCTTAAGTGGAGAAACGAGATAGAACGCCATCCAAATTTGTATTCAACAGGTCAGGTGGTGTATGTATCCAACAAGCAACTGGCATACATAAAACTTGCAACATTTTTTGCTACACTGATTAAAACTTAGAAAGTTCAACATTGTTGAATAATTGAAGTAGGTAGGCATTACCATATACTATAAAATACTCTCGAAGTTTCATAGGATGGACATCGGCTGCAAGGAAGATATGTCTAACATATTTCACAGTATTCAGAAGTCCAAAATCAGTGTTACATAGCATTTAACTTTGCATTAAGCAAACAGTGTTGTTCTTCATTGAGTCTTCTAAGTCTCCCCCACCTGTTCAAGTTTACAGTTTTGTGCTTCAGTGATAAAAGCTTTGTTATTTATTGAAACAAGCTACAAATGATTCAGACAAGCTTCGTAATTGAGTGAAGCAAGATGTCAACCCTGCAGTTTGCAAAGTCCTTACAAAGAGCCTGATTACTGAATGGTGGTATTTCAGGCAATTTGACAATGAAAACCTCAACACATTAGACTCATGGGACACTTTTGGGACTCTTTGTATTGTGACAAGTTTCTCACAGAGATGTGAAAATGAAATGGGATAAATCACACTAATAGTGCTTAGTGCTTAGTCCTCAGACTCAGCATTATATTGTTCTTTTGACAAGCGGGGTGATTCTGACAGCAAAACCAACAGATGTAGTAGCGCTAGTATTTTTCACGCCCTATTCTAAAATATTTGCAATACTTGATTGACTTTTTTTAAATTGTGTGTTTGATATTATTTGACTTTACAGACTTAGTCAAAGACTTTGAATTTACATTTTAATAATTTACACAATCTGCATTTTTATCTTTATTTCGAAGTAAAGCGTTTCAGACGGGCTCAAAAATTTTACACTGTATAAAATTAATTTTATTATTATTTTTATTAAAAAGTATGTTAGGTTAGTTTTTAGTTATAGAAAGCTGATGCTCAGTGAAGCAGGTTTCCAAAAGGTTGTGCTATTAGATTCTGCCCTTGATTTTGCCTTTTATTTTGACTATCATCAATCATTGACTATCAAGATCATAACAATTTCTTGGCTTATATTCACACTCACCAAAATTGTATCACATCTATTCAAACTCATTGCCATCAAAATAAACCACAATAATACAGCTGCAATTCAACCTATGGCAACTCAGCTATGGCCCACTACACTCCAAACTAAGACGCACTCTACCCTACAATGCCATTTATCTATAGACAGAATGGGAAGGAATTCTCATTCATGAGTTGTCACAGGCCTCACGATCTGATAGATCCCACTCAGTCAGTTCTTAATTGGGAGAATTCTTCAGGGAGAAAGTAGGTCATCATGCTAGAATATTGAGAAATGTCTCAGGAATATCTCAAGGATTTCTCAGGAATTTCTTAAATGCTTGAATGCCAAGAGACTATGGATACATGACATGTTATACCCAAGGAACCAAAGATCAATAAGTAATCAGCACTGGGTGTTTATTCACCAATACATAACTAATTATGGTGTCAACTTGTGAAAGATTCAGTTTTGGATAGGGGAGGGGAGTGGGTGGATATTGTTACAATTGGTTCACATACGATTCAGTTGCAGTTGATGACACATTTTCGAAGAAGATTTAGTGAATTCTTTTCTATGATTTATAAGTGCAACTAAATTTATTTTGTCCAAATCAAACGAAAATATTCCTTCCATTCACCAATCTGCCAGTAGTTCACTTTAGTTATCTATATAGATCTATCCATCTAAATTTAAGGTAATTTACACTCACATCATCATAAACAAACCCTTTCAAATATTTCACTACCTAGTCTACGGTTATCCTTCAAAGTCAGGATAACATGAGTTTAAAACAGCAGAGAAGTGATGGGAATAAATTTGAGAGATCATCGATGAAGGAGCAGACAAAAACTGACCCAACAGGACAACTGCCCAGAATATGAACTTTGACAGATAATTGATCTGTATGAAACATAATACGAACAGATCGCAGGCATCGGAGAACATCAGACGATATAAGAGAACAATATCAGACAAAAATATCGGAGAACAGCCAGGGGACAGAAGGAGTATTGAAGAACAGCGGTGATGGCAGACAACGGCCGACAACAATAGAACAATCATCAAATTTGCCTGGACGGACAGTGAGATGAGATGGGATCACCGAAAAAGCAGATGACATGCCAGAGGCAAGGCACAGACTGAAAGGTCCTGGACTCCTGGTAGGTCCTGGATGTACGAAAGGTCCAAATGGTCTGAAAGGTCCAAAAGGTCCACAAGACAAGAAGGTCAGATAGTGATTGGCAAGATGTCACTCACAGCCTTTTGGCTTTTTCTGAGCCTTTCAGAGCTGTTCAGCTGTTCCAAAACATTCGCAAAACCTCTAGGAGATTTACGCAAGCCATCCAGAGCCATTTGGTCAACTCTGGTCAGAGCAGAGATAAAGTCAATAAAGCAAGATAGCTAAAATATAGATATGGATTTCTGAATTTTGTCTGCCAAAGCCAGTTTTGACAAGGCTACTAAATGCACAGTTATGAATAATATCCAACTTCCTGTCAACATTGTATCCATCTATCTATCTGGCACTTTATGTACCTAATCTGTTTATCTATCAAATAAAACCTGAAACAAACACGTTCTCAGATATCATTTTGTTGAAGCACAGCACACACACTAGCATGACAAGTTGCCTTCACAGTATCAACATTCTGCAATGTTGGTAATTGACTTTTAGTCAAGTCTGACAGTTTCCTGATTGGATGATTGGCTCTAAGCCAATCAGACAACATAAGACAAGCATAAAATCCCATGGTTCACCTCTGAATCAGGCAATCACAGCCATGCTGACAACCCTAACTACCAGTTTCTATGTTGTCAGAGCATTGGGGACCAGTGCAAGACAAAAAGAAATATGGGTCAAGGCAATTACGTGAATTCCTTGTGCCCGCATAAAAGTTAGCACGAAGTTATGATAATATCACTGATGAATTGACAGGCAGTAAATTTTTTAGGTACCAGTACAGAATTAAAAGGTAAATTGTTGTAAGTGAGCTAACCATGCAAGAAATCTGCAACATTCCTCACATTCGATCTGCGGGAAAGCAGATTTTACTCACCTAGATAAGGATCTGATATGAAGGACAGCCACTCAACAGAAAGGTCCAGCAACAGCATTTCCTTTCCAGGAATCAAACCTGGGATTCCAAACTACTATCAAATTACTTTCCCACTTCGCCATTCTGATCAGTGTTGATAATATAGCTGTACATCTCACTGCGAACTAAGAACGGCTATATATGAACCATTCTATAGCTCTAAGCTTGTGCTTACAATACAGTAACAGAATGAGAGTATGAAATCCAGTATAGATGTCGCATATGCCTAGTGGAAGTTAGCTTGACTGGCCTGTCATTCAGCCATTTTTGCTCTTGGGGCAGAGTCAACAGTCTGAAGCACAAAGGTCTCCTTGCAGTCTTATGTTGTCTGTTACCCCTTCATTTTTGACAGTTACCTCATACTTTTGTCAGTCCCCTTCCTTTTTGTCACTTCTCTTCTCCTGTTCTGTCCTTTTTTTGTCATTTTTTGTCTGCTACCATCCACTTTAGCGTATGATTGATCCAAGATTTGTCTTGTGACCCAAGACATCCCTCAATCCTCAGTGGGATTCCTTCAAACAGAAAACTATGCAACTCAATACGAAGAATGCCATTGGCTTGTGTCAAATTACATCTAGTGGAATATAAAATTGTTTGTCAGGCCTGCTACATAGCGTTGTTCATTGTTTGGGAAGATTGATTTAACTCGATGTTTTGACTCTGAATGTTTATCTGTATATCATTGGCTTTATGAACTGAGTTCTCCTCCAAATTCTAAATGAAGGGGAAGTGGCTACTCACAGTTGGATAAACAACTTGGGTCATACTAAATCAAATATTTGCACAGTGCACCTAAAGAATGTTAGTGTTTCTTTCCAATTACCTTAAGTGAAGAGACGAAGTAGAAACCATCCAAATTTGTATTCAACAGGTCAGGCGGTGTGTGTACCCAAGAAGCAAGTGGCATACACAAAACTTGAAACATTTTTTGCTACACTGATTAAAACTTAGAAAGTTCAACAATGTTGAATAATTGAAGTAGGAGGGCATTACCACATACTATAAATACTATCAAAATCTCATATGATGGGCATCGGCTGCAAAGAAGCCGATATATGTCTAACATATTTCACAGTATTCAGAAGTCCAAAATCAGAGTTAGATAGCCTTTTACTTGGCATTTAGCGAATATAATGTTGTCCTTCATTAAGTGTTTTTAGTCTGCCCCAGCTGTTCAAGTTTACAGCTTTGTGCTTCAGTGATAAAAGCTTTGTTATTTATTGAAACAAGCCACAATAGATTCGAACAAGATTCTCAATTGAATGAAACAAATGTGAACCCTGCAGATTGCAAAGTCCTGCCAAAGAGCCAGATTACTGAATGGTGTTATTTCAGGCAATTTGACAATGAAAACCTCAGCACATGGGACACTTTTGGGACACTTTTGGATTGTGACAAGTTGCTCACCGATGTGAAAATGAAATGGAATAAATCACACTAATGGTGCTTAGTGCTTAGTGCTGAGACTCAGCATTATATTGTTATTTTGACAAGCGGCGTGATTTTGACAGCAAATTCAGCAGATGTAGCAGCACAAGTTTTTTTTACGCCCTATTCTAAAGTATTTGCAATACTTGATTGACTATTTTTGAATTGTGTGTTTGACATTATTTGACTTAGTCAAAGACTTTGAATTTACACTTTAAATATTTATACAATCTGTATTTTTATCTCTATTTCGTAGTAAAGCGTTTCAGACCGGCTCGAAGATTTTACACTATTATTATTAAAAAGTCTGTTAGGTTAGTTTTTAGTTATAGAAAGCTGATGCTCAGGGAAGCAGGTTTCCAAAAGGTTGTTCTATTAGATTCTGCCCTATTTTTTGCCTTTTATTTTGACTATCATCATTGACTATCAAGATCAAAACAATTTCCTGGCTTACATTCACATTCACCAAGCATGTATCACATCTATTCAAAGGAAACTCACTGCCATCCAAGTAAACTACAATAATACAGCTGCAATTCAACGTATGATAACTTAGCTATTAGCTAATCACCTCATCTCGGGCCCACTACACTCCAAACTAAGACGCACTCTACCCTACAATGCCATTTATCTATAGACAGAATGGGAAGGAATTCTCATTCATGAGTTGTCACAGGCCTCACGATCAGATAATTCCACTTAGTCAGTTCTTAATTGGGAGAATTCTTCTTGGAGAAAGTAGGTCATCATGCCAGAATATCCAGGAAATGTCTTAGGAATATCTCGAGGATTTCTGAGGAATGTCTTGAATGCTTAAATATCAGAAGACTACGGAATACATGGCGTGCAATACCCATGGCACCACGGTGTCAACTTCTGATAGCTTCAGCTTGGGATTGTGTGATGGGGGCCCAGGGGGTGGAAGGGGATTACAAATGGTTAACATTCAGTTCAGTTGCAGTTGATGACACTTTTTAGAAGAAGATATAGTCAATTCTTTTCTTGATTTACAAGTGTACTATTTTGTCCAAATCAGACTAAATATTCCTTCCATTCACCAATCTGCCAGTAGATCACTTTGGTTATCGATATCTATCCATCTAAAGTTTAGGTAATTCACAGCCGCATCATCATTAGCCAAACTCTTTCAAAAATTTCACTACATAGTATGTACGGTTACCCATCAAAGTCAGGATAACAGAATTTAAAATTGCAGAGAAGTGATGGGAATAAATCCAAGACATCATCAATGAAAGGGCAGACAAAAACTGACCCAAACAGGACAACCGCCCAGTATATGAACTTTGACAGATAAATGATATGTATGAAACATAATACGAACAGATGACAGGCATCGGAGAATATCAGACAATATTAAGGGAACAATATCGCACAATAATATCGAAGACCAACATAAGGATTCAGCATATTGAAGAACAGCGGTGATGGCAGACAACGGCCAGCAACAATAGAACAATCATCAAATTTGCCTGGATGGGCAGCGAGATGAGATGGGATCACAGAAAAAACAGATGACATGCCAGAGGCAAGGCACAGACTGAAAAGTCAGGGTAGATGTCCAAAAGGTCCAAATGATTTGAAAGGTCCAAAAGGTCCACAAGACAAGAAGGTCAGATAGTGATTGGCAAGATGTCACTCACAGCCTTTTGGCTTTTTCTGAGCCTTTCAGAGCTGTTCAGAGGCATCCACAAACCTCCAGGAGATTTACCCAAGCCATCCAGAGCTATTTGGTCAACACTGGCAGCTCTGGTCAGAAATAAAGTCAATAAAAGCAAGAGAGCCAATATGAATAGGAGTCATTTCTAATTAACGTCCACCAAAGCCAGTTTTGACAAGGCAACTCAGATACAATAGGTAGATATTTTCCATATTATTCTCTATCAACCGATTTATCTGGCCCTTCATCTCCCTGCCTATCTACTTTCCTGATCTGTTCATCTCTCAGATAAGACCTAAAATGAATATGTTGTCAGATATCTTAGAACTGTTACAGCACAGCACACACACTGACATGAGAAGTTGCCTGCATAGTATCAGCATTCCGCAATGGTGGTAATTGACTTTTAGTCAACACTGACAGTTTCCTGATTGGATGATTGGCTCTAAGCCAATCAGACAACATAAGACAAGCACAAAATCCCATGGTGCACCTCTGAATCAGGCAATCACAGCCATGCTGACAACCCTAACTACCAGTCTCTATGTTGTCAGAGCATTGGGGACCAGTGCAAGACAAAAAGAAATATGGGTCAAGGCAATTACGTGAAAGAGTGACTGAGTGAATAGCCAGAGAAGTTTGATAGTTCCTATTTCTCCCTGTGCTTGAATAAAAGTCAGCATAAAGTATAATATTGTCTACTGGAGTACTGGTGAAGTGACAGGTATATGTTCATCAATCGGAATCGGTACTGAAATAAAAGGTAAGATTTTAATCGGATGACTGCGTAATAAGAATCCGCAACATTTCTCACATTTGCTCAAAGCGCGAGTATATTTTACTTGCCCTGATGAGAAACTGATTCGAAATAAAAAAAAGGTCCAACAACGACATTTTATTCTTCAGGCATAAAACCTGCAACTCCAACAAATCAAATTAGTTTACCACTTCCCCATTCAGATTAATATTGATAATGTAAAAAGATTAAAAGTACATCTCACTGCAAAAGAAAAACAAAGTAAACCATTCTATATCTCTCAGCGTATGCTTGCAAAACAGTAATCGAATGACAGCACAAAATCTAGTATAGATGCCACATATGCCTTGGGGAAGTTAGCTTGACTGGCCTGTCATTCAGCCATTTTTGCTCTGGGGGCAGAGTCAACAGTCTGAAGCACAAAGGTCTTTTTGCAGTCTTATGTTGTCTGTTACCCCCTTCATTTTTGTCAGTTACCTCATACTTTTTGCCAGTTCCCTTGTCCTGTTTTGTCCTTTTTTGTCAGCTACCATCCACTTTTCTGTATGATTGATCCAAGATTTGTCTTGTGACCCAAGACATTCCTCAACCCCCAGTCGGATTCCTTCAAACAGAAAACTACGCAACTCAAGACGAAGAATGTCATTGATGTAACTTGATGTTTTACTCTAAATGTTGGTAACTATTTATCCCTAATTATTCGAAACCGGTTTTTCCAAATCATAAATGGGAGGAAGAGAGGGAGGGGGGGGATATTTACTGCTGGACACAACAAATGAGTTCACTGAATAAGGTTTTTTGACAAGTACACTGAAAGTTTTTAGTGCTTCTTTTCAATTAGCTTAAGTGGAGAGACGAGATTGAACATCATCCAAATTTGTATTCTACAGGCCATACAAAGCATGTATCTAAGCAACTGGCATACATAAAACTTGCAACCTGTCTGCTGCACTGATTAAAACTTGCAAAGTTGAATAATTGAAGGAGGTGGGCATTACCTTATACTATAATTCATAAATGCTCCCAAAGTCTGCAGCGCTCTCAAAAGTAAAGCTATCAGGAATATTTATGAACATCATTGCTTCTGAAACTTGTAGCAAGTATAACAATAAATTCAAATTTATGAAAAAAACTTCAGAATATCTGTTTAAAATTCAGTTACAATGTAGTTAAACATTCAATACTTAATCATTCTTGCCTCATTTATTGCAATGCCTAACTGACCATATCTTGGAAATTTCAAACTCTCCTTTAAACAAGCACATGACACTACTTAAAATTTAGTTTTAAATGAGAAAGCCAAACTTGCCATCAAGCTAAGTCCTCTTTCTTCATCATGTTCATGTGTAGTACATGATCATGTGATGGGCATTTGCTGCAAGAAGCCAGTATGTGTAACATATTTCACGGAAGCAAAAAGCCATTTTAAATGATCACTTACAGCCTCCTTTCAGCCTACTTGGCATACAGGTCAGTTCTTTGGGATAAGAGGATGATCCACCCTTATCTGGCTGGCATCAGCCATAACCCAATACATAAATAACAATAATGTCGCTTTTAAAAATGGCGAGGGCCTTCCTCTCGCGTCGAGCGAACCATCAATCTCCCGTGATATTGCACAGGGTGAAATATGGGAAACGAAGGGATAAGCGGGTGTGAATGGGTTTGAATATTGAATAATGGTTGAATGATAAGTAGTGAGGTCATAAGTTCAAAATCAAGGCAATGGCCTTTCTTAAGCAATACACGACAGGGAATTAACAAAGATGCACGTAACGTTCAAATCTTGGCCGGTTTCATTGTTGTTTCTTCTTAGATACTTAGTTGGTTGTCAATTTAAATTGTAGTGCTCTTTTTTCAAATCTTAAGGCATGTGTCCAAGCTTTGCACAAGAAATGAATCTAACTCTGTGCTATCCAACTATCAACTCATGTGTATTACGATTGCTATATGTAAAAAAAAAGAAGTTTCTGTATCTGAGTCCAAGTTATCAGATTTTGATTTGAATCTGACACTCGTTTTCATGAACGAGATTTCATCCATTTCACATTTCAAAGTTATTAATGAAAGTATTCAATCTACTCTGTGTTATTACTTAGACAAAATTTAATATTCTTTTATAATCGACTGAATACTGAAAATACTAAATATTAAAAATCATTTTAAAATAGCAAATCATGACAGAGCCATATCTTCCACAACAACAATAGCATGTATTACTGAAAGAGCTCTCTCAAGAAGTAAAACGCAATTCACTATTTCGCATTGACAAATAGGATTACATTTCCATGGAAACCAAAAGACAAATAAGTCTGGTAAAAATCACAATTGGACAAAAAACTGCAAAAAATGTTACACGGAAAAGAATGTGAGAGAAGCATTTCAAAATAGGCTTCTATGTATCAGACCACAGCTACTATATGACACAACTTCACAAAAACCAGACAATAAGGTGCTGTATGTCATAAATCAAATAAAGAAACCGAAAAAGAGTGACTGAGCTGGGGGTTACCAGGTAATGAAATTGCGATTGTTCCTCGGCGTTCCACAGAACGTTTTTCCTCTGATACAAGGATCTATTGTTCCCTCGGTGAATCTAAACAGAAGGATTTTACTAGAACAAGATTTGACAGGGCGGTGAGAGTAGAGTTCCCATGGTGAAGCCTAGAAAATAAATTCTAGGACAGAAAATTTAGACTCAATTATAAGTGGACACTATTCTGGCAGCACACAAGTAAAATTTTGCCCTCTATTGCTACGATATCAAATTAAACGGTGAACTTTGTGGTAATTAGATGTGTCCCTGCCAAAAGGAATTAGGCGTGTCCCTGCCAATAGGAATTGAAGAGAGAAACTACTATATATATATATGTAAGAATGAGAAAGAAAGAAAAAAAATTGTTATGATGAAGACAAGAAAATTCAGACTCTATTGAAAATGGACACTTTTCTGGCTTGAGATAAATCTTGACCTCTACTTCTGTGGTATCACATTAGAAGATGAACTCTGCTGTGATTAGGTGTGTTCCTGCCAAGATGCTTCGAATAAGGCTTTCAGTAGGACAGAAAAGAAGGCACTAAAAACGAAAACTGCCTCAAAGGAACTAAAATATGAGAAGAAGGTGCAATCAAAAAACAGATTGATAAACAGACGACCAAGATAACATTGGCTGTGTGAAGATGGTTGTAACAATTACAATAATGGTGAAGAAATGATCAATATCTGGATATCACAACTAATATTTTGGTTGACCGACAACCAATTTGGATTTGAGTTTGATACTTATTCGCAATGACTCAGATTCATACCCTTTCGAATTTCAAAAGTTATTAATGGAAATTTTCAACCTACTCTGTGTTATTACTTTCAAAAATATACTATGAAAAGGTTAATTTCTATGAATATAAAATATCAAAAAATTTTAATAGAAAATTGTGAAAGATTCATGACTTACATAACATAAAATATTGCATTGGATCTCTCAAGAAGTAAAAAATCATTCTCTGTTTTACATTGACAAATAGGCTTAAATTTCCATGAAAGCTAAAACAGAAATAAGTTTGGTAAAAGTCACAATAGGACAAAAATACCACAGGAAATGTTTCATGGAAAAGAATGTGAGAGAAGTATTTCAAAATAGGTTTCTATGAAACAGACAGCTACTATATGACTGAACTTCACAAAAACCAGGAATAAGGTGCTGTGTGTCATAAATCAAATAAAGAAGCCGAAAAAGAGTGACTGAGCTGCGGGTTACCAGGTAATGAAATTGCGATTGTTCGTTGGTGTTCCATAGAATGTTTTCCTCTGATACAAGGATCTATAGTTCCCCTGGTGCATCTAAACAGAAGGATTTTGCTAGAACAAGATTTGACAGGGTGGTGAGAGCAGAGTTACCATGGTGTGCCTCGAAGACTCTTTTTAGGACTGGAAATTTGGACTCAATAACAAGTGGACACTATTTTTGGTCCAAAGACACTTTCCTCTCGATTGCTACCATATCACAGTAAACGGTAAACTCTGCTGTGATTAGTTGTGTTCCCGCGAAGATCACTTCACTGGGTGGCCAAGATGCATTCAAGAAAAAAACTTCTCCATGTGAGAATGAGAAAAAAAAAGAAAAAAAGAGCTTGCTATGATGAAGAAAAAAGAGCTTACTATAAAGAGAAAAAAGAGCTTACTATGAAGATAAAAAAAGAGCATGCCAAGATGACAAAATAAGAGCTAGCTGTGATGAAGAAAAAAAGAGAATGCCAAGATGACAAAAAAAGAGCTTGCTGTGATGAAGAAAAAAAGAGCATGCAATGATCAAAAGTAACCAAAAAAGAAGGAATAGCAAAAATTCGGCTCTAGTTTCGACAATATAGCATTAAATTTTGGCTTGATCTGATTGGCTCAGGATCAATCATGCAGATGGGGCTACATGTTGTTCAAGAAAAACTGCATTGTTAAATTTCCCAATCTTTTTTTATTTGAAAAGTTTGCAAATCAGTAATGAAGATTTCAAACAAGTTTTACAATAAAATTACACAATGCTATGACGAATAAGTCGAAGAAGAATTTACCTTGAAGAATGTTAGGATATTGTAATAATTAACACAACCCAAAGTTTATGTAACCTCGTGGGACATAACAATGGCAAAAGTTTGAGCAGCCAGTTTGACCAAGTCGAAAATTGTAACAATAAGTTTAAAAATAAGAAAATTCAAATAAAATTGAGGAAATATAAAATCAGCCTTTTGAAATCTTTTCAAAGATGAATTAAGTATTATCATGTCGTAGAAACTCAACATGAAGGAGATCTATCTTCCCTTTTTATCCATTTTGAGGAAGTTAGTAAAATGGTCATGAAGACTCAGGAGAAGCTGCATGCAAAACAACAACATGAGGAACGAATAAAGAACTTACGTCAACACCACGCATCAGAAACACCAACAACAAAGAAAGGCGGGCGACTCAAGACTTTCGTTATTGGCTATTGGCTATCACACACTGACACAGACACAATGCTATGGTTACAGCAGAACTTCGTGGAAGAATTTTTATTGCCTTTCGTAAGCTGTTGTTGTTTCGGGTTGATGTCTCAGCCGCAATGTGGGAGATTTTGATGCCATAGAAATCGCATGCCTCTCACTGCCTTTCATTGCCTCTACTTTATTGGAATCGTTGGCTATTTCATCAATTCAGTTTGATCTCTCGTTTACCACAGGAAATACTTTTGCTGGCAATTGAGGAAGCTCAAACAGCAAGAATGTTTAGATACTTGCCCAAGGCATCTCTCCAGGTCAAGATGAAATGTGTAAACATGATCTGCATTGTAGCCTGTGCAATATTCATCAGTTATCATTTATTTCCGAATGATGCTTCAATTTCTATAATAAGAGCACCATGTATACAATTATCACTATGAACAATAAAATGCTTAAAGTTAATTGGTGCAGAAACATAAACATAGAATATATATGTCAACACCGTTATGTATCTGATATGACTGCAGTTCAAATTGTCAAAGAAAAATCGGATGACACATTTCGCACGATTCATGAACAGCGAACACCAAGTGAGACTATACCAGTCTAATAACGAGGCAAATACTGTGATACCGCAAGAAGCGACAGACCAACTAGAACTTCCTGGAAGACATTACTCCCAGACAAGCATTCTTAGTAAGTCCTTATCATAAGGAAGAATGCAGCAAACAATTTGTCGACCGTCTCACAGCATGAGTCATAATGGAAATGGGCCATTGAGGCGGAGTCTCTTGATAGTGACAAGAGCGTACTCAGAGACATTGACCTACGAGATATCTTGGGACATTTCTTTTGTCTCCTGTCATCTTTTATTCAAACGTTGCTACTCAACCCCAATCATGGGCATACGCCACATAGAAATGTGAAAAGTACGAAATGGGGAAGAGCACCGCAGAAGCGGGCGTGAGTTGATGATAAAATTGGAAGTAATGCATCAACCAGTGAAACTACCCGATTATTAGACACTTTGGAACATAATAATTTTGTTACATTAGAATTACTTTAAGAAATAATGTGCTGTTTTACCAATTATGTATGATAATTATTTAACAATCCAGGGTATATATACTTCTTAATCTATGTATCAGTCCTGTTGTTTATTATCAATGTTAATACTGTATTATGTTTGTGTCAATAAATATCTTGGATTGAACAATGATGCCATTTACGGTATATGGCTCAGAGTTCGCACATCTTACAGCCTTGATAAGCCAAGAATCGGTTTCTACATTATGGCGAAATTTAATTTTTTTTCACTCTTTTTGCAACAAACCTAGGGCGTCCCTACTAGACCGCTACACTGGCACTACAGTAACTCCTGTTGAATGGGCGTACCTCTATCCCTCCTCTCTTTTTGAAAGCTTGTCCAGCGTCCTCCCTCTCCCTCTTCCCCCATTACCCCTGATTTATGCCCACAAGGGTCCGGAATATGGGGCAACAGCGTAATGGGTCCATGTCTTCAGAAAACGCCCTCAGAATTGAGAGTGCACAAAAACAACGCTCCATCGCACTAGCGTCACAAAACCATGGAACACTTGCAAAATACATGATGAAAATGGTAATGAACACTGCATGAATAGCATGGCTTGTCATGGGCATTGTGAATAATGTCATGGGAATACTAGTCTAGGAGTTACAAAGAGAGAAGCAAAACATTGTCATGAGAATAGCAAAGATTGCAATGGGAGTAGTAATGACTGTCATGACAACAGCGTAGAATGGATGGAAAGGGTGGATGACTGGGGCTTCACATCCTGTATTTGTGTACGTGAGGAGATTAATTAGGACAGCAGAAGGACAAAGAAATGAGGCAAAGGATGATTGAAACTGCTGTCCAACCCAAATCCAGCTGGTGCGTATCGCTGGCTTCGAACAGGGTCTCAGCGATTTAAGCCCAGCAAGATACCACTAAGCAAACCACACACCCCTAATGATAACATAGAATTTCATGGAAACAGTTTAAAGGTGTCCATGAAAATGTAACAAGTCTGAAGACATTTACAGACGTGAGCATCAAGGAAACAACAGGAAGGTCACCGAAAGAGCAAAATACCACAAATATTACTTCACTGGGAGAATATTCAATATTCTAGAAATGTGAAACCTGAAACAAGAGGTTTGAGATTATCTAAAGAAAAGAACAGAGAAGATCAAAAAAACAATGCCTTTGTCTAAAATGTGAGAAACAGAAATATAAAAAAGAGAAATAAGAGTTAAAATACTACGAAGACGAAACGGAATACTCATTTCCATGATCACCGAAACTTGTACAGGCAGAATGTTCATATCCGGAAACCTTGCCAAGAATTTGCCGAGAATTTGAAAGACAATCTCCAATTTTCCAAAGATTTCTAGCATTGTGGCTTGTCTTTGTTGACTTTCGCAGACGTGTGTACCGATGACATGACAATGACATCACATTAGCTTTTAATCATATTGAAACACTATCTTTCATCTGCGCCATTTCATTCCAATGGATATATTATGTGATGGAAGTCTTTGGTTTCGTCTTTTTGTTTCACATTGAATTTTACAATGTCATGTCAAAAGATCCGTTTCCAGCAACATGGTTATTTTTCTTCTAAATAACATTTCACGTGGACCTCTTCTTACAATGTGGAAGACCAAAATATATCAATACTATTTATTCAATTCTTCTCTCACACTATTTTATATATCACTGTATGTGCAGAGTAAATGGCCTATACTTCTAAAAATTATTCGTTTCGGTGAGTTTGCGAATTGTAAGCCAGCCTGACTTTTTGTTCTCAAGTGTCGTACAACAATTCTTATCATTTACTTTGTAACACGCAAAGTATTGACCCCGGACGCAATAAACTGAGGCTATTCAATCAGGGTTTAATGATCTTCCTCAAGTTGCATGTCCTTTTAGGGTACACCTTTTCTTTCTTGTCTTGTCATGCTACACGCCCCTTTTTCATCTTCATCTGTCATCACAACATCAGGGCGAACCCTTTAATTACCAAATCACCTTTTTACATGTCTGGTCGCAGTTACAGAACTTAGACATCTTTGCGTTTAATCAATCCTGATTTGCACCAAGAGACACGTCCAGTCTTTTGCTAGATCATCATGAGCATCTTTGCTTGTCATGTGCCTGTCATGCACTTGTCATGTGCTTGTCATGTGCTTGTCATGTGCCTGTCATGTGCTTGTCATGTGCTTGTCATGTGCTTGTCATGAACTCATCATGTGCTTGTAATGTGCTTGTCATACTATTCATGCTCTTAGTTCCAGCATCAGCCATGATCAATGTGTATTGAGCATTTTATTCATCTTGCCCAATTTACGACTAATAACCTAATAATAAGTATCAGAAATGGTTTCACTTCTCAAGAACTCCACAAAGGTTACATCTTATATTACCTTTCTGTCAGGTTTGACCATGGCAGTGCCACTGAAGTCCAAAACTTTGACAAGGGAATGAGTTTCTTTGTTGTTTAAAAACATGACCTTTAAACATCTTTTTCATGCCCCACCAAACAACTATCCACATACTACTTATATACTATTTCCATGCTGTATATGTGCTTTTTATGAGCTTTTTACGTGCCTGGGAAGTCAAAATCACATGACTAGAACTTTCTGCTGTCGTTTGTGGACTCAAGATTACCATCGACTTCCGGAGCCTTCCGACTAAAGCCAACACCAATCTGGATTCACTACTAAGGTCCACACTAAGGATTAGCCTTTTAGGGCTTTACCGCCCCACTATAACGTGACTTTTAAGCTTATGTCAGTTTTATGTCAAGGTTTTCTCCCATGTTATGGCTTTGACCTACCACTCATGACAGTCTGATTTAGCAATGTCGTGCGGTGTTTTGTGGTAACTTCACAGGATTGACAGAATTCTTAGATAGACTTTCACTCAATAGCTAAGTCAAGCAGCTTCATATCTTTTAATATCTACAGAAGATACTCTGTAAAACCAGTTACCTTTAAAACAATGATACTTGCCGTGAAAACAATGGTTTTAGCGGAAAATGTCAATTTATTGTATTCATTACAGTAGCATCCGTTAAAGAGATGCAGTTGGTTTCGCATCTGTTAAAGAGATGCAGTTGGTTTCGCAGTTTAAAAAAGTTTAATATTTTCTGTCAATATATTGTTGCAGCTTAAATAAGTATAGGTTATTCACCACGGGAGAGGGAATATGTGATTTATCACACGAGGGCTTTAGCCCGAGGTGTGATAAACACATATTCCTGATCCCATGGTGAATAACTGGCTTATACCGTGAGACAAACACTCAAACATGAGAGGATAACTGGACAACAAAGAATATAGGAATTATTTCCCTGTAATACTGGCATGTGATTGGCTGACAGAGGTGTCGAATGGTACAAATATATTATTCCGATTCTTTTCTGCCTTTTGAGTCGAAAGATACAAAGTACTCGTATCGAATCATGTAGAGTACTTGACCCCCAAGCTTGTGTTTGATGTAACATTTCACCTAAATTTAAAATCGGTTCTGCGTGCACTTGATGTTATGCTGCACAACTATTATAACAAACTGTATTTACAAACTACACCTGGATGACCTTGTGTACAACATACAGGACAGCAGATTACACAATAGCATGACAATAGGGCCGCACCTATGCAATGCATAATTCAAGAAAGTCGTTAGTCCTGTATTATTCACAAACTGGAGGTCATATGAGGAACTTTTTTTTCTTCTTTCAGTTAATGTCCCACTAATGAGGCCAGGGAAAATATGGCAGCTTGGACCTTGCACAGTGTACAACGTAAACACCGCTTCTGAAATTGTACTTGTGATATTACACAGATGCCTAGAGGTGGTGTGGAACAGGCTTGTACTACAGGCTTCCCAGGGTGTAGTACATTGTACAAGGCAAATGGAAGTCCAAATGAAAAACATCATGCCCTCCAGGTCAGAGTAATGTACCAAACCACTTCATCGTACTAGTGTAGGTTTCTGAAGTACTTGCAAAAGTAACCACTGCTGTGTTGAAAGTCGTTTATGAGGGCTCCAAAGCCAAAACAGTGTATTGCTGATATTTGGACTCCCGAATAAAACTTGTCAAAACTTGTCCTAAGCTGTCAAATAGTGTCATTATGATAAGTCAGAACAGGGCCGTAGGCTCAGCGAAATCTTTGGGGGGCAATGACTGATCCAGAAGCATGCAGGCCCCGGAAAACATCGGACAATTTTTATTTTTTATTTTATGCACCTTAACAATGTCATAACAGCTACACAGAATCAAATGCGCAAAAAAATCTGCTTCGAATTGGGAAGTACATGAATACATAGCACTGAATCCTTCTGCTACAAAATCTTTCTGTTACATATTTCAATTATAACTTCACTCAGCATAAGAAAAACACTATCAGGTTCGAGTAGTTAAAGAAACAATACATTTCAGAAAGTTATAAATAATTCATAAAAACAAACCATTATTTGCATAACAAATTGGACTATGAGGATATATTTTCTCCTTCCGAATTTACGTACATTTGTATTATACCAAAGACTACCACAGGTCTACCCTATGGGGCCTGTACTCCTCTGTAATAACTACAAAAAGTATGAGTCTCCATATAAATCAGGCTTATTTGAAGCTTTCCCTCATACATTCAGGAGTGCCAACTACAAATGTAATGATGGGTATTTTCCCATAGACCTATCATTTTCGCCTCAAGGGTCCCTTCTGTTACCAAGATCAAAGCCTTTTTTCAGATTTAGTTGTGTTATTTTGTTGTCGTTACTTCGGCTTATCGCACTTTTATTTTGTCTGATTTTTTGCTATATATTTTCTTATCAATACTATCAATACCAATTACAGAGAAGATTTATAAGCTTCTCTATGAAGACGCTGGGCCGACCTAGGCCTATATACATTGTATAGAGCTTAGTGGTAATGCACGTGGCTGCTAACTTCAGGGATCTAGGTTTGAACCTAGCCTTCATGTAAGCAACCGGTTTCATAGTGAAATGCTTAAGATCACCCAGCCAGTATGTTACCACTGAGCTAACCATCCGCGTCCGAGTCGGGGCAACCCTTGTTCATGGCCAAATGCCTGATATCACCATGCCATGTCAGACGGATGTTTAATCTTGTGCATGATAACCAGAGTTCCTGCCTATTGTATTAAGACAAGTTCATGCAAAAATACATATGTAGAGCCCTTTCACCCCCTCATCCCTGCAAGAGAGCTCTTCTTATCATCCAAAACGGAAAAAAAGATGAAGGACAATTCTAACACCTCCTAAAGCCATACTACCTTGGTACTTCCAACATCCACAAGAACCATAATAAGTGAAAATACTGAGACCTCCATGACAGGATGAATTCTGCACATTCAAAGCTCTGACAGGAGAATGACATAAATTGCACCATCCATTGACTGAAAGACCTCCAGCTGTCTTCAACAGTCAACTAAATGGCTCAGAAGTAGTTCGAGATTATGACTGTTATACCAATGCAATAGCATTCCAATGGGGTTGTCCAATACTACCACAACATTTCGCCCAGGACTTTGGAATCGTACAGTTGGAGGTTTTTAGGTGGAATTGAAGTTGGAGTTAGGATGGCAGGTGGAGGTGGAGTCTCAGTCAGACTCTAAAATAAAACTGATGACGCCTGACTCGCAGAAATAATTTAAATAATTGATAAAAACATATCAAAAACAAACTGTCATTTATCTGTATTAAAATATTTAAAAGCTGATACTTAATTAACGTGTAAAGTCTCAAGAAAAAAAAGTGGAATAAATTTGTCTACTTGTGATAACCATGTGATATTCTGTGAAATAATGTGGACATGTAAAGTCAGAACTCAGGAGACCCGAGGAATTACAGATGAGGTCTCTTTACAGGAAGCCAAACAGCAGTTAACAATAAATTATCATTCCAGCCAAGAAAACAATAGCCTTTTATCAATTCAGTACCTGCCGTTAAAGAGACACAGTTAGTTTTACAGTGCACTCACACTCTCTTCAACACCAGCTTCAGCAGATCTACCAGATTAGACAACCAGAAATGTTGTCACAAGTTCTGCAGTTAACTGTTGATGCTGCAGGGGAGAGGACCTCATCACCTGGGTAGCCAAAGGGTAATGGGGGGTGGGAGGGAGCGAACTCTCAAATATGGTAGATGTTAGACCGAGGAGTTGTGCGGTCTGCCACTGCAAATATCCAAAAAAGGGGAACTGACTTTACAATACAATTACTCCCTTAGCAGGCCTGTTCTAGCATGAGACCATCTCAACTTCCGGGAGTACGCAGCCAGGTGCAATAAATAAAATACCAATCGCCAGAGAACTGCAAGGCAAATTTTGTAAAATAATAGAGGGATTATAGGACAGATCTTCCTTAGACAACAGCATGTAAGAATAAGCATGTATGAAGCTGAACCTCTCGGAACAATATTTTATTAACAACTACAGTTAGTTAGCTGTTAGCTACTGTAAGGTCCACCTATACAGTATCAGGTGCAAGAACTTTGAGATAATCATGATCATCTGTTTTTCAAATTACAAAATAGGTAATATATATATTAGACCACTGGTTGTTTGATATTTGAAATGTTTCCCTAATTGTGAAGAGATCCTAAAATACTACCACATTCCTTGAGTCTTGTAACCATACAGTATGGCAGACACAGCCAGGATCTCGGCCAAAAACAGCCTTTTCCTTATCAGTCTTCACAGTGAAGGCTAACACTCACAAACTGCTGCACGCAAGCGCTACACGACTGTGAAAGCCAGAATCTCGGCCTAACTCTATATGCCCCTTGGGATGTGGCAATGTAGCCTGAGGGGTGATTTCTTGTTGACAGTCGCCCTCGAGAAATGTCAACGGTAAGTGCGAAGGACTGTCAGTCCGGCAAAATGATACCCCGGCCTTTTCTCATGGCGCCTATCATTTTCACACTTTCTACGGCCTCCCTGACACCTTTTCCTGCTAGAAATATAATTGCAGTCCACCTCAGGCTAGCCCTGCAGTGTGCCTTTCACATTTGATTTGCTCAGTTCTGTCACGGACAAATGTTCCATTGCCAAGAGCAGCTACAGGGCAGGGGAGGGCTTCTGTATAGGCTTTTTCACTGCATGCAGGGAAAGTAACCAATTCTGTGGGAAATATGATCATGATGATGCTGATGTATTCTTCGATAAACAATTTCAATAGGAGCAACAAAGAGACTATATATGCATCGCACATATACATGCAGAGCAGCCATCGATTTATAGCATACATGTTGTTGGTTCTTAACAACCTTTTTGTTTGTTCCTTACTGCTTTTAAGAAGGAATGCAATAATGGGAATGCTCATTTTCATCTGAACCAGAGAGGTCACGTCAGCTTCAGTGTGAGAGAGCTTTATTGTTTTGTCTCACAACCATCGCATTTATATTTTATGACCATTTCATCAATACTTTCAGCTGTTTTTTTAATATATTCTGCATGCTTATTTTTTAGCTGTTTCGACAAAGACCAACATAAAAATCCATGTTTAAAAACTCTCATGATCACATTAAACAGAAAGAATGCTCACAGAGTTTATAATCAAAATTTACAGTTTACTAAAGAACCTAAAGACTCATAATGAAATTTCAAGATTCACACAAACAATATATAATATTCTTTTCTTTAAATAACAACAGGATTCATCATTTTACAAAAACTTTTCACTTCCTTTTCCTGGCTTTGTTCTTGTATAATTCTGTGAAGAGATGCAAACACATGCCAATGTTTGATTCCCGTTAAACTCCAAGATTACATTTCATCATAGAAGCATGCCAACGTGTAACCAGCAGCAAAATTCGAAATTCCTCATTTCAATTTGTTCATTACTTTCTCGAAGGGGATTTTATAGAAAAAAAAATATTTCAAAATGTGATTTGTGAACATACACAGAAAAGTCAGTAGGTAGTGCTAGAGACTGGTTAGAAAACTATAAGGCAGACATATTTAGTGCACGCTCTTTAATCACAAGCAATTGTATGGAATGTAGTTCAATAAAGAGGTGGAAGCCTCTGAGTCACATAAGTGACTGAAATTATGGGTGAGGTGTGAATGATGTTGGATTTACATATTGTATTGACATTCTTTCACCAATTCACCCAGAAGCCCGATGAAGAATCTTTCATTTTACCAATCGGCAGAAGGTTCCAAGTTTATTTGCCATGGTTAAAAATTTAGATATATAAGTGTCATTTTAGTGAGTACAAAATGATTCGACACAAGGATGACTTTGCAAAATGTCGCATGGCAGCTCTGAATCAAATGATGATTATTTTGAGCGAAACATGACATGGGAAAGAGGTGAAGAATTTTATGTGCTCCGATTTGTTCGCAGCGTGAGATTGGCACAAATATTAGGCTTCCGTTGCAGGATGGTGACTTTCATATAAATGGTCGTTCTGTCGAAAAGAACTACTGAGTATATTCTTTTTTTTACATCTACATTGTACCTCTCATAACTCTATCCCTTTTTATGATATCAAAGGCAGACTTTCTATCATCTGTAGATGACACTGAGAGAATCTCAAAGACTCACTTATTGTGATCAGTCAGGGAAGCACTTTTCGGGATTCATCAAAAGAACACCAGCTGTGATTGGTCAAAAGGCACACCAACTGCGATTGGTCAAAGAGGAACACATTTGGTCAGTTTGATCAAAGAACATGAAGGGGTCACTCAAAGGGTCAAAGTGTTGCTGAAGTGGGTGAGGTCTTTTTTCCTATTGGCTAATTCAACATGAGGCTCTGTTGCCGAGCGTGTTGCCGGGTCTTTTGCTAGGTCTGTCGGAATGGTGAAAGAACATCGATACAATACGTTAATCAAACGTCATTCAACGTGATTGATCTTTTTGCAGAATTGATCCTTTTTTTCACACCATTGATTCAGTCATTTTCACTAGATTTCCATCTCTCCATTGAATTACAATCCGTAAAATTCCCCCTGTAATTGAGTAGGGTGAACTGAAAGTTCCATCTAGCACTAAAATTGGTTGCTACTTTTTTATATTGATCAATGTGTGAATCGATCTGGGAATATACAAAGGATTTAATTCTGAGAGAATATACAGAGGAACCTTTTTAGCTTCAGAATCTGTTAAAAACTGTGTAGTCCAAGCATTGCTTCTGATCCTAGATATGCCAAGCCATGAAGCTACATGTTCCCCTCTGCAGTATTCCAGCAAAGTAAAAAGGATTTAATTCTGTTAGAATATATAGACTGACTTTTTCAGCTTCTGAATCTGTAAAGAGCTGTGAAGCTACAAGTTCCCTTCGAAGTATTCGGGTAAAGTACTGAAGCTAACATAAGAAGCAGAGGCCTACTTGCACAATGGCTATGTCATCAAACATTGACATTTTGTGACTGTGTTATTTTATTTAACACAAATGTCTCATTTTATAAAAAATTACCCTAAATGTCTGTGTCAATGTCCATCAAAAACATGTCTGTTAACTATTTACTCTCAATATGTGTCTTTGTAAAATGTTTAACAATTACCCTTGTGATTTATTTGCGAGAAAATGTGAACGATTTGATAAATGTCTGTTGTTTCCTTTGTTTCATACTTTTCCATCATTTTACACTTGTAGTTGTTTTTCATTCGTCAGAAGCTAAAGAAGGGAACACATTTCAATGAAAAACTTCGAATTTTGCTGCGGGTTACACTTCGGCATGTTTGCATGGTGGAACGTAAGCTGAGACTTTTTCAGGAATCAAACATTGGCATGTGTTTGCATGTCTTTACAAGATTATAAAAGAACAAAAGCCAGGAAAAAGATGTAGTAAATGTTTCATCAAAAGATGCAATTTGTTGTTGTCAGAAAATTGGAATATTTCTCAAAATTTGTTCTATTACTATTAGCAGATTTGCTTATTAGCAATTTGTCAAGTCTAATTATAGAGTTATCTGTTGATTCTGATAGGTAAAAGTTCTCCAGTTAGATTCTTCAAAATGAAAGAAATTACTTGAGTTTTGATTCACATGACGATACGAGGACAGGAAAACAGCATTCATCAAGAAAAATTTCATAAAAAACAGAGCCCATACAAAAAACCCTAATTTGTTTTTGGACTTGTCCTCCACATCATTCCAATTATGGTTTGTTGAAATACCATATTTTTGAAGACCACAAAAGAAATGAACAAGAATCCATGGATTCAAAGCTTCGACTAGTGGTCATGAGCTGAGGCCAACTGAGTTGAATTTGACATGCGGAAAACCAACTTTTTTGGTTGCTCTAACCACTGAGCAATAATGGTAATCAATACGCAAAGGCTAGAAAGAGAGCCATTAACCTATACAGAGGTCAAGGCACCAAGGATGGAAATGACCTTCAAGTTTTAACTTCATTCAATGAACGGGAAACATATGAAATTCATCAGAACTATTCAAAAAGTACACAATCACATATCAGATGCTATGAGTCTATATTTTTCATACTGTTGCATGAATTACAAAGTATACATGTATACACTTAACAGTTTCAGTTTTATGACATAATTCAACGTCAGTTATTCTGTTGTACACACAAACTATTTATGATTTGGTGAATAAAATAGAACAAACTGATTCTTGTAGTGATTAGATAATACTTGAATTTGAAAGACCAGTATTTAGCCATAGATTTTCATTTTTAGATGTCACTTACTGGATTGTACTGATACTGTTTAGAAGTCGCGAGTGCATTAAATTTTAAAATAAAAAACTATCACAGCAAAAACAACTTCAGAACTATCTACACTGTAAGTTTATTAAAATCAAGCTGTCCAATTCGAGAAATGTGATGTAATTATGAGACAGTTGTGGGAAGTGGATTTCCTCGTTCATAGTCCAGCTTTGAAAGACTTGACAATGTCACAATGTCTGATTAATAATTTGATGCTCATGCCACATATTGATTATTTGAAGCTTGCCAACCTCCAGTTGAGTCTTTGATAATAATATTGTTGTGATCAAGACCAAGATGACCCCAATGAAGCACCTGGAAAATAAGGAATATATATGAAGCTGTGTTTGGTCAGCAATGTTAAACTGAATGAAAAGGATACATAATTCTGTGAAGTGTAAGACATTACAGTTTCAAAATACAGACCAAGCTCTTATGTTGTGGATTTTCTTTTCATTTAAGCATTTAAACTAAAGTTTAAGCCTGAAGGATTGACATAAAAATGAAAATTTATTTTTCCATGCCATCGTACCACTATTAAAAAGAAAGAACCTTGAAAGACAGAATAAAACAGCAGAATTCAGAATTCCATCCATTCACTACATGTTATCCTGCCCCGTCTCAAGCAATTTCTAGATAAGACTCGGCAATCTGAATAAAGATCTCAGTTTTATTTTTCAACTTACCTGGTTGTTTTTTTTCTAATATAGGGCCCAATTAGGTTTGTACAAATTTTGGAGCATCGGCCTTCTTCTTAAATTGTTGACCCAAGGATGCCTAAACTAATACAAGATGTAGCAATCTGGAAAAAAGAAAAAGAAAGAAAATTAATGTGTCATCATTCACACATTACATGTAAAAGAAAATATTACTTTTCTATTTTTCCATGTTAATTTCAGGCCGGGGGGGGGGGGGCAGGCCACTGTTTGAGATTGCTAGGATTGGATGAGTCACATGGCATTGGTTACTGATTGCATTGGATCGACTGGAATGGACAGTGATTGACTGGATTGGAATGTCTGGGATGGATTGATTCAGATTTATTGTATGAATTTAACCTAATTTAGCAAAATGTTTTTGGTTGGAAGGCAGCTGCAGCAATTCACACCCTGAGGTTGTCTCTCAGGGTGCATTGCATTATAAATGTGAAACCAGTCTTTATTTAGTTTTCTACACAACATGCATGACATTTGTAGTGTTCATTGGAGCTCTCATTTGAGGGCATCTGTCATTGCTGACACCTTGGTTGTTGGTGCGGTAGCAGGACGTTTCACCGCTGGGACGTTTCGCCGGCGGCAGTGTGAGACGTTCCACCGCCAGTTAATTTCACTATTTGGTAATTAAAGTACTTGAAAAGTATCACTTAGTTGATTGTTTTAGTGAAAATTGTTATCCTTCGTTATTCCAGTAATGTCATTGTTCATTTAGTTACGTTTTCTTGTTACTTTGCATACATTTAGCTACATCGTAAAAGTGTGAAATGAAACATAACAAAATGTAGTCTATTTGCTACAAAGTAACAAAAAACTTAGATAATCATAGATAATGTAGATAGAGTAGAGCAACACAGAAAATGTTTTGTGTGTTTTTGTTTAATTATGGCTTATCAACTCATACAAGGCAATTATTACTTGGCTAACATTGTTATAAACCAGCGGTGAAACGTCCACTGCTGCCGGCGGTGAAACGTCCTATAATCATTGGTGCAGCCCCCCCCCCCAAGGCCATTTCTAGATACGCCCCTGATCTCAATCCAATCAATGGCATCCAGGCATTCTATTCAGTCCCAATCCAACCAATATTGTTCTATTCCACCCATTTCAATCAATCCCCATCCATTCAATCCCATGCTATCCAATCAATCCCATCCAGTTGTGCCAGGTACTACTGACCATGACAGTTATCAAGCAGACCTGTAACTGTCATGCCAGAGCTCTGGGGTAGCACACCAGCAGCCTGCAGGTGGGGCATTGATCATTTGACACATTTGACATGTATGCTTTTTTGGTCAATCTAATTCTTAAATTTGTGAGCCAAGGTCAACAGTTTTTCCTACACATATGTGACATTGTCCATGACTTAAAAATCATTGAACTTTTCCTGAATTCACATGGCTTGCAGACTGCAGTGTGGCTGCAGGATGATGTTGAGTGTTGTATGCAGTGCACCTGTTTCAGGAGTGTGCAAGCCCCTGAGTGTGAATATTATATATCCAAAGCCTTTTATGAGTCTAATTTTTATGTAATGGAAATGCTGGTGTTGGCCCACAACAAAGTTCAATGCCTACTGGTTCTGCTTGATCGCTCACACAGCCCAGAGACAGAGTGAGCTGAGGTGAGACAATGACAAAATGTCACACAATAGCAAGCGTGATACTTGGCTGACAGGATGAATTACATAGTCTAGTAATTCAACAACTATACCATGATCTATGAAATAAATAACAGAAACCAACTCACCTGCCACTATTTTGCATGAACCACAGCTGCTGTCAGTGCATCATCCCACATCATGTTGCAGTCCAAGCACAAAACTTAAAAGTAGGCTTAATTAATTTAGATCCAGTTGCACTTAGTCATCAAATCGTTCTGTGGCTTATGATAAAGTTCATGTGGTAATCCAGGGCCAAGTGCAATACCAAATTTCTCTAATTCCACAGAGAACAGTCTGTGCATCAGAGCACCATGTTGACATCTCAACAGGCAACGAAAGTAGGTCAGCCAGTGTCACGTGAATTGGGCCTGACTAATGTCGTCTGCAGAAGCGAAGTCAGGTTCCAACAAATGTCTATCCTAATGCCAACAGGCACAGGAATGAATTATATGGCGGAACAACCATATATAACTGAGAACAACCGCCTGTCAATAAGAAAGGCTGCTCTTCACGTCTGACCCAGTTACGGGCCTCGACCCAATCTGGCGATGAGTTTGACCTAGATAAATTCATATAAGCGATTGACCCGATTAGCTTCGAGCGCCCCTGGCGGTTCGAAGCTAAAAACTAAACTTCTATTCAAAAACCACCATAGTTGTTTCAAAGATTATTTGGCATTACACAAAACCAATTTTATCGTAATTTTCTGCAGAGTTCACTGTCAATACTTTTGAGTCAATCTTGTGTGTCCCTGTGAGACATTTACTATCCTTGCATGCAGTGAGAAGGCCTTTACAAAAGCCTATGCAAAAGACTGATCCTGCAGTACTGCTGGCAATGAAACATTTTGTCTGTGACAGATTTGAGCAAATCAAATGTGAAAGGAACGCTGCAGGGCTTGCCTGAGGCGCACTGCAATTATATTTCTAGCAAGAAAAGGTGTCAGGGAGGCCGTAGAAAGTGTAAAAATGATAGGCGCCATGAGAAAAGGCCGGGGTATCATTTGGCCAGACTGACAGTCCTTCGCACTTACCGTTGACATTTCTCGAGGGTGACTGTCAACAAGAAATCACCCCTCAGGCTACGTTGCCACACCCCAAGGGGCCTGCAGACTGAGTGTAGTGTTAGGCCGATACTCTGCCTTTCATGGTGCTGTTGTGCAACATTTGAGTGGTAGCCCTTCATTGCCAAGGCAAATCACAAGAAGGCAGTTTTTGGCCCATAAAGACAGTTACTGGTCTTTTAAAAAGTAACATAGGGCAAAAAAATAAAATAAATAATTGATTCTAGCAACAGAATCAATGCCAGGTCTGGGGATAACAATGGTCCTGACAAAATGAGATCTTAACAGAAGCACCTCTGGAAAGGCTCTTGAATAAAATCACATCAAATATACAAGAAGTCAGCCTAACAAGTGTCAAACTGTTGATACTCAAGACAACTTTCCTACCTAGTGGTGGACTAATGCTAAGATCTCAAGGCACTTTACAGAGAACTTTTTTACCACTGAGGGGTAGCTTCAGTTGAATTCTAGGTAAAAAATGACCATCCCGGTGACATACAATGTTTATAAAACTATTATATAATTAATTAAAAGCATATCATGGCGGGATAAGATCGTAAATCGGCGGGATAACATCATATCCCAGTGGGAAAAATCTAAATGCCTGGGGGGAAGATCTAAATGCCTGTGGGATGTCAAAGATCGTCGGCGGGATGTCAAAAGACCATCGGCGGGATATCAAAAGACCGTCGGCAAGATGTCAAAAACTGCCGGCGAGGCTGCAAATGTCGCAGGGGCAGGAGAGGTCCCCGCAGGGGCAGTAGAGGTCCCCTCAGGGGCAGGGGATGTCCTAATATCCCGCCGGAGATGTTTTTTGAGTCGTTCTCACTGAAAAAATCCCCGCAGGACATCCAAAAATCAAGAAAATTTTGGGCTCTGTTTCGCCGTCATGAAAAAAAAGTTTGAACCTGTTGAATCTTTTTTGACATCCACGGCTCAGTTTTTCCATTTCTAGGAACCCCTGAGGGGAACAAAAACTACTCCTGGGGGATTTGAAAAGTCGACTGCGGATCACCCAAATTCATCCAAATTTCCAGGAAATACCATCCCACCCATGCCTAAAGTTCTCCGTAACGTGCTGTGAGATCTGAGCATAACTTGAGCGAATGATATGAAGAAACAAAGGTGAGGGAAAGCAACTGCAAGAGGGTGTGTTGTCATTGCCACCATGTGATACTCCATCGTGCAGCACACCATCTTTGATGAAAAAAATATACCACAGAGCTTGCTCTTGCTTTAACCTTTCCCAAAGACAGACCAAAAATATACACCTGGTTATCGTAGGACGCTCTTTTATCTTGTGAAGATAAATGGACAAGAACAGAAGAGGCTAAAAAGAGTGACAAAAAGTTGCCAAGCAACACAAATAAAAGGTCACAACAGACATTTGTCTCCATGGCAACCTTTCTGTTACATATGTGACTTTTCTCTTTCAGCAATTTCCACCTCTACATCTCAAGGCTAGTACAATTGCAGTTGCTCAGCATCACATCTAAATCAACAAAACATATGTCTAGAATAACCACGTAATTGACTAAAATAATGAAAAGAAAACTGGAGACTTTTTACAAATTTGAAGCAAACCATCAACAATAGCATCAACTAATGCTGAAACAATAAAAAAATTATTATTGTAGACAATTCTAAAAGTAAATTTACAAATTTTATCCATTGCTCTTTCTTCAGATTTTTCGGCATTACATTTTCCAAATAAATAGCATTAAATCTTAACTTTTTTCTCCTCATTCAAATTGATTTTTTTTGTGACAATTTCTAAAAGGTTTGGATTGAATCATCCTTTTATAACAGAAATTCTTGGAAAAAGAAACTCTCAAATCTCTTCTATAAGCTGATTAAACTTCATTTCCGCATTCTGCAAATCTGCAAAGCCTTTAATTTCGTCAAAGACATTTCTGACTTTACAGAAGACTGTTTTTTATGTTGACCGAATTGATAAATACATCTTTTAAATTTTCTATCTGGGAAAAAAAGGATTCTGAAGAAGAAGAGCCCAGACAAATTAGAAATTTCAATATATTTCTCATTCTATAAACCAAACATTCAGACACTTTTTAATTTAACATATACAGTAAAACTTCGAAAAACTTCAGTTGATATTTAATAAGGTTACCAATATTCTGAGATGAGTACTGTCACTTTTAACAAATAATAAAAAGATAGCCAATTATTAATATATACAATGATCCTATGCATATATTATGAGAGGATGGTCTTGTTTAATAAAACTTTGAAGAAAACCTACAATGTCCTATATCACGAACCAAGATTTTGCTATAAATGCTTACTTTTAATCATTGAAAAGTTTGAATTTCTCAATTCTTAATTCAATTCGAAATTCCACAACATGTTACAGCTTCTCAGATATAACCTGAAAAATATACCATAACTTCGATAATCAAAATGGACGATCAATCATCCGTTTAATTTTGTTTGAAAATTTTCAATATCATCAATAGAATAGAAGTGCACAGAAATTCAAGCATTCCCATAATATCATCTTTGCCATTCACTGAGAAAGGTTTCTCACATTTCTGTAAGTTTCTTTGCTAAAGCGCTTAATATCGAAGATTAGAATTTTGAGAATCGGAACAAATACAATTGAGGATTTAAGGAGAGGGGGAGAAGAATATCCCAAATGAGAAATTGCAAAATCTCAGAAGGGATTTAAAAGAGAATATCGAATATCAGAAATGCATTTCAAACGCACAGAATCTCAATTTGTCTTCTGAAGTTCAAAGAAGAAAGAACGTATAACGGACCAAATTTAAATAACTTTGTAAAATGATAATGTATTTCTGTAAAATGCTCACACGAAGTAAATTGACATCAAAAGTATAAGCAAAGATTCACCTCATACATGCAAAATGTGGAATTCTGAGATGTGTTGATCAGGTACACCGTAAATGAGCGAGAATGTAAAAGAAATCGGAAGAAATCATATTGGTAAGCATTGCAAAGAGTGCATCACTACACCTATCTTATTAAGCACTTCAACTTTATATTCCGACAATACATTGTCTTTCTATTTAGACATTAAATATTCTTGTCTTAACTCGCATCAAGCTGCGAATGCGCTGCAAAGCGAGTAAGCTGAAAAAATAAAATTTCAGTGTATTTGGTAAGCTAGGAGGCCATCACTATATCAACTACTGCTACCCACTGCATTGCTGTTGTGGCAGCAGTGATTTTATTCATGGACTCTCCACACACAATCTCTGCAACGCTATCCACAAGCAAAGTGTTCCTGTCCATAATATCAATGCATTTGCTCTTCACACGCAATTCGTGACATTTGCAAGAAATTTTAAATCGTTCTTGTCTTTCCTGATGTTGGGTTTTGCCTTGAGATAGTGGTTTTGACACAGAACAGAATGGTTTTGTGTCCACATTGAAATATTGCAAAGTTCAATCCAGATAATGTTAGTTCTGATTTAAGCCAAGGTGTAAAATGCATCAAAACACCTGAATTTCAAATAATATCTCGAGATCTCCAATCTTATTTCTGAGTTTTGAAAATTTTCTATTTAGACTTACATTTTCTAGCCAGAATTCAAGATAATTCCAAATGTTTGGATTTCCAAATTCTGATATTTATGATATCAACCACTTCAGCTCATAATTTTAAAGAGAATTCTTCTCTGACCTATTAGGACTGAATCTTAAGCACAAAAAAAAACACAGGGACCTAATAACTGAGATTCTAACTGAAAACCATGGATGCGAAGTAACTTCCTACAGAGGTGATCCGCAGCTTTCATAAAAGTAAGATCACAAAATTGAATTTACCTGTGAAATCCCACATTGCAACATGAGTCGTCTCTTCCTGAGTAAGATTTGATTTGCCAGCTGGACGGAGATTGAATGTGACTTTTTCTGGGCCCTCGCCATGAAACTTGTAACAGTACACAAATTGGCAATATCATACACAACTTCCCTCCCATCTTCTTTTAAAGTTTTCCAGGTAATTGCAAGAAATAATTTTAAGTTTTTGATATTTTTTTATTATACACAAAGGGAAACTAATTATAGACAAGCCATATGATACATTTCAAATCATTGTACCAAGTCAAAAAATTGGATTAGTAAAAGCTTCGAACTGAGCAGACCAGCACTGGCAACTTCAATCAGGGAGAAAAGAGTGGAGTTTATTGTGCTTGAGACAAAAATGGCACAGATAAAACAGGCTTTTGTTGTCAAAAACTCCCCAATTCAACAATCAACTCAATTTTGTAAAGCCAGAGTGGACTGGAGGCATAATGCCTACAAAGTTTACTTACTCAGAAAACCTTCCATGAAGTAAAAAAACCTCTTTTGCTCGAACAAAAAATCTCTCTGGCTTAAAGATTGCAATTTTCTTTTTGCAATTTTGACTGAAACTAGAGAAAGCAATCACGGACTGTTGCTCTTGGCTTTAGACTGAACAAACTTCATGAATTCTGAGCATATCTCATCTCAATGGGCAGGAAATTGATAGCTGGAAGCTACATACTTTTCTTACAGTTGCTCTCCGGCTCCATTAAGATGTCTAGATATGGCAAACCTCATTCATTTCCCCCCTGAGAAAGTAGACAATATGCAAAAAGCAATTTTCCAATGTTTATATGCAGAAGGGCTATATTTTAAAAGGAAACATTGTGAGTGTTTTCAATGGGAAATAAAGCAACCAGAAAGAAACGAATAAAAAGATTGTTGATTCCACTGAAGCTCAGCTAATTCATAGTTGCAGTAATATTTCAATTAATTAGTATTCGACTCGTCTAAGATATTGCAAATAGAAGCAATGTCCAGATTAATGTTATAATTAATAAAAAGAAGCTTTACAACTCCAGGCTGACGGAAAATGAATTTCAGGGAGGAATATTTAGAAAAGAACTGTTGCCTAATATGTTGGGCATGAGTGAGTGAGTGAGTTTGTGTTTTACGCCCCATCAGATATGTTGGGCATGAAGAATAGAAGGAAAGCAGAATACAATGGTGAAGTCCATGTAAGTTAACACTTGAAATAGGAAACAATTGCTTGGGCCAAATAATACTCAGGACCAACAACTTGAAAAAGTAATTGATTTACCACTCTACATTTTTTAAGCCAGTTATAGTTGAAATAAACAAAGAGGATGTATATTTTCTAATTCCCAACATCTCAGAATGCATGATACAGAAGATGCATCTACAAATCCATCAGTAATCAGCAGCATTTGATGGAAAAAGAAAGAGAAACAGTGCAGTGATAGTGTATTTATAGGGTAAACAATCTTGGATTGCATCAGTGGGGCAAATCGGACAACCTTGCAAGACCCTGGATGAACAAGACAAGGGTTTGTGTTTGCAGATATTTGGATGAGCCAACAAGGGCTGATGATTGGATAAGATATTAGCTGCTAGGTATCCTACCCTAGGCCTAGATACTTGTGGATGCAGCAGATAGCCGAAGCTTAGTAAAAGTAAGGGGAGGAGAAGGAAGGGGTAGTTTGGGGTGTCACGTCGCATCTCAACAAACCCCTCAGCAGAAATTTAGATGTTATTAGGAAAAATGAGCCACTCCAAACTCAGGATCCCTGCAAAATGTATTTGCAAATTGCAAAATAATGATATCAACACAATGGCGTTTTACCACTAAATGTACAACATTAGTCATTCAGTAAAAAAATATTCACACAGCATCAAAGCATATGCACCCAGTATATAGTACCTCATAACCTCTCCCCATGACTTAACTTTATGACTGCATTCTGACTGCCCTCTGTGATGACCCAGAGGAACTAATCTCCCTTATAACCAAGTGTGCCCTGAATGTGCCCTAAAGGACCAAAAGCCATCAAAGAGCAGGTTGTCCCACCAAAAGGGCCTCTTGGGGATTTTATTGGGCTCAGCTTTACCATCCGTGAAATGGTTCATGGCTGACCTGGTACTACTTTGGTTTCGCTAGTACATTGGTGCCTGATAGTGTGTTATCCCCGGTAAATGGGTGTGTTGGTGCATCAGAGTGGATTTTGGTGTGGTGGCATTTGTTGGAATACGCAGCGCAAGGACAGATCAATACGGGAAGGACACATAAAAGAATTTCGAGCCAAGCCACGAAATTAAACGAAATGATGAATCAAACCTAGCAAAAGCCAGTCTATATTATGAAGTTTAACTATTTTTTCCTCAGAACTTTAGAATAATGCATACGCTTTCCTTATCTATATGCCAGTAGACGGGAGGCCTACACATAAGATCATTTCACCACTGATGTTAGCCTTAAGATACTGCATATACCACATTCTAGTCATGCTACTTTTTATGCTACTATGTGCAGATATGGACTTAGTATGAGAACCATACCTTGTGAAAGGGTCTGTCTTGTCCAGCTGCTGTAGATAAAGTCAGCACTTAGGCTTAGGGAGGCAGCGAGGTCAGGGGAGTTTGTACAGAGACACTGTATACCTCATACAGTATACTGTATAAGGTCGTTCAAAATATTATAGAATGATCGACTAATCCTTTTATACGTAAAGGCAGATGAGTTTATAAATATTGAGAATATCGAGTTTATAATTGAAAGTGGGCCTTCCTCAGATGGTCCCAAGTTCAAATCTAAGCAAAATACCGATAAACTGAAGAACATATCTTTAAGTATGTCATGTATTTGACAGGTTCTGTAGGAACAAATGATGAACCGTTAATTTGAGGTTTCATATTGACAAAACTACCAAAGATCCGGCCACCCAAAACCTATAGACAAGAATCACATCATAAAATTATTCACCAGTGCAATCTTGCTATTACATGGCAGCTTATAAAATGCAACAAAATATGACCTCACACTGTACTTCTATCTAAAAATGTATTATTGGAATTATTTCTCGCCAATGTTTTTGCTAATCATGAAAGGTCACATAATTATATAATATCCACAGCTTAGCACTGCTCAGTCCAATGGAGGACCTTTTAGTGGATTTCTGCAAGGACGTGACCTTACAAAAGAGTAAAGTAAATGGAAAATGTCCTTGCCATTATATCATAGCAGACCAGTAAAAAGGACAGAGGACCTATATGAAAGGACAGTGATTGTAGTATAGATGGATCACTTCAAACAGTCTTGCATTTAGGGAGTGGATTGATAATGCTGAACACTAATTGAAAAGAAGATTGTAATATGTCCTCTTAAAGTCATCCAAATCATAATATGATTCATATGATCTGAGATGATAGCAGTACAGAGCCACAAAACAATACTCAACAACTCGATCAGTAGATTCCATACCTACTACTGCGTAATGCATAGTCACTGCAAACCCTACACTACTCTGCGAAGACAGAAGCAATTGCCCTTTTTGTTCGGAGTTCATAACCCATGACCTACTGCTCCCAACTGTATTGCAGTTGTATTAACCACTAAGCCTGTGGAGATTTGATAGCCATCCCCTACTATCCACCAACTAATCCCTCTGAAGATGCATAAAGAACTTAGCAAATATGTTCTGCACATAACTGTCCACATTGACTCAACAAAACATTATGCAGAACCATGAAGCTACCACCAATAAGTCAATACATCATCCCATCTGACACTTTATAGCATTGCGAAGACCGAAGGATACATAAGATATAGAAAACATGGCAGAAGGTCACCGTATACAACAATAACAGAGGCAATGCAAGAGAAACATTTTAGAGGGACACAGAATAAGCGGGAGCTATGAAGGTGTTGTATTCTGCTTTGGTAGAAGCATGTAGCTACATTTTACAAGAACCCAAAGGGACTGCTTTTGAAGTTGGCGAACACCTAAATTTGTTAGGACTCCTGACTTGTCAAATACTTCTAACCTATTTAGGAGGGACACAGAATAAAATAAGCAGGAGCTAAGAAGGTGCTGTATTCTGCTTTGGTTGAGGCAAATGAAATACCATGCAAGGAACTGCAGGGACTACAGAGCTACCTGAAAGTGAAACAGGTGACGTCTTGCCATTAGATCAATGGTAAGCATAAAAAACAAAACCGCTTGTGGGAGCATGGATTCTCCACCAATTTGATTAAAATGTACGACAACATGAATGTTGTCATTTTCTTTGCTGTTGTCAAGAGTTACATTTAGGTCCTAACTTGTATAGAGCTGCAAATTAGCTCCAAATTACAAGAAAGCTGAAGAAATCATAGTTCAGCGTGTTTGGTAAGCATATAGCCAGCAGTGCATCACTGTACCGACTGTCTGGCTGCAATGACATTGATTTTATTCATGGACTCTCCACACACAATCTCTGCAACGCTATCCACAAGCAAAGTGTGCCTGTCCATAATATCAATGCATTTGCTCTTCACACGTGATTCATGACATTTGCAAGAAATCTTAAATCCTTCTTGGCTTCCCTCATGACAGACTTGATCTGGAGATGGTGGTTTTGACTTATATTAAGAGGAGCATCTAGACAAATCAGGAAATGATTATTTTTTACTGAGTTTGTAGATTTTTTATCTAAATGTGCTGAATGATTTCACACAATAAAAGTTGATTATTCGGATACTCAAAATTCTGATCCAAGATATTGAGGACTTCAGAAAAGTATAGTCCTAACACATGGTTGCAACCTTATTGTTTTTTTTTTTATTTTTTTTTTTTTATTCAGTAACATCATTAAAAGAAAACATATAAAAATTTAGTTAGGCATCATACATAATTCACAAATTTTAAATTTCACAATATAGAAGACTGTAAGAGAAAGATATCTTACATTACTCATACTAATCATACTAATCAATAGATATAAATTACAAATGATTCAAAGTTATAAAATAACAGTGTAACCCATATTATATACAATTACCAGAAAACCATAATACCATAATATTTACAATAAAATATTATATATCTATATGTTATACCATTGAATAATATACAGGGCTCCAAAAATCATATCATCCAAATCAAATTTAATATATGAAGTTCAGCGAAAACAACAATAATACAAATGATGGACACAATAATCAAATCCTTTGAAATTCTTTCAGAAGTTTACCATACCGCTTATACTTTTTCTTACAAGACATAATTATTTTTATCAGGTATTTTACATCGTTAACGAACCAACTAATACATGATTGAATACTCTCATTTCTCTTTTCATATCTCCTTAAATTTCTTCTTTCCATAGTACATATCGTCCAATTGAGAGAAAGAAATTTACTAAAACTTTATCCACTTTTTTACATTCTTCTGAATAGCCTAAAATCTTTGAAATATTATCAATAGTAAAAGTAGGTAGAACAGCTTTAACCAAGTTTTCAACATTTTTCCAAAAGACATTTAAATCAATACAGTCAACAAACATATGGTGAATTGTCTCTATCTGGTCACAAAAAACACACTTTCCATTTGACAATTTCATACGTTCAAGCCGTTTTTCAGTATTTAAAACACCATGGAATACTTTCCAATTGAAATCGGAAATGTGTCTAGGCAATAATTCATTGAAAACACATATTTCGAAATAATCTTGCCATTTGTCATTCACAACATTTAACTTTTCTTCCCAGTACTTAAAACTACATACTTTAACATCTCTGTTATTCATCAAAATTTCATAAATTAATCTACTTGTCAAATTTTCAAGTTTGACCTTTCTATTTATGTCAATATTCACCATAGTACTCAAGAACTCATTTGTGGACAATTCAGTTACTTTTGTTCTTTCCCGATAGTTGTTAGCTCTTTTCCATTCATTTGGAATGCTCTTTCTTAATTTAGGTATTTCAAAGTATTTCCCTGCATAGTCTCTTAAATGAGTTTCAATATTGATTGTATCTAAATCTCCTTGAGGACTGATGATTTGACCAACTGACTTTAGCCCTCTTTTTGACCAAAAAGACCAAGCAATGCTTTCATTTAAAAATCGAACCTTGGAATTGCTCCACAAGATTTCATCCATAGTTTCAAAAAACTTTGATTTCCTGAGAAACTCTTGAAAGTTTAAAATACATTCCTTATAGAATTGTGGAAAGTTAGCTTTATTCACCAAAGCACTACTATCTGTTGTTTTAAGAAGAAAGAAATCAATGTCAAATGCTTTGTCAAAACTTCTGAAATATTTCATAGGTATCATTTTCCAGTGTTCTTCAGTATCCCCTTTCAGGGTTCTGATAGCGAAATTAATTCTTTTAGCTTTGATTACAGTTGCCAAATCAAACATATTGAGACCGCTATATCTAATTGGTAGGCAGCAGATCTCTCTACGTACTGATGGTGGCTTGCCTTTCCACAAAAAATTAAATACAATATGTGTCAATTTCTACATCAAATAACCGCTAATTTCATGAACCTCTACCTCATACAAAAGAGATGACAGTGCAATGCTTTTTAACACATATACGCGCCCTGTTAAGGACAGATTTCTCGTATTCCACAGTAGCAACAAGTCTTCTAGCTTCCTTAATTTCTTATTTAAAAAATTTTCATATTTCAAGTCTTTTCCAATATAAACACCCAGAATTTTTTCAGGTCCGACAGTAATTTGTATTTTTGATTCAAAAGTGGTGTTATCCCTGTTACAAACCAAAGCCTTACATTTGCTAAGATTTAATCTTGACCCTGAGAACATACCAAATTTGTCAATGATTTCGAGCAGATTTTCAACCATGCTATTATGCTTAAGGAAAACAGTAGTGTCGTCCACAAATTGACTAAGTTTAACTTCAACATTGCTATTGTGACCTCTCACTAATATTCCTTGTATATCTTGATTCATTCTAATTTTTTCAGCCAAAGGTTCCCCTTGAATAATATACAATAGCCCTGAGAGAGCATCGCCTTGCCTGATCCCCCGAGAAACAGTAATATAGTTGGACAGGTATCCATTTACCAATATAGCACTCTTTGGTTTTTTATATAAAATCCTTATCCATTTCATGAAATTTTCTCCAAAACCATAGTTTTCCAAAGATTTCATCATCCATTTCCATTCCACCCTATCAAAAGCCTTTTCCTGATCAAGCAAGAGTATAACTGAATCATCGTCTGTCTCATTCATTACATCCTGGATGAGCCTGATACTTTTACCAATGAATCTTCCAGGTATACACCCTTGTTGGTCAATATGTATAATATCATCTAGAACTGACTTCAGTCTATTAGCTAACATTTTTGAGAGAATTTTAGCATCAACAGTTTGTAAAGAAATGGGACGCCAATTCTTTAGATCTTTGCGGTCACCTTTTTTGTACAACAGCCGAATAACTGCCAAGTATTGTGTGTGACATAGTTCTTCATGATCAAATATATCTTCATACAATTTAATCAGTTCATCTGAAATTTCATCAAAAAAACTTTTATAAAACTCAATACCTATACCGTCAGGCCCAGGCGTTTTATTATCTTTCATAGAAAAAATGGCGTTCCTCAACTCAAACTTATCAAAAGGCATTTCTAACTTAGTCTTGTTAGCATCACTTAACTGCTTGTGTCTAAATAAAAAATCAGAGTCATCTCCACTCACGACCTGACTAGAATATAGTTGTTGATAGTACCTTGTTTGTACTTCCATGATATTTCTTATGCCTCTCACTTCATGACCATTTTCATCATAAATCACATCCCATAATTTATCTTTTGCACGACATTTCTCCAAATTGTGAAAATATTTCGTAGATGTCTCTCCTTGCTCCATCCACTGTGCCCGCGACCTTACATATGCACCTTTTGCAGATTTCTTATACAAATCTCGCATTTTTCTCTCCCAAATACAAATCAACATCTTCTCCCTTATCTTTTCTATACTGCAGGTTTACTATCTGCCTGTTCAATTCCATTTCTTCCGTTTTATCAGCCTCCTTTTTCTTTCTCGATATATCAATCAGAAGTTCTATCAGTCTTTTCTTAACAACATCCCACCAAAATCTATAGTTAGTATAATTACTTTTCTCTGTTTTCAACTGACACCAGAGGTCTCCAAATTCGACAGAGAATATTTCGGAATCTAAAGTGCTTGAATTCATTTTCCATATTCCTTTACCATAACAGATTTCAGTTGTTTTAAATGAAATACCCACTGCATCATGATCTGAAAAGGGGCAGTTTTTTATAAAAGCATTGCTTAATTTGTAGTCCATGCTCTTAGAAATAAGCCAATAATCTATTCTAGAAGCTCGGTTTCTACCCCTCCAAGTATAAGCCCTACTTGTCGGATTTCTCCGTCTAAAAATATCCTCTAAATTATAAATATCAATGAGCTTTAATAATTCCACTTGCCCTACGTCAGATTTTGTTGCACAATTCAATCTATCTATCTTGTTGTCAAGTACACAGTTATAGTCACCTCCAATCAGGTTATCCATATCTTTTTCAAGAATGTTTTTCAGCTTTCCAAAAAATTCAACCCTCTCACAATCAATATTAGGGCAGTATACATTTACAATATTATAAGACGTATTATTCAAAGTAACAACACATTTTACAAATCTTCCATTTTCATCATGTGTTAAATTAATAACATTGCAAGTATATTTATCCTTGAACAAAATTGCAGCTCCTCTGCTATTACTAGTTCCATTTGACCAGAAAGCCTTACCACCCCATTCTTTTGACCAATCAAGCTTTTCCTTCTCACGGTGACAGTGGGTCTCTTGTATTAAATATACGTCCGCACTTAGACTTTTCAACCAATAGAAGAAAGACAATCGTTTTTCTTTATTTCTAAGCCCACGTGCATTGATGGAGATTAGTGTTAAAAGGGGTGGTGAGTTATCCATTGGGGTGTAGAGTTTAAGTCTCTACTTGAACATCATAGTCGAGCTGCAATTTTGTTTTGTAATACAGATTTACAACTGCTTCACTGAAAATAGCTCCAAGTGCATCAAGGCCCTTGCTGCCAAGATGAGTCCCTGTTTCATCATGGATTCTATATAGGTGGTCACGGACACCAAACACAGAGATGAAACTTTCATCATTATCCAGAAAGGTCAATTCAGGATCATTTTGACAGAAGGCCTTCAACAATTCATTGAATTCTGCAATTTCTTTGTTCACAGATTCAAATTCTTGCTGATATAAATTCTGCTTTGCCCTTGGAAGCACACTAGAAACCATCACTCTTGCAAATTTGCATTTACTTTGGAGTTCATCTACCATTTTTCGGTACTGATCAGCAAGGAGCTTAACATCAGATGGCACCACTTTATCAAAGTCATTAGCACCAACATGGATCAAGATCACTTTCACATCATCAACATTCACTTTTGTTTTGTCACTGAAAATTTTAACAGTGTCTTCAATTTTAATGTCTGTGTCATGGATCACTTCAGTCCAAAATTGTGCACTCTTCTCATCTGGATCTGGATAGAAGTCGATCACATTAGAGTCACCGATAACGACAACACAATCTGATGGTTGGTGATCATCCATTTCAGTTGTATAGTTCATCCAGTCCATTGACACATTATCTTCTTTTTCTCCCTTCTTGGGTTCATCTGTTTCACCCTCCGTTTGACTCCGCGTTGAAACAGGTGGTGTACTGGCTCCACTTGGGCCCGGATGATCAGAGTCGTTCCCAGGAGCCACCTCAGCTTTTTCGGATGACGACAGGTTTGCTACGCCAATTGAACTCCCAGCTGCTTGTACAGTTTCACTGTGATCTTTCAAAATGGGCAGCGGGGTATGAGGAAGCTGGGTACATTCAGCATTGTGGGGCGGCATGGGCAGTCCGTCGTCTCCAGAAGCCGCATTATTTATTGTTATAACATGTACATGAACTTCTGTTCATCTTTAACGGAATGGAAACATAACAATATACTGTCACACCATAGAACGCAATGCCTCATGCAGCAAGGCTGGCCCTGACAACATATTCTAAGTAAAAAGGACCACAAAATTGAATATACTGTTGAAATCTCACATTACAACATGAGTCATCTCTTCTTGTTCCAAGATTTGATTTGTTAACAGGATAGGAATTGAATGTGACTTTTTCTGGGCTCTCACCTTGAAATTTTGTGAATATCATACTCAACTTCTCTCATACTTTCTTTCAAAGTTTATCCAGTATTGCAAAGACAATTGTAATCTTATGATATTTTGAGGAAGACTAATTGTAAGCAAGAAAGCCATATGGCACATATCAAATCATTGTATCAACTCAAAAGAATGGGCTTTTATAAATATTACACTGAACAAATATTGACTGAACAGACTGACACTTTCAATTTCATATGGGGAAAAAATGTTGAGTTTATCATTCTTACGACAAGAGAGACACAACCGCATAATTCACCACAATTTTGGAAAGTCAGAGAGGACTTGAATCAACTGGAATATAGACTATAGCTGTGGGTAATGCTTACAAACTTCACTTGCTCAGAAAATCTTTCGTGAAATCAAACCTCTTACTCTCAAACAAAAATCTTTCTGGCTTAAAGATTGCAATTCTCTTTTTTGCAATTTTGACTAAAAGCAATCACAGACTGTTGCTCTTGGCTTTGGACTGAACAAACTTCATGAATTCTGAGCATATCTCATTTCAATGGGCAGGAAATTGATAGCTGGAAGCTACATACATTCCTTACAGTTGCTCCCCCTCTCCATTAAGATGTCTAGATATGGCAAACTCCTTTTTTCCCACAGTGAAAGTACAGACAATATGCAAAAGGCAATTTCTAATGTTTATATGCAGAAGGGCAATATTTTAAAAGGAAATATTGTGAGTGTTTTCAATGGGAGATGTGGCAAACAGAAAGAAACCAATAACAATATACTTGATACAAGTGCAGCTTTGCTAGTTTACAGCTGGAGTAATACATCTAGACAAAATTAAGTATTCATTCTGTCACATATACAGGAAATAGAAGCCATGTCCAGATTAATAAAATGAAAAAGAAGTTTTAAAGAGAGTTTTCATAGAGTAATAATTTAAAAGAACTTTTGCTTGATATGTTGGGCATGAGGAATAGAAGGAAAATTGTATGCAATGGTGAAACACTTGAAATTAAAAGCATGCTCGGGCCAAATAATACCCTAGACCAACAATTAATAACTGCTATACCACTTTTCATGTCGTTTTTAGGAAGTTATTAGGGACAAAAATAAAAGTCTTGGAATATAATCCACATTTGGTAAATTCAACATTTCAGAAGTATATTTTCAAATCCCCATCATGTGAGAACGTATAATACAGAAGACACAACTCAAATCCATTCACCAAACAAAGAGCTTTTGAAAAAGAAAGAAAAAGAAATAGTACAGCAGTATCATTGTATCAATAGGGTAAATAGTCTTGGATTGTATCAGTGGGGCAAATTGGACAACCTTGCAATACCCTGGATAAACAAGACAAGGGTTTCTGTTTGGAGATATTTGGATGAGCCAACAAGGGTGATGATTGGATAAGATATTAACTTCTAGGTATTTAATCCCAGATACTCGTGGATGCAGCAGATAGCTACAGCTTGGGACAAGTAAGGAGAGGAGAAGGTAGGGATGGTAAGATATCACTTTGGAAAATGAACCAGTCTACAATCAGGATGCCTGGATAATGTATTGGCCATGTAATGATATCGCTGCCATAGCGTTTTACTACCTAATGTACAACGTTAGTCATTCAGCAAAAAATATTCAAATATAGTACTGCATGACTTCTCTCCATGACTTCACTTCAAGACTGCATCCCAACTGCCCTCTATGATGACCTTGTGGAACTAATCTCCCTGCATATGCCCCGAAGGACCAAAAGCCATCAAAGAGCAGGTTGTCCCACCAAAAAGTCCTCTTGGGGATTTATTGGGCTTAGTGTAACCATCCGTGAAATGGTTCATGGCTGACCTGGTACTACTTTGGTTTCGCTAGTACATTGGTGCCTGATAGTGTGTTATCCCCGGTAAATGGGTGTGTTGGTGTGTCAAGAGTGGATTTGGACGTGCTGGCATTTGTTTAAAATATGCACTGGAGTGAAGAAGATTGGCATAGATTACAGTGATTGGGATTATACAGTGTAAATGTAAGGTATGATTTTATAGCATGGTTGGCATTGGATGCTTATCACTTTTGGTATCACATCATCAAGAGCATATGAGGTAAGTCATCACAAATTTAAAGATGAGAATCACTGTCTACAGGTCTTCAATCAATACAGGGCATTACAGGCAAGCATTGGGCTTAACAATTCATGATACTCCAAATTTAGTTGAATTCCAGAATTCAAAATTGTATTCACTTAAAGAGACACCTGAACAAAGGAATAGGATATATCAAAGAACTGCATGCCAAACTACGACATAAAACTGAACAAGAATCAAACATTGGACCAAGATTTGATATCAGCTCGTCTTACGAAGTCCAACCCTTTGGCCTAACACTTTACCTTCTAAAATGCCTCTACACACTAGATAATTTCACCACTGATGTTAGCCTTAAGTGACTGCATATGCCACATTCTAGTCATGCAATTTTTTTTATGCTACACTGTGCAGACATGGACTTAGTATGGGAGCCATACCTTGTGAAAGGTTCTTTCTTGACCAGCTGCTATAGATTAAGTCAGCACTTAGGCTTAGGGAGGCAGGGAGGTTTGAACAGAGATACTGTACTGTATAAGGCCACTAAAATATTATGCAATAATAGAATACTCTTGTTATCAATATGAGATGACAAACTAATAAGAATGTGAGTTGTTCATATCCTAAACAGATACAGAATCAGTTGAATTGGATTTTAACTAGAATGTCTGGAATGAGCAGTCGCAAAATTATATTGGAGCAACTGATGCAGTAATTTCGTAACTGACCACAGGTCTACACACTGTCCATGACCAATACAATACAACAACAAAATATGACCTTTCTTAGCCCATTCGATGTCACACAGTATTTCTATATCTGACACAGAAGTCCAAAAACGTATTATCAGAACCATTGCTCTTGAATACTTTGGCTAATCATGAAAGGTCACATATAATATCCACAGCTTAGCATTACTTTGTCGAACGGAGGACCTTTTAGTGGATTTCTGGAAGGACATGACCTCGCAAAAAGACTAAGGTAAATGGAAAATGACCTTCCCAATAGACAGGCTTTCCAGAAAGGACATAGGACACAGGAAATATATAAAAGAGCATGGAATCTATAGATGGATGACCTTTGTATGTTTCTGGTAAAGAATGATTGATAATGCTGAACACTAATGTGATGTGAATGTGATGGATGATAAAGAGTATTGTAATAATTTATCACCTGGTTGGCTGTGAATATCACTGTTTACAGTCAAAATATCAGGGCCTATGATATTGTAAAAAATACTACCCTTCAAGGGCGATATTTTTTAACAATTGTTATGACATCACCGGCATTTCAGATGCCTGATGACTTCACAAACCAAGCAATGGCCAAAACAATGGGATTGTGACGTCATATCCATTGTTGCTCCATGGTGACGTCACATTTTTGTAATGGCAGAAAATAGTCCCTCTTTATAATTGAAAATTTGAGGTAAAACCAGGTGATAAAAACAAAACAACCACGCGTCAGGGCACTTCGTACAATATCACTCACTGTTGTGTGAATTAATATCACTCTCGCCCTGCGGGCTCGAGTGATATTAATTCACACAAAAGCTCGTGATATTGTTACTCAGTGACCCTGACTTGGGTTGTTTTGTTATAATAGCAGGGACGCACTCACATGATGTAAAAATGGATACCGGACAACAGAGATCTGGCTCATAAAAACCTGGTACAATTTAACTAGTCCACATGAAATAACCTTTAGAGGGGCGTGGAATAAGTAGGACGTGGAATAAGTAGGATCTATGAAGGTGTTGAGACTTATGTAGTCTGTGCTTTGGTGGAGGCAAAAGAAATAATTCCTGAATATATAATCACATAAAATGAGAAACTCTGACATGCGTTGTGTCATCTGACATAGCAGATAGTTTAAGAATCATCTCAACAATTCAGCAATAGTTCATAAGTCTCAGTAAAATAATCTTTTCCTCATAGTCATCAAAGATAGACAGATAATTTATTTGTCCAACATCTTAATACACTACTATACACAGAACCAATTCACAAATCATATTATAGAGCAATTTTCCAGCAACACCATCACAAAACAATACTCAACAACCTGCATCAACGGATTCCATACCTACTTCTGCGTAATGCATAGTCACTGCAAACCCTACACTACTCCTTGAAGACAGAAGCAATTGCCCTCTACGTTTATAGTTCATAACCCGTGACCTACTGCTCCCTACTGCATTGCAGTTGTATTAACCACCAGATGGAGATTTGGTAGCCATCCTCTACTATCCATTCCATCTCTCTGAAGATACATAAAGAACTTAGCAAATATGTTCTGCACATAACTGTCCACATTAACTCAACAAAACACAATATTCAGAACCATGAAGCTACCACCAATAAGTCAATACATCATCCCATCTGACACTTTATAGCATTTCGAAGACCGAAGGATACATAAGATATAGAAAACACGGCAGAAGGTCACCGTATACAACATTAAAGAGGCAATGCAAGAAAAGCATTTTAGAGGGAAGAGGAATAAGCAGGAGCTATGGATGTGTTGTTTTCTGCACCTTGGTGGAAGCACATTCATTTCGCAAGAATCTACAGGGGCTGTGTTTAAAGTTGGTGAACACCTTAATTTGTTTAACTCCGGACTAGTCAAATACTTCTAAACCCATTTTAGAGGACATGGAATAAGCAGGAGCTATGAAAGATTCTACGCTTTGGCTGAAGCAAATGAAATACCAGGCAAGGAACAGCAGGGACTACAGAGCTACCTGAAAGTGTAACAGGTGATGTTTTGCCTTTGGATCAATGCTAAGCATCCCAAACCAAACTGCTTGTCAAAGCATGGATTCTCAAGGTTGCCAGATATCTTTGTTGTACTCAAGAGTTACATTTCAATCGTAGCTCTAACAGAGCTGCAAATTAGCTACAATGTACAAGAAAGCTGAAAAATCATATTTCGTAAGCATAGAAAAGGATTGCATCACTGTACCGACTGTCTGGCTGCAATGACATTGATTTTATTCATGGACTCTCCACACACAATCTCTGCAACGCTATCCACAAGCAAAGTGTGCCTGTCCATAATATCAATGCATTTGCTCTTCACACGTGATTCATGACATTTGCAAGGAATCTGAAATCCTTCTTGGCTTCCCTCATGACGGATTTTATCTGGGGATGATGGTTTTGACTGAAGAGGAGCGTCAAGACATAACAGGACAGGCTTATTTTGTTCTGAGTTTGTAGATCTTTTATCTAAAAGTGCTGAATGATTCCACACTAAAATTTAATTCTTACGTGAACTTCTGTCAATCTTTAATGGAATGGAAACAATGCAACATGCAGCAGGGCAGGCCCTGACAACACATTCTAAGGAAAAAGGACCACGAAATTGAATTTACTGTTGAAATCTCACATTACAACATCAGTCATCTCAACCTGTTCCAAGATTTGATTTGATAGCTGGACAGAAATTGAACGTGACTTTTTCTGGGCTCTCACATTGAAACTTTGTGTAACCATACACAAATTGGTCATATCATACTCAACTTCTCTCCTACTTTCTTTCAAAGTTTATCCAGTATTGCAAAGACAATGGTAATCTAAAGATATTTTGAGGAAAACTAATTGTAAGCAAGCCATATAGCACATTTCAAATCATTGTATTAATTTTAAAAAATTGGCTTTTACAAATATTACACTGAACAAATATTGACTGAACAGACTGACACTTTCAATTTCATATGGAGAAATAATGTAGAGTTAATCATTCTTACGACTACCATGACAACCATATAATTCGCCACAATTTTGGAAAGCCAGAGTGGACTGGAATATAGGCTATAGCTGTGTGTAATGCTTACAAAGTTCACTTGGTCAGAAAACCTTCAGTGAAATAAAACCTCTTTAGCTCAAATAAAAATCTCTTCCACTCAAAGATTGAATTTTTCTTTTCGCTATTTTGACTAAAAGCAATCACGGACTGTTGCTCTTGGCTTTAGACTGAACAAACTTCATGAATTCTGAGCATATCTCATCTCAATGGACAGGATATTGATAGCTGGAAGCCACATACTTTTCTTACAGTTGCTCCCTCGCTCCATTAAGATGTCTAGGTATGGCAAACCTCATTCATTTCCCCATGAGAAAGTAGACAATATGCAAAAGGCAATTTTCCAATGTTTATATGCAGAAGAGCAATAGTTTAAAAGGAAATATTGTGAGTGTTTTCAATAGTAGTTATGGCAAATAGAAAGAAACCAATAAAAAGAATGTTGATTCAACTGAATCTTAGCTAATTCATAGTTGCAGTAATATTTCAATATTTAGTATTCAATCTGTCAAAGATATTGTAAATAGAAGCAATGTCCAAATTAATGTCTTAATAGACAAACAGAAGCTATACAGTTCCAGGCTGTGGGAAAATTAATTTCAAGGAGGAATATTTTGAATGAACTGTTGCTTGATATGTTGGGAATGAAGAATAGAAGTATATTTCAACACATGAGATAAGAAGTAATTGTTCAGGCCAAACTATACTTTAGACCGAGCAATTTTAGGAAGCAAAAGCTATACTGGTCTCAATATCATACATTTTTAGCCTGTTATAGTGACAAAAAGAATATCTAGGAATATCGTCCACACGTGGTAATTCAACATTTCAGATGTACAGTTTCCAATTACCATCTTCTTAGTACTTTTGACAGAGAAGATACATATCAAAATCCAGGAAACAAACATGGGGCATTTGATGGAAAAAGAAACAGAAACAGTGCAGTGATATCAGTGTATTGATAGGGTAAACAATCTTAGATTGTATCAGTGGGGCAAATTGGACAACCTTGCAATACCCCTGGATAAACAAGACAAGGGTTTCTGTTTGCAGATATTTGGATGAGCCAACAAGGGCTGATGATTGGATAAGATATTAGCTACTAGGTATCCTAGCCCAGCTACTTGTGGATGCAGCAGATAGCAACAGCTTAGGAAAAGTAAGGAGGGGCAAAGGAAGGGGTAGTTTGGGGTGTCACATCCAGTTTATCACAATATAATAATAAGAACAACAAACAAAACAGAGACAGAAATCTCGACCGAATGATCTCATCAATCACAACAGAAATTTATATATTATCAGGAAAAATGAGCCACTCCAAAATCAGGATCCCTGGAAAATATATCGGCAAAGTAATGATATCAACACCACAGCATTTTACCACCAAATGCACATTGCACATTAGTTGTTTGGCAAAAAAAATCAACACAGCATCAAAGCATATGCACCAACCATAATAGTACTTTATCACTGTTTACGACCTCCCTCCATGACTTCACTTTATGACTGCATTCCGAATGCCCTCTGTGATGACCCAGTGGAACTAATCTCCCTTATAACCAAGTGTGCCCTGAATGTGCCCTAAAGGACCAAAAGCCATCAAAGAGCAGGTTGTCCCAGCAAAAGGGCCTCTTGGGGATTTTATTGGGCTTCGCTTTACCATCCGTGAAATGGTTCATGGCTGACCTGGTACTACTTTGTTTTGCTAGTACATTGGTGCCTGATAGTATGTTTTCCCTGGTAAATGGGTGTGTTGGTGCATCGAGTGGATTTTGGTGTGCTGGCATTCGTTGGAATATGCACTGGGATAACAGATCAATACATAAGGACACATAGAAGAATTCCGAGCCAAGCCGTGAAATTAAACCAAATGATGAATCAAACTTCAGACCAAGCAACAGCCAGCCCTATATTATGAAGTTTAACTATTTTTTCCTCAGAACTTTAGAATAATGCATACGCTTTCCTTATCTATATGCCAGTAGACGGGAGGCCTACACATAAGATCATTTCACCACTGATGTTAGCCTTAAGATACTGCATATACCACATTCTAGTCATGCTACTTTTTATGCTACACTGTGCAGATATGGACTTAGTATGGGAGCCATACCTTGTGAAAGGTCCTGTCTTGTCCAGTTGCTGTTGATTAAGTCAGCACTTAGGCTTAGGGAGGCAGGGAGGTCGGGGAGTTTGTACAGAGACACTGTATACCTCATACAGTATACTGTATAAGGTCATTCAAAATATTATAGAATAACCGACTAATACTTTTGATACGTAAAGGCAGATGAGTTTATAAATATTGAGAATATCGAATTTACAATCGAAAGTGGACCTTCCTCAGATGGTCCCAAGTTGAAATCTAAGCAAAATATGGATAAACTGAAGAACATAACTTTAAGTAGTCATATATTTGACAGGATCTGTAGGACAAATGATGAACCGTTAATTTGAGGTTCCATATTGACAAAACTACCAAAGATCCGGCCATCCAAAACCTATATACAAGAATCACGTCATAAAATTATTCACCAGTACAATCTTGCTATTACATGGCAGATTACAAAATGCAACAAAATATGACCTCACACTGTACTTCTATCTAAAAATGTATTATTGGAATTATTTCTCGCCAATGTTTTTGCTAATCATGAAAGGTCACATAATTATATAATATCCACAGCTTAGCACTGCTCAGTCCAATGGAGGACCTTTTAGTGTATTTCTGCAAGGAAGTGACCTAACAAAACAAAAGATTAAAGCAAATGGAAAATCTCCTAGCCATTATATCACAGCAGATGACTATAAAGGACATAGGACCTATATGAAAGGACAGTGATTGTAGTATAGATGGATCACTTAAGTCTTGCATTTAGAGAGTGGATTGATAATGCTGAACAATAATTGAAAAGAAGATTGTAATATGTCCTCTTAGAGTAATTCAAATCATAATAATGATTCATATGATCGGAGATGATAGCAGTACAGAGCCACAAAACAATACTCAACAACTCGATCAGTAGATTCTATACCTACTACAGTGTAATGCATACTCCCTGAAAATCCTGCAATATACTCCTTGAAGACAGAAGCAATTGCCCTTTATGTTTGGAGTTCATAACCCATGACATACTGCTCCCTACTGCATTGCATTGTATTAACCACCAGACCTGTGGAGACCTGGGAGCCATCCCCTACTATCCAACAACCCATCTCTCTGAAGATGCATAAAGAACTTAGCAAATATGTTCTGCACATAACTGTCCACATTGACTCAACAAAACATTATGCAGAACCATGAAGCTACCACCAATAAGTCAATACATCATCCCATCTGACACTTAATAGCATTGCGAAGACCGAAGGATACATAAGATATAGAAAGCATGGCAGAAGGTCACCGTATACAATGATAACAGAGGCAATGAAAGAGAAACATTTTAGTGGGACCAGAAATAAGCAGAAGATATGAAGGTGTTGACTGTTGAGACTTTTGTATGCTGTGCGTTGTTGGAGGCAAATACATTTTGCAAGGATCTACAGGGACTGCATTAGAAGTTGGAGAGCATCTTAATTCTCTCAGCCGACTTTATAATCCAATTTTATCGTCAGCAGACCTGTTAAGCATGAGCCTTTCTCAACTTAAAAAAAATATATATATATTTACACCTGGGTCCTGGGTGGAGTGGAGCAAAGAGCTATGGAGGATCTGCTCAGTTCAATCATGCCATGGTTGGAACTCCAACCTACAATGTCTCATTTACCAGACAAGCACTTTTACCACTAGACAGTGGCACCTGGCTCGCTCAATACTTCCTACCAAGAGAAATTGCGCGACTCCTGACTAGATCAACTACTTTTAACCCAGAATCCAGACTCTGACTCCAGAATCCTTAACATGTGTGCACAAAGCTGCATTTACAAAAGGATTTACTCTCGGCATAAAACAGTTCCGTTCATCAAGTAGGACAAATTACAAAATGCTGAAAAACAATAACCTGTCCGCAGTTCCTTTACAATTTCTTTTTAAAAGTATGAGACTTGCTGGCCAGCGTTTTCAACATAATCTCTTCACTAACAAAAAATCTACCTTTAAAAGCCTAAAAGATGAAACAGCCCTTTTTTATTGGATTTTTGTAACAAATTGGATCTTCGCAAATGGCCTGCAGCATAATTTTAAAGCAATATCTTTTAGCGCAAAATGTAAAATCAGCGTAAACCTTTTATCACTTGAGTGAACAGACCTTTTTTTCAAATTTGTTTCCTTCTAAGCTTGGTTTTTATGTCTACATTTTTAATGGTGTGTCTGGCTAAAAAAATAATAAATTTCATCTTTTTTTTGTTTCCATGCATGTTTTCCTCCAAAATTAGATTTTAGTTTTTTAAAAGTTTTCCCTTGAATCGACCTGCAGCTACAGTTCAATCCATTTATTAGAGGAATCGTAAGTAAATATCACAACAAAATTCAATTTTTTTTTTTTGCGAATATTTTAATATCCTAATTTCAATTCAGTCAAACTTTCTACTAAGTCTGTGTTTCTTTTTTCTTTCAATGGTAATCCTACTTTCTCCGCCTGTGGATGTAATACTAAGAAAACTATGAATGGAAAACATGAATCTAAAATAATTCATTTTACATTATCTCCAAGAAGCGAAAAATTTAATGAACTTAAATGTTTTTCTTGCATCAATATATGAATATCTCAGCATCTCATTCATAATTCATATGGTCTGTGTTAATGAGATTGTAGCAACATTACCAGGGTTCGGGAAATTGTAGTGGTGTGCTATTTCAGTGTAATTTAATCAAAGCATAATCGAACTCAGATTTTTTCTATGATCGCTTCGAAATATGTTTATTGCACAAACGGTGACTATACTGAGCGCCATTAAAAACGCAACATCGTTAAATAACAAAATTTTGTAAGTTCTTGTTGCTCAATAATTATCACATTTGGCATAGACCTCAAGTATGACCTTACGAGCAATTGTGGAAAAAATCGTGAAAAACAGTTGACTTTTCACTACACACTAGTCATTTTAGTGAAGTCTATCTGAAACATCAATTCACGGAAAGCGCTTCACTGGAAAATGAGGCAATTGAAATTTTGGTTTTGTGGCTTGTTGGATGGGAATAATCTTTTAAAATGTTCGCATAACATGCAAAAGACTTCAAAAAGCTGTCCCATGAACGCCTAAAAAAATATTGAGGATAACGCAGATTTTTTTATGAAAAACTCAAAATATAGGCCTGAGTATCTGGAAATGAAGCATATGAACCCGAACTACCGAACAATGGGGTTGTTATTCATATGGAGGATAAAAACAAAGACACAGACAATCATTCCATCGCCAAACTCGAAAAAAACCTGAATAAAACATCATTTTTGAGGATTTTGACAAAAAGCTCCTGTAGAGGGCAGGCCAGCATTGACACTAAAAATTTTTTAATTTCATCATCTTTAATTGTGGTTGGGTCAAATACAACTTTTTTCCGCCCCATCAAGCAATCAAATTGTAAACTATCCTGACTAATCAAACATTATGTGGAAAGAATATCAAAGTTATTGAAATTAATGATCACAGGATCTTGAAATTTTGTGACTTGCATTTTCAACAACAGGCGCGACGATTTAATTTGACACAAGAGTTTTGCTCTCAGAAATCTGTACATTTTTGTGAATATACCTGATGACAACAGCTAAGTGTGTGCAAAATTTCATCATGATATTTTGAGAGGAAGTACAATTTTTTAGCCATTTTGCGATGTTGCGTTTTTAATGGCGCTCAGTGTATTTAGAAATTTCAGTGATAGTTTTCATTATGAGAACTGAGGATGGACGGATTATTGTGCTTTAACGAAGTGCATTTCTGCACTGGAAAGGCTAATTAGGTCAGGATGACACAACAAAGAGGCGAAGGATTATTGTAAGTTTGAAACTGCCGTCCAACCTAAGTCCAGGTGATTCAACCAGAAGGGGAATCAACCCCTTGGCCAAGCGTACTACCAACTGAGTTCACAACAAGTCGCACCTTGACCAAAAGCGCAGGATCTCCGGTACAGAAGGAACACTTTAAGCAGGATCAATAGCTAAAAAAAGACAAAAAGGCAAACGGCCAACACTTGATTGATCTGCTGGACAAATTACTAAAAACATAAAGCTGTTCATTGTACTTTTTCTCCCTCCTCTTTTTTCCTATTTTCATTTTCTCTGTCTCTTGTAATGCAAGGATTGTTGGCCAACCCTTTGAAAATAATCTCTTCACTTAGAAAAAATCCATTTCAGAAAAACAGAAATTTAAGAACCAAAGACACAATCTGTAACATTTTTATTGGATTTTTGTCCCAAAATGGATTTAGGAAATTGGCTTTCAGCAAAATTTTAAAGGAAACTTTTTGAGCAAAATGGAAAAAATATCCTTGAACTTTTGAGCATTGGCTGTGGTTGCGCAAAATGGAATAACACACAGGCTTCTTCCCATTATAAACTAGACACTGGTTTCTGTTTCAAAACAACCCTTCTCTCGTGAGGCTATACGGTCTATGTCCAAAGTGTAAGAAATTTATACTCAGCAGCTTAGTGAAAAATTAAGGTTGTCACTTTAACGGAACATAGCTTTGGTAATTGCAGCCTTCTCAGACTAGTTCTGGGCACTCACAAGGGTTCATTGGTGGGACAATAGAGAGGGACTCCTCAACATGTTACATATTTACTCCATGTGTGGGATCTTTTCCTTGCCCAGCACAGACACTGATACAGGGGGCTGCTGATTTAATGTCTAATCCAAAGACATACAGCTGGGATTTTGCTCATGAAGGTCTTATGAAAATTTGGGTTCCCCATCTGGCATTCGAACCTACGCAGCCAAAGACCTTCAGTGGAGCAGGTGGGAACCTTATTCACTCTCTCTCTCTAAGCAATTGGTGGATGGATGACTCGGGCTTTCCATCCTGTATTTATGCACCTGGTAGGACAGTTTTCTCTAACTTGTCAGGGGAAGTTAGGCCTGCAACAGGGGATCTCATAATGCAGGGACCAATGTATTTATTCTATTTTAACAACCCAACAATAAGCCAACAGCTCCAACGGAAAATATTCCTGCTTCAGAACCATAAATGACATAAGAAATCAATGGCTAGCAATAAGACCTTACAGGGAGGGCGTTGACAAGATATACCCTGTAGGATCAATAGCTACCAAAGTGTAGATCTGGTTCATATCTTAGGTCTATATATCTGATCTTTCTTTCTTTTTGGTCCCATTTGTATTGGAGGGGGGGGGCAGACCGTACAGACAAAGGGCAGTAAATCGGTTTTGTGCCATAGAAATTAGTTTTTTTTTCCAGGACATGTATTCTATAGAGAAAACTGACTAGGTCCTGTGGAATAACATGTCTTAGAATAAAATACACATTCAAGATGAGTCTCTACATTATGAAATTGGCTGCAATATGAACATCATACAATGTATACATATAAATAGATGTGTCTACAAAATGGTCAACATGGTATTTGTCGAGTATGATTGAGAATCATCTGCAGTTTTCATGAACCAGCTGTAATCAAAATCTTTTCAGCAATTCATGATGCAGCTAAGACTAGGAGACAGTTATTAAACAAAATGTGCTTTAGTATTAGATATTTCAACAAAAATAGAGCACAAACCTTCCAAGTAAGCAACATGTCGAAATTCAGTCAACAATATCATATTTTACACCATAAAAAATATTGCGTTTACTTCCTAGTAGACTTTTTTTCCTGTGCAACCTACATGTTCTGTGCCATTAATTCTAACCTAACTGTTCTTCTAAGCACCAGACACTTGTTTTGAGCTCTCAAAAATACTTAATTAAACAAAACACTCCAGACAAATTAAAGTTCTCCAGACAATACCTCTTCAAAAAAGTTGCAGACTTCAAAAATCTCTTATCAGAGTAATGCCAATACACTAGTCTGCTTAAACAAATTGAACTGGTAAAATAAGTTCCAGGGACTAATAATCTATAGTTGATTTAGTTGCTTTCGCAGTAATCTTAGCAGGTTTCTAAGAGGGATTTCTGATTGCGGAGGGAAATGAAAAATTCTCGGAGCCATTTTTCTCCACCAACCAATTCCATCGACTTTGTCAGACTAAAATTAAACATCAAAACAGGACATTAATTCAGCCAGTTACTCAGCGACTATTAATTAATCTTTAGACGAAGCCTCAGCATGGGAGATGTCAACATGATTTAAAAAGATTTCAGAACAATTTGACAGGATTTCAATGTCCTCAATTAGCATTGCAAGGCTGAACATTGGGAGCAGTCATTTGAGAATCTTAAATAAAACAATCAAATTCTGTAATTTTGAAAGCCATTTTTAAAGTAATTTCAATTTTCTTATGACGTCAATTGAACAAAAAAAATTTGGATAAAGCTGATTTTTCGTAAGCAGAAAATTTGTTGGGTTAGTCAATTAAACAAATTAACAAGAAAATCTTTTCAAAAAAAAGATAAGCTGGCTTGACCAAATATAAGTAGTGAAGGGTATGAAAGGGAAGATTGCCTTATATAAGAGCACAATGAAGCAGTAATGATTGTGAAAGGTGTGGAATTGTGGAAATGTATATCTATTACAAACTATCTATCAATCTATTACTAACTTATGATATATCTATAGACAACCAACTGTCCATCGATCTACTATTAACTAACTAAATATATATGTATTACTAACTAACTATCTTTATATGTATTACTACCTATCTATCAATCTATTGCTAACTAATTAAATATCTATCTATCTACTACTAACTAAAAATATATCTATTTACTATTAATTAACTATCTAAGTATATATTACTGACAATCTATTTATCTATTACTAACTAATTATCTATCTATGTATTACTAACTAACTAACTAACTAACTAACTAACTAAATAACTATCTATCTATTATTAACTAACTAACCATCTATCTATTATTACCTAACTAGCTATCTATCCATGTATTACTAACTAACTATCTATTACTAACTAACTAACAATCTATATATTACTAACTAACAATATTGATCTATTACTTACTAACTATTTATCTCCAACTAACTAAATATAATTACAAACTATTAATCTGTCTGTTACTAACTAACTATCTATCCATCAATTACTAACTAACTATCTATCTATCTATTACTAACTAACTATCTAGGCCTATCTTTAGATTACTAACAAACTACAGATAGTACATCTATTTGTCTATTACTAACTAACTAACTATTTATATATCTATTAATAACTGTCTCTATCAATCTAACTAACTATTTATCTATAACTGTCTAACTAACTCATCTATCTTTCTTTTAATAAGTATCTATCTATCTATCTGTCTATCGAGCTAGCTATCTAGCTATTACTAACTATCTAAATATACCTATTACTAGCATTCTATCAATTTATAACTAGCTAACTATCTATATTCTACCAACTATCTGTATCAATTAACTAACTATATATTACTAACAGTAGTATTTGCAATTCTAAGATATTTATCAATGCTCCAGCTCACATGACTATATAGAGGAGATGTACACCATCTGACACTTTTCCCCACATACCAGTCAATAAAGAAAGCTGGTTGACTAGTAAATCATGTGCTATAATACATGAAATTTTCTATAGCTCAATAGACCAGCTTAAAAATCAAATATGTCGACAAAACACTCCAGACAAATTAAAGTTCAGCAGACAATACCTCTTCAAAAAAGTCGCAGACTTGGAAAATCCCATGTTAAAGTAATTCCAAAGGGCTATAGTCTGCTTAAACAAATTTAACTGGTAAGACAAATCTCAGAGACTAATATAATCTAAAGTTGATTTAGTTGCTTTAGCAGTCATCTTAGACGGTTTCTAAGAGGGATTTCTGATTGCGCCAGGAAATTAAAAAGTCCCGGAGCCATTTTTCTCCACAGACCAATTCCACGATTTCAGAATAATTAGACAGGATTTCAATGTCCTCAATTAGCATTGCAAGGCTGAACAATGTGAGCAGTCATTTGAGAATAATTTTGAAAAAGAATAAATTTCTAACTAAATTCTGTACTTTTGTAAAGCCATGTTTTCTCATTTTTCTTATTACGTCGATCAAAAAAAAATTGTGGATAAAGACAGATTTTTTGTTGCCAGGAAATCTGCTGGGTTATGTAGAACGAGGAGCAAAAAAATCAATTACGTTCGGCATGACTGTTCTTCTAAAAAAAAATTGTGGATAAAGACAGATTTTTTGTTGCCAGGAAATCTGCTGGGTTATGTAGAACGAGAAGCAAAAAAAATCAATTACATTCGGCATGACTGTTCTTCTAAGCGCCAGACACCAGTTTTTGAGCTCTCAAAAATACTTGCTTATACAAACCACTCCAGGCAAAATTAAAGTTCTCTGTTCGATACCTCTTCAAAAAGTTGCAGACTTCAAAAATCCAATATTAGAGTAATGCCAATACACTAGTCTGCTTAAACAAATTGAACTGGTAAAATAAGTTCCAGGGACTAATAATCTATAGTTGATTTAGTTGCTTTCGCAGTCATCTTAGAAGGTTTCTAAGAGGGATTTCTGATTGCGGAGGGAAATTAAAAAGTCTCAGAGCCATTTTTCTCCACAGACCAATTCCACTGACTTTGTCAGACTAAAATTCAACATCAAAAACTCAACATTAATTCAGCCAGTTACTCCACGACTATTAATTAATCTTTAGACGAAGCCTCAGCATGGGAGATGTCAACTTGATTCAAAAGGATTTCAGAATAATTTGACAGGATTTCAATGTCCTCAATTAGCATTGCAAGGCTGAACATTGTGAGCAGTTATTTGAGAATAATTAAAAAAAAAAAAATTTCTAACTAAGTTCTGTACGTTCGCGAAACTTTAAAAAAAAAATACAGTGCTCACAGCATTCATTATTGCATCATGGCGACTCGGATTGGCGAGGGCAGGAGGGTTTGACCTATTTTCTGAGTTTCTGCACCAATACCACCAATAAAATAACATTTTATCAGTAATTCCAAAAGAAAAGTTTTATTAAACAAATATGAATACTTTAACAACTCAGATAATCCACACAGGATTTTGTTATTAACATGATCGAATATGATAAAGATCTACCAATGAATAGATCTGACCACTAGTGATAGGAACTGAATCTGAAACCATATGATATATGGCAGGCCTAGCCACTTTACCAACTAGTCCACCCAGCTATCTAAATTTGATGATTGGGCGTACGGGGCAGCTTGGATGTATCGAATTAGGCATAGGCCCAACATATTATATCAATTTTGACTTGCAGTTCTAATTCTCTGTCATTGAGCATCTTACCGCATTTATCTGAAACTTGCAGTTCTGTATTCTAGATCAGTCAAGTAGTCATCTGGAGGCAAGTAGCTTAAACCTAGAGGCTGTTCTAATTCTAAAGGCCTACAGAATGGAATAGAGACCCACAGCTGACCAGAATGTAGTGGGGGTGTGTAAAATAGATTGTGCTTTTCAAAATTGAAGTAGCTAGCTATCTTCCACCACAACTATTAATATCGTCTGTTAATCAGTAAACCACAGAGAAAATGCTCAATGTTGAAAAGTTAAGATAAAGATATATTATGTAGATACTGGTAGGCTGGATAGACAGACCAGACAGGCTAGACAAATAGATAGGCTCGATAGATTGGCTAGATAGATAGATAGATAAATAGATAGATAAATAGATAAATAGATAGATAGATAGATAGATAGATAGATAGATAGATAGATAGATAGATAGATAGATAGATAGACGGATAGATAGATTTTGAAGCAAAGAATCACTTCTCTTTCACATAAAAGTGGTATTTCTTGCAGATAATCAATGAGGCTCCCCAAAAGAAAAGGAGAACAGAAAATCCTTCCTTTCCTATACCTCTTTCATTGCTTTTTTGTAGTCTTGCTTGAGAAATGTGCATTTGACAAGCAAACAAAAGCACCACCAATAGCATGAATCGGCCCACAATAGCTCGAATACACCAACAATAGAACTCAACAATGGCTATTGTCCTATTCCTTAGTGCCATTGACAGTGAGAGGCAGATTTCTCCTAAGATTTTTTTTCAAATTGGAAAACCGATCCCATGTCAGAAGCTACGGATCCAAACGTCGAAACAAATGTCGAAACTGCTGTAAAGGAATCTCATGCGAAACTTTGTCGATGAAAACTTCTGTGAGAAATCTCTGTAAAAAATTCTAGAAATACAGGTTTTCAAGAAACTTCAATAAGAATCCCAATATTGAGCTTTTTATTGTACTGGAGCTTTGTGTCGTAGGAGCGTGCCACTATCTATCTATCTATCTATCTATCTACGACTACGTGTATCTATCTACCTATCTGTCTATTAGTCTATCTATCTATCTATACAGCAACCTCACCTAGTAATGCTAGCAAATATGTAAGTCATACTGCATCTATTTTTTTTCTATATTCTGACTCTATATGTTCTCTTAATCAAGCAGAATTGCACATATAAAGGACTGCAGACATTGACTATATATGCTTGAAATAAGAAGAAAACCTTTCTGTGAAATAATTGGTAATTTGAGAAGCTGAGGAGGTACCAAACAAACTAGATGAGCATATTTCCATATGCAAGACTAGCAGTTGGTCAACAGTGATTGTTGGAATACGACAGAGGGTCCATATTGTTGGCCTATAGTACATGCTCAGTAATTGAGTTCACCCCTCTGACTGCTAGGGTAATTAGGTAGTGATTGTGGACCCAGGTAAAACTAGAGGTAGTGTGGAGATTGGATGGATCGCCTATGCTGTCCCACAGGGACTAAATGATCGCCTGTGTTACATAATACGCAAGCCAAAACCTTGTTTTGCGAATTTGATTGGGCAATACTTCACCAAGTTCACTAATACTAGGGAAATAATCCATCTCTTGCATGAGAAATGGGGCTCTTTTTTTACGAGGGGCGGGGGTTGCTGGGTATTTATGCAACAGAAGATTGCCAGTATTAACTAGAACCCCCGCGGACATGGGTAAGTCCCAATGTCCGCGGGGGTAAGTCCCCATGTCCGCGGGGGTAAGCCCCCATGTCCCCGGGGGTAAGCCCCCATGTCCGCGGGGGTAAGTCCCCATGTCCGTGGGGGTAAGTCCCCATGTCCGCGGGGGTAAGTCCCCATGTCCCCGGGGGTAAGTCCCCATGTCCGCGGGGGTAAGTCCCCATGTCCGTGGGGGTAAGTCCCCATGTCCGTGGGGGTAAGTCCCCACGTCCTCGGGAGTAAGTCCCCATGCCCGCGGGGGTAAGTCCCCATGTCCCCGGGGGTAAGCCCCAATGTCCCCGGGGGTAAGTCCCCATGTCCGCGGGGGTAAGTCCCCATGTCCGCGGGGGTAAGTCCCAATGTCCCCGGGGGTAAGTCCCCATGTCCCCGGGGGTAAGTCCCCATGTCCGCGGGGGTAAGTCCCCATGCCCGCGGGGGTAAGTCCCCATGTCCGCGGGGGTAAGTCCCAATGTCCGCGGGGGTAAGTACCCATGTCTGCGGGGGTAAGTACCCATGTCTGCGGGGGTAAGTCCCCATGTCCGTGGGGGTAAGTCCCCATGTCCGGGGGGGTAAGTCACCATGTCCGTGGGGGTAAGTCCCCATGTCCGCGGGGGCAAGTCCCCATGTCCGCGGGGGTAAGTCCCCATGTCCGTGGGGGTAAGTCCCCATGTCCGCGGGGGTAAGTCCCCATGTCCGCGGGGGTAAGTCCCCATGTCCGTGGGGGTAAGTCCCCATGTCCGCGGGGGTAAGCCCCCATGTCCCCGGGGGTAAGTCCCCATGTCCATGGGGGTAAGTCCCCATGTCCGCGGGGGTAAGTCCCCATGTCCCCGGGGGTAAGTCCCCATGTCCGCGGGGGTAAGCCCCCATGTCCCCGGGGGTAAGTCCCAATGTCCGCGGGGGTAAGCCCCCATGTCCCCGGGGGTAAGTCCCAATGTCCGCGGGGGTAAGCCCCCATGTCCCCGGGGGTAAGTCCCCATGTCCGCGGGGGTAAGTCCCCATGTCCCCGGGGGTAAGTCCCCATGTCCCCGGGGGTAAGTCCCCATGTCCGCGGGGGTAAGCCCCCATGTCCCCGGGGGTAAGTCCCAATGTCCGCGGGGGTAAGCCCCCATGTCCCCGGGGGTAAGTCCCAATGTCCGCGGGGGTAAGTCCCCATGTCCGTGGGGGTAAGTCCCCATGTCCGCGGGGGTAAGTCCCCATGTCCCCGGGGGTAAGTCCCCATGTCCCCGGGGGTAAGTCCCCATGTCCGCGGGGGTAAGTCCCCATGTCCGTTGGGGTAAGTCCCCATGTCCGTGGGGGTAAGTCCCCACGTCCCCGGGGGTAACTCCCCATTCCCGCGGGGGTAAGTACCCATGTCCGCGGGGGTAAGTCCCCATGTCCGGGGGGGTAAGTCCCCATGTCCGCGGGGGTAAGTCCCCATGTCCCCGGGGGTAAGTACCCACGTCTGCGGGGGTAAGTCCCCACGTCCCCGGGGGTAAGTCCCCATGCCCGCGGGGGTAAGTACCCATGTCTGCGGGGGTAAGTACCCATGTCCGCGGGGGTAAGTCCCCATGTCCGCGGGGGTAAGTCCCCATGTCCGCGGGGGTAAGTCCCCATGTCCCCGGGGGCCACGGGGGCCACAGATACACAGATACATAGATACACACCGGATATTAAATGGTTGGCCCCTTATTCTTAGTAATATTAAATGGTCGCCCCCTCCTTAGTAGATATTAAATGGTCGCCCCCTTATCCTTTCTATCTATCTATGTATCTATCTATGTATCTATCTATGTATCTATCTGTGTATCTATGTATCTGTGTATCTGTGTATCTATGGATATTAAATGGTTGGCCCCTTATTCTTAGTAATATTAAATGGTCGCCCCCTCCTTAGTAGATATTAAATGGTCGCCCCCTTATCCTATCTATCTATCTATGTATCTATCTATGTATCTATCTATGTATCTATCTGTGTATCTGTGTATCTGTGTATCTATGTATCTGTGTATCTGTGTATCTGTGTATCTATGTATCTGTGTATCTATGTATCTATCTATCTATCTATCTATCTTAGCACCTTAGTAGATATTAAATGGTTGCCCCCTTATTCTTAGGAGATATTAAATGCATGGTCGCCCCCTTATCCTTAGTAGATATTAAATGGTGCCCCCTTATCTATCTATCTATCTATCTATCTATCTATCTATCATCATCATCATTGATTGCCATCACCCAGCCCACAGTTTCAGGCTTTTATTGAATTGATAGGCATCATGAAGAGACAAGCTTCTTAGATAGGCAACATTGGCTGATATCATAATACATTGCCATCCTTGATTGCCATCCTTGATTGGCATCCCTTGATTGGCCTCCCTTGATTGGCATCCCTTGATTGGCATCCCTTGATTGCCATCCTTGATTGCTATCCTTAATTGCCATCCTTGATTGCCATCTGACTGTGAGCTTGGATATTTGTAAACATTTCAGCCATTTCTCAGTAACTGCCTAATCATACACAAGGCGGCGCCCTACTTGTGGCGACACCTAGCGTTATGTTATAATTGGTTTATGCACGCATGCGTAGTGGCAGCAAGTCGGAGTGAGCGCCCGACAATGCACTGGAATTTAAGCAGCTTAAAGGAAGCGTTGAAATGCTTGGATTTCACAATTTTTACGATTATTTGACGAAATAAAGACGGCTGGTAAAGTTTGGCAAGTAACTTTGTGTATTAACAGCAGTTTTCAGTCATAAAAACGATCGTTTCAGATAGGTATTGCATGCCCTCGTTTTGGTTGCCATGGAGCGGGACTACTCGGATCTGGACGACGCCTGGTAATACAATAGACTAGCAACTGCTAGTCTAAATATACTGAAATCTATTCACTTTGAGAATCTTATACCCCAACGATTTTTTACTGCACAACCACAAGTAATATGTCTTTTTGAAGTAGCACAATTTTAATACCATTATAAAAATATCAATCATCTTCTATAAGTACACATAGTCCATAGGGAAACATCCATTCAAATATATTTAATTGAATCTGTAAAGTAGTTCCATTTATCTTAATTGAGGGAACAGATATGATGGCATCTATTTTAAAATAGATATATCCACAAAATTACAATGTCCAGAGACAGTTTCCGCAGTAAAGTAAAATGGGAGTAATGATATACAATCTAAAAAATTTCAGACAAAATTGGTTTTTTAGATTCAAAATGTTTTTTTGAAAAACCAAATTTCAATGCAAAAAACCAACATGGATTTTGCATTGAAATTTGGTTTTTCAAAAAACCATTTTGAATCTAAAAAACCAATTTTGTCCCGACATTTTTTAGAGTGTATTATCAAGGGGAAAACAACTTATCGCAACATCACCATTATCTTACGCATACATATATATCCTTTTGTCAATAAAAGTTCATACTTACTTGATTCAAATCCGTAAATGCAAAAACTCGATATTGGTTGATGGAATAAGCCGCAATGCCTTGAAAATGTTTGAAACTGTCTTTCAAATGACTATTGAATATAATCTGCTTTTAGTTACATCATCCGTATTGCATTAAAAAACACTGCAGCATTAATACGGAGATGTCCATAATCCAGAAATGGTGACCGTTCCACAAATTTTCACCAAACTTCACAACTTCATCAAAATGTTCAGATGAAAGTCAACTGATCAGTCGCAGCAGTAATATTAAAGTCACAAACTTAGCAAATTGATATAGGCTGACCATAAACATAGAATAAACAAATTTCTTCTGCAGTTTTCAATACAGCTTTCATATATATGTGGAAATTCATAATCCACAATTGGTGACCGTAGCAAAAATTTTCACCAAACTTCGTGTCATCAAATCAAAATGTTCGAAATCAGTCACAGTCTTGCAGAAGTTATGTCAAATATTGTCAAAAATTTTAAAAATACAAAATATATATAAATATATAATGAACAAAATGTAGAAAATTACATAAAAATCTCACTTACCTTTACTGTTGATTTCGTTCTTTCGATAAATGATTTTCTGTCTGTTAATTCCATATCGTCAATTCTGAATTTTTTGGGGTTCTTTTCTACGATACTTGACAAATGTTAAGGATTTAAATATACCAGCACTTGTTTGTGAATACTACAAATATATTATACTCGCATTATAATATTATTATTATTATTATTTAAGTTTTAAAGCTCAAATGTTTTATAAATAAATGTTTCAGCTGCGCTCTAAAATAATTATATGTACGTAAATTAAGTAAAATATTAAAATAACATAAACATTATATAATTAAAGACAGTTAAATGTCTAATTTGGTCAATAGCAATGTTTAAAATAAAAAGTATATTAGACCTATAAGCAACAAGAATTATCACTTATTGTTACATTTTTGTTATACAATAAAATATGTTTTTCGGGAGACATGTGGTAACAAAATTACCTCATCTCAAAGCGCAATTTTGATTTTAAAAATGTTTCAAATATGTTGTACCTGTATTTTATACCAACATTGTAGTTATTTATCCATCTTACTATCTATACCTGCTAATTACAAGTTTGCCATACAAATGGATTATACTTATTGCAAGTCTTCTATCTGCTTAAGTTAAGCTTGTACACTTACGCTGGTACACTGCTAAACTTGCTCTTAAAACTTCTAACTAAACTGTCAAAAAACGACAGCTTTTACATTTCTAACATAATTTTTTAAAGACCGTATCATAATTGCCATATTCAGAAGTTGATATCTTTGTGTGTGTGACCATCTGAAATAAAACAAAAATAGCAAAATTATAGCATTTACAATATATAAGATAGAGAGAGTCATTCTTTTTTAATGACTTAAGAAATTAGATTTCAATGATTTGTTTGTAACTTCCGAAACCAATAAAAAGAACTATTCATTGCAGTTTTAATTTAGGTTCCAACACATTGCATTGTATTATTATCTAATTACTTGATTTTAATCATCAGTCAAATTTATACAGATTGCCATATTTGGTGTAGAATATATCTTTTGGCAGAATCTTCACAGACATTTTCTACACCAGAGGTCTCCCAACACCCATAACTGACACAGTACTCCACCTAGCGGACGAGATCTACAAAGGAGATTTCTCTCTGCAAGCTGCCTTGTTCTCTCTGTACCACTTGTTATTTTAGACAAGATTTTTGCATGCAATTCTCTCATTGTGTTACTAATGAACCAGGTGACCAATACAATGTCTAAATATAAAGGTGGATCAGACGCAAAAGTATAATTCTGACATGTGCAACTGGAGCCAACAATTGTCTGGCTATCTTGGCAATGGGTAGGACTCACTGTAATGTGTCATGCATACACTTTTACATTAACAACGGTGAAGAAATACTCTGATTAAAATTAGAAGCTAGTTAAGGGCAACCATTAAATATTCAAAGGGGTTTTGAATTTTCTTTGGCGGGAAATTATTTATTTCACAGCAGGAGCGCCAATTTTGAGCGTCCGACTTCCTCAAACATTTTGTTTCTAAATGAAACTACACTTTGTCGCCATGTCAAGAAATTTTTTTGTACTGATTTATTGCCCCCCGAAATGTCATTTTTATAGAAAGATGGGCCTTTAACACATGGATGGATCACTGGATAAATATATGGGCTTTACGTCCCGTATTTTTGCACTCCATTAGACTAATTAGGACAGAAGGAGGACAGGAGGACCCAGGAATGAGGCAAAGGAAGATTGAAACTGAAGTCCAACGTAGTGACCAGACCAGCAGGGGCAATCTAGAAATGGCCTGAGGGGGGCATAACATGGGGAAAATGCGGAGCGATTTGAGGCTTTTCGTATCTTTTCATGTTTTAAAAAATGTTGGCCTAAGAAGGAGGGGAATACAACACTGCTGAGCAGCTGAGCAGAACTGCAATCGCACCGAGCGGCATATAACACCATTCAAGTAAGAAAGTTTAGAAAGTCTAAAGTAAAAGAGACCATTGGAGTACATTCACATCTCGATCCAGCTGTCAGACACGAATCATCTTATCACTTGTCCTATGAACAAACGGGCATCTGAGAACCACATCATGCACATTGACTCCCTATAAAAGTTTGATCTAAATCGCAAAATACATGGTAAGAAAGACACACAAAAAAGCAGACAGAGCCAACAATGACATTAAGTTCTACCTTTGATATTACAAAACAATAAAGATCATGGCAATGAGGTGAAAGAAGCATTCAAAGTCACAAAGTTCTGTATTTTAACATGGGACCTCACAACACGGAAACCAACATACTATAACTCTACAACTGGGTCCCAAATCTAAGTCTCAACATTTCACTATATATATCACAAACGTAAGCAAGCCCACCAATTAAAGAGAGGAGACTTAAATTACAAGAGTCTCAGCTTGAAGGGTTTCCTCAAGGAGACATCTAACTCCTCGACGAAGTCTGCTGCCTTGGTATCAGCTTTCCTGCAGATGACAGTTGCAGATGGATCGCCTTCATTTTGAAGCAGAGCATATTGACTTGAGCTTATTTGGTAATGTGAGAAGTTTAAGGAAGTTAAAAAGAGTTTAAGACTAAGTGGGGAGCAAGAGGCCTCCCTGAGGAAGTCCTCTAAGCTGAGTGGACGGATGATCGCCGCCATAAAATACGTCCAGTATTTGATGCACTTGGTCGGCTAATTAGGACAGGAGACGGACACGGCAACGAGGCCGACATGTGAAATACCATGTGATAATATTTATTTAAATAAATATTTGGGAATATATATTGAAAGTTTTGAAACAATCTGTATATATCTTCTTTAAATTCAGTTACAACACATTCAGAGAGTACCTTAGAGATGCCACCAGGTGGCAGCCGATGACAAGGTCTCTATGGAATTCGAAAAGTTGGTATATATTGGCGATAAGGGCCAGAGAAAAAGGCTGAACAATTTATAAAGAACTTGGACAAGGCTAATAAATTGAAAAGTTGAAGTTGATTTGGTCATCCCACAATATTCCTAAACACCTGCCAGCTAATCATTTAATAATGGGATGAGCTTCATCAAGCCAACGTATTCATAATCATATCATCATTGTTATCATGCCACCATACTCACATCATTCAGTCAAGTTCAAGGTAATGATAGATACACACAGGAACATGTCATTTCAACAGATGGTAGGAATCTGTTGGATCTAAAACATAACTTCAAATACTAATTTCTTACCATGTAGCAAAAAATGATAGAACATGATTAAAGGAATAACTTCAAATATACATGATATATGCATGCCATATGGAACCTTCACAGAAACACATGAACCACTGGGCCGCCAAGCAAAAAAGCAACTAATTCAAACTGCGTCGATACCGGTACTTACTATACATATATTCCAGTGTAATTTCTAAGCAAATGCATGTACATGCACATCATATAGATCACATCAATGTATCAATCAACGTGATCAATGAATCAATGCATATTCATGAATCACTGATATGAATGTATGCATCTATGTATCAATCTTCTTTAAAATTGACATGCGAGTCTGTTCATCCAGCATGCTATTTTGTAGTCTGGTGGTGTGTCGCAAAGAAAAACATTTACCAAATAAAATATCTTCTATCCGTCAGATTTTATTTTGTAAATCATAGCCATTTAATCTTTTAATTCTTTAATTGTTGCCTTCTGACGTGAAGAATATGAAGATATAAATATATAAATTTATCCTACAGGTTGTCTGCCTTCATTATTTAACTAGTTTTACCATTCTCGTGATTCTCTCAACCTTCCTATTTCTTCATTTCAGTCTGGAATCATATCCTTCCTTCCTTAAACTTCCTAACTTCTTCAACTTCTCACATTACCTAAAAAGCTTAAGTCAATATGCTCTGCCTCAAAATGAAGGCGATCCATCTGCAACTGTCATCTGCAGGAAAGCTGACACCAAGGCAGGAGCAAGTGGGGAGTAGGACGCCTCCTTGAGGAAGTCCTTTAAGCTAAAACTCTTACAATTACTTTCCTAAAGTCCCGCTCCTTCAATATTTGGTTCTAATTCATGCAATCCTACACTTTTTCTCATTTAGACACGCCAACAAATTGTTCCCAAACTGCAAATTGGGTCAAGTTGATAAATGCACAGTTTTGCAATTGACAAGGAATCAATCATATGCCCATGAAGTGTACACATTTCTACTGCATTCCTAACATCTTGTCATATCATATCTATCATTATCAATCTTATTGAAATAAACATAATATACCTACATATCATGTTTATAGACATTATATGTATGATATCATCATATGTATGATATCATTATGGGTGCTTAAATAACTGTGTATGTACGGATGTTTCATATGCTACAATATGTAAATATGAGGCATATCGAATGTTTGTGGCAGTAATGTAGCAAAACGAATACTTGTAATGAGTATGATACAAATCAATCTCTTCCACAGTATTTGGTGATGGCTCAATTTCCTTAATACTCCAATCCTATATGCACAGCGTAGTTTCCCAGATGAAGCATTGGGACGTGTTTGTCATCATTGGTTGAGCGATGATCATGATAATATTCTGTTGCACTTTCTTGGGTGTATTTACACAGATTGTGCAGCCGTATCCATCATCATCAATCTCATCGTAGATCAGATATAAATAAGGTTGAAATTTTGTTAGTTTGTTGTAGTATATATATAATATATATAATATATATATAAGAGCACACTATATTGCAACATTATTATTTCAAAATAGTTCTTTGGATATTAGAGTGAACCACTTTTTTCTCATCCAGCTGAATTCTGTGATGGCTCAATTTCCGCAATATTACATTCCTATATGCACAGTATGGCTATGGCCTCCCAAATGAACCACACATGTTTCTCATCATAGATTGAGCTATGATCGTGATATTGTTCTGTTGCTATTTCCCAAACTCAGATATACTCAATATCACTAGCTTCTTTTAGCATCATCCTGCGTATTGCTTTCTTATAATCTGACGCATTATGCGGGTAATATTCAATAAACAAACCACGTTAATATCTTAACGTGACCTCCCTGTCAACAGATTATAGGAATCCACTACTTACGACCTTGAGCAGACTGCACAATGACCTCTAAGATTACGAGGTCATCAGCTACTTCCTGATACGTTAAACACAGGAAGTGCCCTTGAGGTGCCACCAGGTGGCAAAGCTTGCCAAGGTCTCACGAGAGTTGAGACTTTTATGGGCTCTCCGTATTAGGTAGAATTAAGTAGCTTATTGCTTTCCTGAATAATTCAAGCAAACTTGAATTGTCCTTAAACCTCTCTAAAAGGTGAGGTTAAAGTGAATTGTGTTTAAAAAGGGAAAGATGAAGCCAATCCAATGTTTACTGCAATCTTTATAGATATTCTTCAAATTGCATTATTCTGCGTTGAATAATAAATATATGATGCAATTAGAAGGGCCTACCTTTGGAATGGTTTAGCTACCAAATATTCTAACATTTTACAGATAAGTGAAAAGGTTTTGGGTAAATGTATACAATATACACGTGAGATTGTAAGAGACACAATGGTGTGAAATGTGGACGACAATGTACATGATTGAGTTACAGAAACTACACATTGGAGCTAGCATATCTTCATCAGATTCCATGCCATCCAAGTATCAACAAATTTGCTTGCAGGTTTACAAGACTCCGGCTTGCAGAACTGAGTTACTTAAGTATTCAGTGAAGAACAAAAAGTGGACTTGCGAAAGAGATAGAAGAAAAAGATGTAATCTGGTCTAAAAGATTGCTACAAAATGGGAGAAAAGTGGAGGCGCTATTCTAGATCAAGTGTCTGGTGGGAATTCAGTATTCCATTTATGACTGACTGCAATGCAATGGCATGAAATCATGAAATAAATACAGTAGCATAAGATAGTTTTTTGCTGTCCAATCATCAAACCTTGTCTGCTAAATGCAGACTACTGGATGTAGCCAAAAAAAAGACTAGAGCACCAACAGTTACCCAACTTGGGCTAAGCTCAATTTGGCAGCACCATGAAACATGTAAGCTCAATTTGGCTCAAAATTATCTGGTTATAAACCATCAGAAAGCACTCCAGTGACCAAACATTAAGAAGAACGTTTAGGAAAACAAAGAAAAGGTTATTACTATCGATTACTTGCACTCAGTTTGCTATGTCTCATATTTGCCCAGTCTGTTCTGTTTTCCCTTTAGGGTATCAGGGAGACTGGCAGAAGACTGGCAAGAGGTTAAATGGTTAATGGCTGTCAGAGCTTTCAAGTTTTTCTGCCTTTCAAGATGAATACGAATATTATTGTGATGCTTTTGTCATTTGTACACTGTGCACTATAAACTACAAACTGTTTCTTGTTCATTTCTTGTTGGTATTGATTGTATAGCTGCCCAAATATATCTTTTGTTAATAAACTGATACACTCTTTTATGTACAATGTGAAATTTTTTGTGCTCAAAAATTTTTTAATATTCTTTAATTCATTATTTTTGACAAATGAATATCTTTTGATGCGAATAAAGAATTTCAAAACAAACAGACATGTATGTAAATAGCTTTCTTTTACTTTTCTAGAGATTATTTCAGTCAAAAGTGTCCCATCCCCACACCATAAATTGTTGCATTTTTGGCAGTTGGGTCACATTGGTTCCGGTTACAAAATTAGTCTTGAAAACGACATCACAGTTGATCGACAAGTTGAAACACCTAGACATCAGTATTGAACACAATGTCGCCCACAACAAACTGCCCAAACCAAAAAATAGGCAAGGGCCACAAGTCCACATAAAGTACCAACACCAAATGGCAAGGAACTTCGGTTTGTCAACAAAATTTAGAATCCGCATACATAAATGGCAATGAATAGCTGAGCTGATAAAAGAAAGCATGTACGGCTCGGGTTTCAAATTTACAATAAATGTAGCTAACAGGCTTAGAACTGTCGACTGGAAATTTGAATATAGCATGCAATCAACAAACTTCCGAAACCAGCTTAAGCAAGGTATCATGAGACATCATCTGATTTAGCCTGAAATACCAACGTTGACATCTTCGCCATTCTTCAGTCAGTTCAGGACAGTCCTCTTTTATGGTATCAAATCTTCACTAAATCATGCTTCAGGTTTCACAGTTGTTTTCACACTTTTGAGAGTCTGCAATTCACATTTCTCCATGAGAAGTAACTCTTGGAGACAGGACTATATCCACCATGAAATAGAGTCAAATCTGATATTAAATCTCACTGGATGCCTTGCACTGTGTGATGTTACTGTATGCTGTACTATGGGATGTAATGTGAGGCATTTCCTGTAAATTTCCAAACTTAGAAGACAGCAGTTTGGTGGACAGTGATTAGGGTTACCACGCTCTGCTAGAGGACTTGTCCTACATGGGTTCGAATCCCGGATGGGGAACTCAAAATTCATTATACCTTCATGAACAAAATCCCAGCTGGATGTCATTCGGATGAGATGTTAAATTGAAACAGTGTCTGTGCCGGGCAAGTAAAAGATCCCTCACATGGGGTAAGTGTAAAAGCGCCCAGAACAGTTAGGATTTTACTGGATTTACTGGACTTATCTTTCTTTTTTGGTTGTAAATTCCGCAGGACAAATTTTCACAGTGAAGAGTCATTTCCCATCTACTGTTGCTCAAATATCTTGCTATCCCAGAGTAAATGGGAGACTTATATCTACAGTCCTACGGATAGTGGCCACTATGCAATGTTGATAAGACAGATAGATAAGAAAATAGATAAGACAGAATCCAAGATAGATCTATCTGGTTTGCAATATTGGCTAAAGGCTAGACTACACTATAGCTTTATGACTACAAATGAATAAACATAGTGTCAAGCTACAAATATACAACAAAAATAATGGATATTTTATACATTGATACCGGTACATCCAAAATGTCTGAATTAAATCAGAATCCAAATAGATACAATTGATATATGTTGATACCTGTAGGCCTACATCTATGTAGATTCCATGTGTCAATCTACAAAACTGGCTTAACGGTTTACAAGATTCCGGCTGGTAGAATTTGGGCTGCTGAACGCTACTGGAGGACTGAGGAGTACAAAAAGTGAACTTGCAAAAGAAAAAGAAGAAAAGAAGTAAGCTGGTCTAAAAGATTGCTATAGAAAGTGACAAAAATTAAAGCGCTATTCTAGATCAAAAGTCTCCTGGGAATACAGTGTTCAAATTTTGGCTGAGTGCAATGCAATGCATCAGCACGAGATAAATAAGTATACATGTAGTAGCATTTGATAGTTTTTGCTGCCTCACCATCAAACTTTGTCTGCTTAAAGTCAGAATACTCATTTGCAATGTCAAGAAACAAGAATTACAAGATTAGATGTCAGGATACTATTAACTAGTTCTGAAATGGGATGAAGCAGACTTGTCTGAATATTTCCTTCTTCATTCTTAAATACTTCCTTACCATTCTTGCTAAAGGGGCAAATGGGCTAAGGACCATTCAAGTTTGCTTGAATAATTCAGAAAAGCAATAAGCTACTTAATTCTTCCTAATACAAAAATCCCATAAAAGTCTCAACTCTCGTGAGACCTTGGCAAGCTTTGCCACCTGGTGGCACCTCAAGGGCACTTCCTGTCTTTAACATGACAGGAAGTAGCTCATGACCTCCTAATCTTAGAGGTCGTTGTGCAGTCTGCTGAAGGTCGCAAGTAGTAGATTGCTATAATCTGTTGTCAGGGAGGTCACGTCAAGACGTTAACGTGGTTTGTTTATTGAATATTAGCAGTGTAATGCGTCAGACTGTAAGCAATGCAATATGCAGGAAGGCAATGCCAGCTGAAGCCATTGCTGTTCATGACCAGAGTTTGAGAAATAGCAACGGAACATTATCATGATCATACCTCAATCCAGGTTGACAAACACGTCTGGTTCATTTAAGAGGCCATGCTATGCATAATAGGAACCTTATATGGCGGAAATTGAGCCATCTCAGAATATGGTCTGATGAGATATAAACCTAGCAATTTCTGAAGTACATTCTAAATTATTACTATTACAGAAGTAACAATACAATATACCATATATGCATACTGCAACAAACTAAGATGTCTACCTTATATAGTATATACATATTTCTAATCTCCGATAAGATAGATAAAGATGGTTGAGACAGTACAGTCTGTGCAAATACACACACAAAAGCGCAACGATATTGCACATTATGCAGCTTTGTTCTGATCTAACATCAATGGTTGTGACAAATAGCTGAAGTGCTGCACATTCACTGAACTGAATTGTTCAGTTGTTGTCACTTTCTAGTCTTCGTGTAGTTGACTATAGTATGACCACCGTCCAAATAAAGGAGGCATTCATTTACTCCAAGGCAATTGTTATGACACACTCATATTCATCTTGGAGTGCAGACAGTCATTAACTATTTGACCTCTTGCCAGTCTTCTGCCAGTCTTTCAGATACCCTAAACAGCTAAAGGGAAAACAGAGCAGACTGGGCAAATATGAGACATAGCAAACCGTGTGTAAGTAATCGATAGTAATAACCTTTTCTTTGTTTTCCTAAATGTTCTTCTTAATGGTTGGCCACCGGAGTGCTTTGTATTGGGTTACAGCCAAGCAAAGCATTCTGAGGCTCAGCAGTGTTTAGAGCCAAATAGAGCTAACATGTTTCATGGCGCTGCTAAATTGAGTTTAGCCCAAATTGAGTAACAGTTGGTGCTTTTTGCCTATTTAGCTCCCTCAAGTATTCTGAATTTAACGGAAAAGGACCAGTGATCAGACAGCTATAAATTATCAATTTATACTCCTGTATTTATTCTATGCCTATGTATGGTATTGCAGTCAGTCAAAAATTTTATACTGAATTCCCAGCAGACGCTTGATATAGAATAGCGCCTCCCCTTTCTCCCTTTTTATAGAAATCTTTTAGACCAGATAACGTCGTTTGTTCCAATTTTTCGCAAGTCCACTTTTTTACACCTTGATTCTTCACTGAATACTTCAGTAGCTTGATTCTGCCAGGCTGAGATTCGCAAACCTTTGTAAATACTTGGAAAGCAATGCATCTGATGGAGAAGCAGATGTACAAGCATCAATGTTGTTTTCCTGCAACTTAACCATGTACACTGTACAGTACATGTACACCTTGTCATCCACACCTTAGTGTCACTATCACGTTCATCATGAAAAATATTGTGTACATCTACCCCAAACCTTGCTATCTATATCTATAAAACGTAAGAGGATAAGACGGCTAAACCATTCCTGAAGGTACATCTTCCAAATTGCATCACATGTGCAAATATAAAGATGATAAGCTGATAAGATGACTAAACCATTCCAGGGATAGGCCTTTCAAATTACATCATATATTTATAATGCAATGCAGAATAATGCAATGGGACAAATATCTATGTGCATGATAAGGGTTGCAGTAAACCTTATATTGGATGTACTTAATATTTTCTTTTCCATACTTACTTTAACCACACCTTTCTTCTATAGGAGTTCAAAGACCATTCAGGTTTGCTTGAATTATTGAGAAAAGCAATAAGCTACTTAATTCTACCCAATACGAAACCCATAAAAATCTCAACTCTCATGAGACCTTGGCAAGCCTCACCACCTGGTGCCACCTCAAGGGCACTTCCTGTCTTTGACGTGACAGGAAGCAGTTGATGACCTCGTAATCTTAGAGGTCATTGTGCAGTCTGCTCAAGGTCGTAAGTAGTGGATTCCTATAATCTGTTGTCAGGGAGGTCACGTTAAGATATTAACGTGGTTTGTTTATTGAATACTACTGGAGCAGCATAATGATTTATGATAAAGCGCCAGACTGTAAGAAATGCAATATGCACATGATGCAGGGTAGCAATGCCAGCTGAAGCCATTGATGTTAGGTAGATTATAAAGACCAGAGTTTGAGAAATAGCAACGGAACATTATCATGATCATACCTCAATCCAGGATGACAAATACGTCTGGTTCATTTAGGAGGCCATGCTATGCCTATGGGAACATTATATGGAGGATATTGAGCCATCACAGAATACGGTCTGAAGAAATGAACCTAGCAGTTTCTGAAGTACATTCTAAATTATTACTATTACAGAAATAACAATCGATATATACCATATACATGATATATGCATATACAGTAACAAACAAAGATGTCTACCTTATTTAGTATATGCATATTTCTAATCTCCGATAAGATTGATAAAGATGGATGAGACAGTACTGAGTACAGTCCGTGCAAATACACCCACAAAAATCGAAAACAATATTGCACATTATGCAGCTTTTTTCTGATCTAACATCAATGGCTGTGACAAATAGCTGAAGTGCTGCACATTCACTGAACTGAATTGTTCAGTTCTTTCTAGTCTTGGTGTAGTTGACTATAGTATGATCACCGTCCAAATAAAGGAGGCATTAATTAACTCCAAGGCAATTGTTATGACACACTCATATTCATCTTGGAGTGCAGACAGCCATTAATTGTTTGACCACTTGCCAGTCATATGCCAGTCTCAGATACCCTGAACGGAAAAAAGAACAGACTGGGAAAATATGAGACATAGCAAACTGTGTGTAAGTAATCGATAGTAATAACCTTTTCTTTGTTTTTCCTTAACGTTCTTCTTTATGTTTGGACACCGGAGTGCTTTGCGTTGGTTTACAGTCAAGCAAACCATTCTGAAGCTCAGAGCCAAATGGAGCTAACATGTTTCATGGTGATGATAAATTGAGTTTGGCCCAAATTGAGTAACTGTTGGTGCTGGAGCCTTTTTTGGCTCCCGTGAGCATTTCTGAATTTAGTGGACAAGGTCTGGAGATCAGAAAGAGATACACCATTAATTGATACTCCTGTCTTTATTTTACGCCAATGCAATTGCATTGCAGTCAGTCATAAATTTTACACTGAATTCCCGCAAGGCACTTGATCTAGAATAGCGCCTCCACTTTTCTCCATTTTTATAGCAATCTTTTAGACCAGATTACATCTTTTGCTGCTATTATTCGCAAACTTGTCCACCTTTTTGCACCTTTTTCTTCACCATGTTCATTGAATACTTCAGTAGCTCAATTCTGCCGGCCAGACTCTTGTAAACCTTCAAGTCAGTTTTGTGAATACTTGGATGGCACGGAATCTGATGGAGATGTACTGGAATCAATGTGTGTGGTTTTCCTGCAGCTTAACCATGTATACCTTGTCATCCACACCTCAGTGTCACTAAAATGTAACATTGTATATAAAATGTAAGATGCAAAGATGGCTAAAACCCTCCAGAAGTACACCTTTCAAATTGCATCACATTTGTAAATAAAAGAATATAAGCTGATAAGATGGTTCAGCCATTCTTAAGGTAGGCCTTTCAAATTGCATCATAAGTGTAAATAATAATGCAATGGAAAGAATATCTATAACCATATGATAAGGATTGGAGTAAACCTAAGGTCTTCATCTTTTCCTTTTTACAATTCACTTTAACCTCACATTTCTACCTGTAGTGGTTTAGGGACCATTTAAGTTTGCTTGAATTATTCAGGAAAGCAATAAGCTACTTAATTCTACTAAATACGAAAACCCCATAAAACTCAACTCTCATGAGACCTTGGTAAGCTTTGCCACCTGGTGGCACCTCAAGGGCACTTCCTGTCTTTGACGTGACAGGAACTGGCTGGTGACCTCATAATCTCTGAGGTCGTGGTGCAGTCTGCTCTAGGTCGTAAGTGGTAAATTCCTATAATCTGTTGTCAGGGAGGTCACGTCAAGACGTTAACGTGGTTTGTTTATTGAATATTAGCAAATGCGTCAGACTATAAGAAATGCAATATGTAGGATGGCAATGCCAGCTGAAGCCATTGATATTGAGTAGATCATGCAGATCAGAGTTTGAGAAATAGCAACAGAACATTATCATGATCATAGCTCAATCCGGGATGAGAAACATGTCTGGTTCATTTGGGAGGCCATACTATGCATAAAGAATGTTATATTGCAGAAATTGAACCATTACAGAATACAGCTGGAAGAGATGAATGTGGTTCAATCTAATATCCAAAGTGGATATTTGAAATATGACTGTCACAATGCAAAGTTCCTCCGTGGCCTAATGGTTACGAGTGCTTGTTTGCACAACCACTGGCTCTGAGGGCGTGGGTTTGAATCCCATCCCGGAGCTCAATTTAGTCCGAGCCCATGGGACATTAAATGGAGGCGGGTTGTATCCAGTGTTCTATGCTTGGGCAACTGCAAGACCCTGGGCATCCCTGAATTAATAGGGTATGTACCAGACTCACAATCTTCTCATCTTATCATCATACGGTGATCGCCTGCCTCGATATAGCCCACTAAGGTGCTGCAGAGGCGTAAAACACAAACAAACAAACAAACAAACAAACAAACTGTCACAATGCAGTATGCTCAAATATATATTGTAACAAACAAAGTCTTTTCTTCCTTTCTAAGTTTCTACAGATTTCAAATCTGCGATAAGATTGATGATGATAGATATGGCTGCACAGTCTGAGCAGGCACATACAAAAAAGTGTAAATATATTGCACATTGGGCAACTTTTTCTGACCTGATATCAATTCCCCAATATCAATTCCCGTGACAAGTAGCTGCAGCGCTGTACATTCACTAAACTGTATTGTTGAATTGTGAGAATTTTCCAGTCCTCAGCTCAATGACGATATGATCACTGCCCAAATAAAGGAGGCATTAATTCACTCTGAGACAATTGTTATGATATAGTCATATTCATCTTGATGGGCAGACAAACTTGAGAGCCATTAACCATTTAACCTCTTGTGGCTGCTAAAGGGAAAACAGAGCAGACCAGGCAAATATGAGACATAGCAAACTGTGTGTAAGTAATCGATAGTAATAACCTTTTCTTTGTTTTCCTATACGTTCTTCTTAATGGTTGGACACCGGAGTGCTTTGTATTGGTTTACAGCCAAGCAAAGCATTCTGAGGCTCAGTGGTGCTCAGAGCCAAATGAAACTAACATGTTTCATGGTGATGATAAATTGAGTTTGACCCAAATTGAGTAACTGTTGGTGCTTTTTGCCTTTTTGGTGGACAAGGTTTGGTGATTAGACAGCAATAAATTATCAATTGATACTCCTGTAGTTATTTTATGCCTATGTATGGCATTGCAGTCAGTCATAAATTTTATACTGAATTCCCACTAGACGCTTGATCTAGAATAGTGCCTCTACTTTACTCCCGTTTTTATAGCAATCTTTTAAACCAGATCACATCTTTTTCTTCAGTCACTTTCGCCAGTCTACTTTTTGCACCTAGACTTCATTCTTCACTGAATACTTTAGTAGCTTGATTCTGCCAGCAATAATCTTGCTAACCCTCAAGACAGTTTTGCGGATAGATACATTGATGGTATGGCATCTGACAGAGATGTGTACCAACATCAACGTGTGGCTTTCCCCCAATTTAACCATGCATTCTTTGCCATCAACACTTTATAGTAGTGTCACTTACATGACAAATTTGGATACATTAGCCCAAAACCTTGTTACTTATCTGTAAAATGTAAGAGGATAAGATGGCAAATGGCAAAACCATTCCAAAGGTAGGCCTTTAAAATTTCTGCATGAATGTAATAATGCAATGGGAAAAATATCTATAAGCAGCATGATAAGGACAGTAATAAATCTTACAATGTTGGGCTTAATCTTTCCCTTTTTACAATTCTCTTTAACCTCACCTTTCTTTCTATATGGGTTTAAGGACCATTCAAGTTTGCTTGAATTATTCAGGAAAGCAATAAGCTACTTAATTCTACCTAATACGGAAACCCCATAAAAGTCTCAACTCTCGTGAGACCTTGGCAAGCTTCGCCACCTGGTGGCACCTCAAGGGCACTTCCTGTCTTTGACGTAACAGGAAGTGGTTGGTGACCTCTTAATCTTAGAGGTTATTGTGCAGTCTGCTCAAAGTCGTAAGTAGTAGTCCTATAGTCTGTTGACAGCAAGGTCACGTTAACATGGTTTGTTTATTGAATATCAGCAGAGCAGAGTAATATGTCAGACTATAAGAAATGCAATATGTAGGATGGCAATGCCAGCTGAAGCCATTGATATTGAGTAGATCATGCAGATCAGAGTTTGAGAAATAGCAACAGAACATTATCATGATCATAGCTCAATCTAGAATGGTAAACATGTCTGGTTCATTTGGGAGGTCCTATCGTGCATATAGAATGTTATATTGCGGAAATTGAGGCATCACAGAATATGGTCTGCAGAAATGAACCTGGCAATATCCGAAGTACATTTTGAAATATTACTATTTTAGAAGTAACAATACAATATACCAAATATGCATACTGTAACAAACAAAGATGTCTACCTTATTAAGTATATACACATAATCCACAATAAGATTGACGATGATGGATACAACTGTTAGCTTGCGTATTGTGTGTGCAAATATACACAAAAAAGTGCAACTATATTGCACATTATGCAGCTTTTTCTCTGTTGTGACAAATAGCTGCAGTGCTGCACATTTACTATATTGTTTAGTTGGGGAAACTTGGCAGTCTTCAGCTCATTTATGATATTATAATCACTGCCCAAATAAAGAAGGCAAGTATTATGATAAGATGGTATGACCAAGATGACAGCAAGTCAATGGGTCCGTGAACAGCTCAACATGGCTTTCAATTCCAAATTGCTAGGTCTTCAACAACTCTATCTTATTATGACATGACATTTTATCCTTTTAGCCATGCCGAGCAGCTAAACATCGAACTCAGAGCCTTCAGCATGTTTAGCAGACAGATTGGATGACTAACCAAAGAGCTACCAAGGATAAATATTGATAAGACATAACAGGGTACGATCCTGTTTTTAGTGAGGGACTTTTCACTGGCCTCAGAAAGAATGCCAATCAAACTACACCAAGCTATGTATTTACTTATAAAGGATGCCTTGTGGCCAGCAACTGACCAAGAGACCGTCATCAGACAGTCACAGTGATCATAGCGATAGACGCTGATGCAAAAGATACAAGCTGGACTACCGCAGATCGCAGAAAATACCAGAAAAGATAGAAATAGCCGAGTTAAGCGAAGTAGAGCTGACGAAATCCAGAAAAAGCCAAGAGAAGCTGGGCACATACGACAAGGGTAAGTAAGGGATTAGCCCCAACACACACAATACGCAAGTGTCGCCACAAGATCAGAGAGATCAAAGGGATCAAGAGACATGAAAGATGACGCTCAGTGCGTTTTAGATGACATACAGGCGTATTGTTGACCTCGGACTGACAGAGTTTGCAGGGGTGGATCCAGAAAATTTTGGTGAGGAGCGGTGTAATAATGTATTGGGCATAATAGGAATTTTCATACAATTATCCTATAAGAAGTTGTCTGTGCAAATCGTTCATCCAATTAACTTTCTTTCATTGTCTTTCATTTTTAATCTGTAAGCTCCAGAAGTTTATCACATCTCCTTTCGAGACAACACTTGCAATAATACAAGGAGGAACTATATAAAAAGAAACTATATAAAAACAAGAAGACAATGCCATACTGAGTTTACAACTTTGCAGTAAAGATAACGTACAGCTTGCCAGGCCACCCCAGGCATGTTTTTGCATTAGAAGAGCAGAGCTCTCGGCTTTTTGCTAAAACATCTTTTAGGGGATTTGCTAAACTGTATTGAGTTCATAAAATGACCCCAGTTCCCCAGACCACTTAAGCTATAAATATCCCAATGGGTGCACAGCATGTATGAGGGACATCAGGCTGGATAGCTTGGAAAAAACCATATGGCCTGAAAGTGATCTGCGGCATTTCTCTACAAGAAGATTTCCGAATGTACATTGCAGATAAGTGGAAAAGTATGTGTCCTGCATCTAAACTACCATTATATTTGCTAACTTTTGAACTTGCATGTTCATAAAAATTGTCGATGCATGGCATTCTGTACAGCGAGAATGAGACACAAGTATCACATGTTTCGCAAGAAAAAAAAAAATTCTACAATGTTTCGGAATCATTTCATTCACGAACACTTAGAACTCCCAACTCCTGCCTTACACAATGATGAACAGTATACGGATAGTGATGAACAGATACTTGCACATGTACAACTGAAATCAAAATTATTTCAGCAAACATACGTTAAATAGTGTCAGACATCCTTCAGATTACTATCAACATTCTGTCAACATCCAACAATGTCCAGTTGTATTCTCAGACAGAACCTTGCTCTACTTGAATGGAAGGCAGCCGAGATGCACAGACCTTATCAGCTGAAAATCACTCGGCCCGGATAGATATCCAAAGATTGCAAAACCAATAGAATAAGAGAATGGCCGTCAACCACAAGAACAGAAGTTTAACAATCTAAAAAAGAAATAAAGAGAGGAAAAGGCAGAGACGAAGACAGAGGGGAGAAAAAGAGCAATTTATGTGATGGGTTTCCATCCGCGAGCAACAACAAAATGGCCAACAAAATGGTGACAAAGATTGAAGGATCGCAGCAAAAAAAGAAGGAAAATAGGAAGAAGAAAATGGGGGAAAAAGGAGAAGAAAAATGAAAGGAGGAAGACGGAGAATGAATGACGGATATCAAACAAGCTTACAAAGGGGTGGAAGAGACAGGATGGATTTAAGAGTGTTGTAAATAAGTCCGGCTAAGCTTTGGTAAACGAGTTTGAAGACAGAGCATAACAAAAGAGCATTCCAAAAAGGGAAGGCTACGGTCCGAATGTGTGGGAACGTGCTGAAGTCCGTGTTGAAAGGATGCAGAACCTATACAACTGCTCTGGCAAATGTGTTAAGCCCTAGTTGGGTCTGAAGGTATTTACCGGTGTCTAAACAGCCAATGGCTAGCTATTTTTCCAGTGAGTTTCTCCATAAAACAATATAAACTTGTGTGTGGTGAGATAGATAAACTGAATAAACCAATACAGCCCTCTAAGCTCTAAACTTGGATTACACAAGGATATCTTGATCACGTGGGAGAGAGAGCAGGAGTCCTCAACTCTAATTTATCAGATTAACCCCAGGAAATCTTCATTTACCATGCATTGACACTAATAGTAATTGGTAATAGAGGACACATTTTTCACAATTTAAAATTACGAGGCAATACAACTCAACGTCACATTTCCTGGCAAGGACACCTCATGCATGAAGACATCAGGTATCGAACAAATACATAAACTTCACATATAGGTATTTCCTACTCCACTTAGAATGTAGACTCATAATACATAGCATATTACGTATGCAGCTTTATCCGTGTACCAAAATGTCAGCGATGCTGCAGGGCGGCTTATCACTCTTCTTGTGAAACGCTATAATCCTGAATCAATCCTGATGCAATCCTGACATTATCTTGCGGAAGCCGCATGTAGCTACATCACACGAAATTCCAGAGCACAAAAAGCTATGAATTTTTGATGGCCTGACACAGCTAGTTACCTCACACACAGTGGCTGGAATTGTGCATGATGACAATTAGTGGAGCATTGACACCGAGGTAATTACATCCAAATGGAACAAAAGATGCAGAGATTGTATTTTGCATAATTTTGCTCTGATTAATCATGCTCAGGTCCTACCCAACTTTGAAAATAGGAACTGAACATTGCTGAATGTAGAGCAGAATATTAGCAATAATCGAAACAGTTGTCCCAACTTCAAAAATTAGTTGAACGTTTGAATGTGATTCCTAACCAAAGAGTCGAAGTACTGCTGATCATGTTCATAGTAAAGGACATTTGACGCGCCTCGCCAAATATGTCAATCACAATGCACCAAGCTGGGTATTTGCTCATAAAGGATGCCCAGTGGCCATAAGCTGACCACGAGACCATCATCAGACAGTCACAGTGATAGACGTTGATACATGGGATACAAGGGATACACGCCAGACTACCGCAGATCGCAGAAAAGATAGAAATAGCCAAGTCAAGCGAAGTAGAGCCGACCAGATCCAGAAAAAGCCAAGAGAAGCTGGGCACACACGACAAGGGTAAGCAAGGGATTAGCCCCGACACACACAATATGCAAGTGTCGCCACAAGATCAGAGAGATCAAAGGGATCAAGAGACGTGAAAGATGACGCGCAGTGCGACGTAGATGACGCATGTGTGGCCACTGATGTACAGATGGCCTAAGACTGAGTGTTTGCAGGGGGAGGGGGGGTACAGAAAAGTTAGGAGGGGAGCAGCCTACCAGGCTACCATCTCAAGGAATGTAAGGAGCATAAGGCCTAACAGGAATTTTTTGCTGATTAAATTATAATTATAAAGTAAAAATAGCAGATATCATCTCTGTCGTGGTGTCGGTCGATGGAGGCAGCATGTGAGTTGATGGGGGTGCAATGAACAACATAATTTTTCTTCCAGCAAGATATTACTATTTAATACAATTTTAAGTAACATATAGCTGGATAGTATAAAGCGTAAGGCCTAGTTTATACTTTGGCCAGATTGCTCAACCTTGTGCTACTCCATGATAAAAGTTTTTCATGAATACATGAAATCAAGAGAGGCACTTGATGTGGATGACTGGATTTGCTAAATACTTTTGTTAGTTGGCACAAAACAAGAAAACAGAATTCATCTGCAATGATGACCTTCCATTAACAAAAACCATACAATTGATTCTATCCTATTAGAAGTTGTCTGCATAAATCGTTCATCCAATCAACCCTCTTTCACTATCTCCTATCATTTTTAATCTCCAAGCACCAGAAGTTTTCCTCATCTTCATCCAAGACAAGATTTGCAACAATACAAAAAGAGACTATACGACATAAAAAGAAAAGGACAATGCCGACAATGCCATACTGAGTTTACAACTCTCGAGTAATGATAACGTACAGCTTGCCAGGCCACCCCAGGCATGTTTTTGCATTAGAAGAGCAGCTCGGCTTTTTGCTACAACATCTTGTTGGGGATATGCTAAACTGTATTGAGTTCATAAAATGACCCCAGTTCCCCAGACCACTTAAGCTATAAATATCCCAATGGGTGCACAGCATGTATGAGGGACATCAGGCTGGATAGCTTGGAAAATACCACATGGCTTGAAAATGATCTACAAGAAGATTTTCACATTGTACATTGCGCCTGAGTGGAAAAGTATGTGTCTTGTATCTAAAACTACCATTATTTGCAAACTTGCACACATGTTCATAAATGTTGCCGATGCATACTGTTTGGACAGAATGAGACACAAATATGATATTTCACATATCACATGTTTTGAAAGAAAATAATGATAATTCTACAATGTTTCTATATCATTTAGTTCACGAATGCTTAGAACTCCAATGCCTGACCCCGACTCTGAAGTCCTACCTTACATAATGAATAATGATGAACACTAAGTGGACAGTGATGAATAGATACATGCACAATTGCACATGTTGTACTGAAACCAGAATTTCAGCAACATGTTTTAAATGGTGTCAGACATCCAAGAGACTACTATCAACATCCAACAATGTCCAATTGTATTTTAAAACGGAACCTTGGTCTCAGTGAATAGAAGCTCAGACCCACACTGTCCCACAGACCTTATCAGGTGGAAATTGCTCACCCTGGATAGATATCCAAAGAAGACAAAATAACAGAATAACAGAATTGGCCATCAACCACAAGTACAGAAGATTAACAATCTAAAAAAGAAATAAAGAGAGGAAAAGGCTCAGGCGAAGACAGAGGGGAGAAAAAGAGCAATTTATGTGATGGGTTTCCATCCGCGAGCAACAACAAAATGGCCAACAAAATGGTGACAAAGATTGAAGGATCGCAGCAAAAAAAGAAGGAAAATAGGAAGACGAAATTGGGGGAAAAAGTAGAAGAAAAATGAAAGGAGGAAGAAGGAGAATGAAAGACGGATATCAAACAAGCTTAAAAAGGGGTGGAAGAGACAGGATGGATTTAAGAGTGTTGTAAATTAGTCCGGCCAAGCTTCGGTAAACGAGTTTGAAGAGAGAGCATAACAAAAGAGCTTCGCAAGAGAGAGGCTACCGAATGTGTGGGAACGTGCTGAAGTCTGTGTAGAAAGGATGCAGAACCTATACAACTGCTTCAGCAAATGTGTTGAGCCCTAGTAGGGTCTGAACGTATTTACCGGTGTCTAAATAGCCAATGGCCAGCTATTTTTCCAGTGAGTTTCTCCATAAAACAATATAAACTTGTGTGTGGTGAGATAGATAAACTGAATAAACCAATACAGCCCTCTAAGCTCTAAACTTGGATTACACAAGGATATCTTGATCACGTGGGAGAGAGAGCAGGAGTCCTCAACTCTTATAAGATTTACCCCACGTGATCTTCATTTACCATGCATTGACAATATTAATCGGTAATAAAGGACACAATTTAAAATTACGAGGCAATACAACTCAACGTCACATTTCCTGGCAAGAACATCTCATGTAGACATCAGGTATATCCAACAAATACATCAACTTCGCATATATATACTCAGCTTACATTATAAACTCACAATACATGGCATATTACATACACAGCTTTATTGTGTACCGAAATGTCAGTAGTGCTGTAAGGCAGCTTATCACTGTTCTTGTGAAACACTATAATCCTGAAGCAATCCTGATACAATCCTGACATTATCCTGTGGAAGCCGCTTGTAGCTACATCACACGAAATTCCAGAGCACAAAAAGCTATGAATTTTTGATGGCCTGACACAGCTAGTTACCTCACACACAGTGGCTCGGATTGTGCATGATGACAATTAGTGGGGCATTGACACCGAGGTAATTACATCCAAAAGGAACAAAAGACGCAGAGATTGTATTTTGCATGATTTAGCTCTGATTCATCAGTCTGGGAAATTACCATCACATGATGACAATTGCAATTGCCGCTAAGTCCTGGCCCTGACAGGATGATTGGGTGTGTGGGGTTGATCAGTTAGGTATCAAAAGGAAGTCTGATCTCTGTACACCCATCCTCATCACACAGCAGCATGACAGTAGCAGGACATATTCTACCCCCATTTTGCGAGGTACCGCAAAGTCATCAGCAGCTGATGACAGTTTCCTCATTTCTCTGGAGCCTTCGGGTTCTTTTCCTCATTATGTAATGGATAAGCCTGCCAAAATTTATAGAGTTAGTTGATACTGTGATACAACTTTATGCTAAGTTTGGAAGTGATAGTAGCAGCAGTTATTTTTAAATAGCCTGTCAAAGATGATTTTGAGCACTGTCAAAGTCATGGTTGGGCCATGACACTTTGAGAAGGTCATGGGAGAGAGATGACAGCGCTGGGATGAGTGTCATGTGGGGCTGAAGACATTGGATGTCATGAGCAGATGGTAATTTCCTTGACTGTTCATCATGCTCAGGTCCTACCCAACTTTGGAAATAGGAACTGAACATTGCTGAGTGTAGAGCAGAATGTTAGCAATTATCGAAACAGTTGTCCCAACTTAAAAAATTAGTTGAACGTTTGAATGTTACTCCTAACCAAAGAGTAGAAGTACTGCTGATCATGTTCATAGTAAAGGACATTTGACGCGCCTCGCCAAATATGTCAATCACAATGCACCAAGCTGGGTATTTGCTCCTAAAGGATGCCCAGTGGCCAAAAGCTGACCACGAGACCATCATCAGACAGTCACAGTGATAGACACTGATACATGGGATACAAGGGATACAAGCCGGACTACCGCAGATCGCAGAAAAGATAGAAATAGCCAAGTTAAGCGAAGTAGAGCCGGCTAGACCCAGAAAAAGCCAAGAGAAGCTGGGCACACACGACAAGGGTAAGCAAGGGATTAGCCCCGACACACACAATACGCAAGTGTCGCCACAAGATGAGAGAGACCAAATCCCGGGATCAAGAGATGTGAAAAATACCGTGCAGAGCACATTAACCCTCGGCTCTATATTCATTTGAGTATTGGGTGACGCAAGTGACGAGCAGGTGAAGAGAACAAAAAATACCGTTCAAGGACGTAAACCGCGGTGGTTGTTATAGGCACTATTATATGGCCTACTGGGAGGGATGGATTACCAGTCAACCAGGCGACAGACAACTCCAGTATCATGGCATCGCTGGGAGTGCAATACACATAAAGTAAAGACATCACCAAAAGTCAGAGAATGCACTTTAATTTGGGCGAGTGACCCTGAAACCATTATAAAATGTGCTAGCAGTATATCAAAGAAGGCGGAATACTTCCCATTGAAACTTTTTGAAGTGTTTTTGCAAACAATAATAATGCACTGCTCTTTTTTATTGTCTGCGATAATTCTTTTTCCTGAATTTTTGGAAACAATGGGGCCTTCAACAAAACACACTGCACCATGCACCCTCTTATCTCAGTGTTGACAGGTCATGACAAACCAATTTCTTGATAAAAACTGATAAAAAGTAACAAGAACATATGTTTTTCCTTAGGGTGTGACATTCCACACTCCATCTGTGTTTTAAAGCTATTAAAGCTATCATGACACATGAGCACGGTGCACTGTCTTGGATTTGCTGTAAAAACTTATTTGTTCTTGTTTACTGTGACAGTTCACATTGCCTAAGGTGGAGATCCACATGTCTGTAGTCTTTCTGAGCTGACAGCTTATACAGTCTGTCTTGAGATTACATATACTGGATACATGTTGACTTATAGGCCTGCAGGAGCATGTTTAAGCTATTTAGTACTTGGGAGATCACTCAGCTGGGCATTTTGTTAGTAACTGGATATTTGGCCCTCCTACAATAAATTCTAAAAAAGAGATGCATGATGCAAGTCAGTCAGTGCATGGAGCTCAGAGTAAGAGCAACACGCAGGATGTCTGGTGAAATGGATCATTTAACAGATTCTTTAGATACTGACAGGTCTGAAGATTTTATTAACACTGACATCACTATTGTGGAGCATGTAGAAGAAATAATGCAAGATATTTAGAAGTCAAAGATAGTTTTGAGAGAATAATTCCAGTCATTTTTGACAGTGTACATGAGATTCTTGGTAGCAATAACATGGTGAATTTCTCCTTAGTTTTTCCAGGCTCCTCGTGTGCGTGTGCGTGCTATTTGACAGTCGAAAATAAACATTTGTGAGCAGAATACAGCTCTCTAACTACGGCTTTCTGGAGTTTAGGCATTATAATGGTGATGGATGAAGTTAACAAGTGGAAAGTGGCAGGTAACTGGAGTAATCGAATGGCAAAGGTGGAGTCTTCAGCCACCCGTCTTGGCTTGGCCTTAAAACCATAGGCTTGGCCTGATGGCTATTGTAAGACAGAGGCTTCGCCTCGGTAAAAATGACGCAAAGTGCGACGTAGATGACGCATGTGTGGCCACTGATGTACAGATGGCCTAAGACTGACAGTGTTTGCAGGGGAAGGGGGGTACAGAAAAGTTAGGAGGGGAGCAGCCTACCAAGTCACCATCTCAAGGAATGTAAGGAGCATAAGGCCTAACAGGAATTTTATGCTGATTAAATTGTAATTATAAATAAAAGTAAAAATAGCAGATATCATCTCTGTTGTTGTGTCGGTCGATAAAGGCAGAATGTGAGTTGATGGGGGGGCAATGAACAACATCAGTTTTCCTCCAGCAAGATATTACTATTTAATAAAATTTTAAAATAACAGATAGTATAAAGCGTAATATAAGGCCTAGTTTACACTTTGGCCTGATTGCTCAACCTTGTGCTACTCCATGATAAAAGTTTTCCATGAATACACAAAATCAAGAGAGGCGCTTGATGTGGATGACTGGATTTCCTAAATACTTTTGTTAGTTGGCACAAAACCAGAAAACAGAATTCATCTGCAATGATGACCTTCCATTAACAAAAACCATACAATTGATTCTATCCTATTAGAAGTTGTCTGCATAAATCGTTCATCCAATCAACCCTCTTTCACTATCTCCTATCATTTTTAATCTCCAAGCACCAGAAGTTTTCCTCATCTTCATCCAAGACAAGATTTGCAACAATACAAAAAGAGACTATACGACATAAAAAGAAAAGGACAATGCCGACAATGCCATACCAACTTTACAACTCTCGAGTAATGACAACGTACAGCTTGCCAGGCCACCTCAGGCATGTTTTTGCATTAGAAGAGCAGCTCGGCTTTTTGCTACAACATCTTGTTGGGGATATGCTAAACTGTATGGAGTTCATAAAATGACCCCAGTTCCCCAGACCACTTAAGCTATAAATATCCGAATGGGTGCACAGCATGTATGGGGCACATCAGGCTGGATACCTCAGAAAATACCATATGGCTGGAAAGTGATCTGCAGCATTTCTCTACACGCTGCAAGAAGATTTCCGAATGTACATTGCAGCTAAGTGGAAAAGTATGTGTCCTGCATCTAAACTACCATTATATTTGCTAACTTATGAACTTGCATGTTCATAGAAGTTGGCGATGCATGGAATACTGTTCAGAGAGAATGAGACACAAGTATCACATGTTTCGCAAAAAAAAAAAAATTTGTCAATGTTGCTATATCTTTCATTCACAAACGCTAAGAACTCCTAACTTCTGTCTTACACAATGATGAACAGTATACGGACAGTGATGAACAGATACATGCAAATGTACTACTGAAATCAAAATTATTTCAGCAAACACGCTTTAAATAGTGTCAGGCATCCTACAGATTACTATCAATATCCTGTCAACATCCATTTAATTGTATTCTCAAAAGGAAACTTCGCCTATTTGAATGGAAGGCAGCTGAGATGCACAGACCTTATCAGGTGAAAATTGCTCACCCTGGATAGATATCCAAAGATGGCAAAACCAATAGAATAACAAAATGGCCGTCAACCACAAGAACAGAAGATTAACAATCTAAAAAAAGAAATAAAGAGAGGAAAAGGAAAAGGCAAAGACAGAGGGGAGAAAAAAAGCAATTTATGTGATGGGTTTCCATCCGCAAGTGACAACAAAATGGCCAACAAAATGGTGATAAAGATTGAAGGATCGCAGCCAAAAAAGAAGGTAAATAGGAAGAAGAAAATGGGGGGAAAAAGTAGAAGAAAAATGAAAGGAGGAAGAAGGAGAATAAAAGACGGATAACAAGCAAGCTTACAAAAGGGTGGAAGAGACAGGATGGATTTAAGAGTGTTGTAAATTGTGGTGGTGAGATAGATAGATTGGAAAAAACCAATACAGCACTCTAAGCTTCAAACTTGGATTACACAAGGATATCTTGATGACGTGGGAGAGAGAGCAGTAGTTCTTAACTCTTATAAGATTTACCACACATGACCTTCATTTATCATGCATTGACACTAATAGTAATTGGTAATAGAGGACACATTTTTCACAATTTAAAATTACGAGGCAATACAACTCAATGTCACATTTCCTGGCAAGAACACCTCATGTACACATCAGGTGTATCGAAAAAATACATCAACTTCACATATATATACTCAGCTTACATTGTAGACTCACAATACATGGCATATTACATACTCAGCTTTATTGTGTACCGAAATGTCAGTAGTGCTGTAGGGCAGCTTATCACTCTTCTTGTGAAACACTATAATCCTGAAGCAATCCTGATGCAATCCCGACATTATCCTGTGGAAGCCGCTTGTAGCTACATCACACGAAATTCCAGAGCACAAAAAGCTATGAATTTTTGATGGCCTGACACAGCTAGTTACCTCACACACAGCGGCTCGGATTGTGCATGATGACAATTAGTGGGGCATTGACACCGAGGTAATTACATCCAAATGGAACAAAAGACGCAGAGATTGTATTTTGCATAATTTACCTCAGATTCATCATTCTCAGGTCCTACACAACTTTGGAAATAACTTCAAAAATTGCAAGAAGTTGAACAAGGACAGACAACTGACTACATGTGGACTTAAAATCTTGCTATACAGTCTATTTGCTTGCTTCTGTATTTTTCCTTCAAGCTCATCTGAGAGCCAAAGCAACATAGATTATCAAGGTCTCCAAAACACTTGAAGGCTTCAACATGTTCAAGAGAAATCTTAAAACTTGCAAGTTTTTCATCCCTGCCAAATTTTCCATTTTGAGAGTTGCCCTAAACATGCTAAACACAAAATTCCCCCACTGCATATAATAGTGTAAATATACACTCCATGCTGAGATGACAACATTGACAAGAATAATCAACTGATAGAAAGTTATAAGTTGCTTTTAGACAACGGTAAACACGGTAAACATTTTCAGCAGTTCAACCCTAACAGCCAGTAAACTGGAATCCACCACATTCCTTTGTATAGGTTCTGCATCCTTTCAACACTAATTTCAGCACGCTCTCACACACTCAACAGACCAGCCTTTTTCTGCTGCTCTGTTTTGATGCTCTGTCTTCAAACTGGTTTTCATAGGCTCAGCCAGCCCAATTTACAACACTCTTAAATCCATCTTGCCTTATTACCTATTTTGTTGTTAGCCTTTGTAAGATTCTTGTTTCATGATTTGTTGTTTCTTATTATTTCTTTACTTAAAAAAATCTTCCTAGTTTTTGTCACCTTTTTATCTTTAGCTCTCCATTTATTATCAATTCCTTAAAGAATCTTCCTTCACTTTTTCATTTTCTGCGATCCTTCAATCCTGTCACCATTTTGCTTCTCTTTGGCGGAAAAACATCACACAAATTGTGCTTTTGTCCGTACTGCCTTCATTATTTTTCTTCACTTGTATCATTTGTTCCCCTTTCTTAGCCAGCTCTTCTGCACAAAAATGGCATTCTAGTTTCAAGCAGGCGAAATATCTTATATCTTACCTCCTTTTTTCAAGAAGTGGTCAATGTTCTATTTTTTTATAATTAATTTTAAAAAGAGAGCCCTTGAATTGATTCAAATCTCGTCTGTGTTGTTCCTGTCTTTAATCTATTGACATCAGTCCATCCTTCGTTGTCAGTCTGTCTTCGTCCCGATATCCTGCTTAATTTTTGCTCACCGGCTGTTCATTGAAATCATGGTCCAATATACAATGTCATACATGTACATGTCACGTACAAGCCGTAAAACTTCCATTACCATGAGCAGATGAGCCGTCCATGACACTTATCAGCATACCTTGCCACTTATCCCTGCTTATCCCCTTCCCACATAAAATGCCTACATTTTACACAACATTCTCCAGGACAGCTACAAGCAATCAAGCCCAATTTTCAACATGTATATGACAGCATGAATAACCATGATCATGAGGCATACTTTTCCACTTAAATAACACTTGTGCTGTAAAACTTCATCTTATTTATGTGCTACAGAACGTTTTTGCAAAATGGCATTCTCCAGGCAATCCCGCCTGATGTCCCTCATACATGCTGTGCACCCATTGGGATATTTATAGCTTAAGTGGTCTGGGGAACTGGGGTCATTTTATGAACTCAATGCAGTTTAGCATATCCCCTAAAAGATGTTGTAGCAAAAAGCCGAGCTGCTCTTCTAATGCAAAAACATGCCTGAGGTGGCCTGGCAAGCTGTACGTTATCATTACTCGAGAGTCGTAAACTCGGAATAGCATTGTCCTTCTATATTATTGTCTCTTTTTATATTGAGCAAACTCCAGATCTGGATACAAAGAATATGTAAAAGTTTTGGGAGTCAGTATCAAGAAAGGAGACATGGTCTTAGCACTTAGTTGCTTTTTATACACAGAAAATGCGAAAATTCTGGGATTCACTGTCCAGAAACATGAGAAAGGACTGTGATGGATTAAATAGGACTACAGACATAATTTAAAAACATAGGTATATCATTTAGATGATTTAGAATACTATGGCGAAGGAAATAATACTGTATCTTCAAGAGTAAGGTCAGTATTAGCCTGTGAATTATGATGTTTTGATTTGCGGTAAAGGTCTGAAAATGCAAATCGCAGCTGTGTGATGTGTATTCTGTGGACTGGAAGACTTATTGGGGAAAATTTTGGTTTCTCATTCAATCAGTGTAAATACTTTGAAAATTACTAGTCAAACTTAATCATATTTATGACTGATTAGTGCTACATACATACAAAGAAAACAAACAACTATTTGAAATGATTTGTCATGCAAGATATATGAACACAAATTAAGTGTAGGCCTATTAACCAAAAAATATATTGAATTGGATTTCATGACTTTCTTTTGTAAGTTTTTCTTAATACATGTATATGGTAAAGATAAATTTGACTTCTTAGTAAGGATGGCTTGGAAACTATCAAAGGTCTAAACTATTTATTGTTCAAATAATGACCTTTCTTTTCTTAATTTATTTGCTTTTGTGTTCAATTTTGCTCTTTTGAAGCTTCAATTGTACTCGTGATGTACTCACTACGAGTACGAGTACTTTGGCAATGTACTCGAGTACGAGTACGAGTACTGTACTCATGATTTTGCACGAGTACTGAGTACATGCGAGTACTTGGAAAAATGTACTCGAGTACACGAGTACACGAGTACATGCGTACTCGTGCCCAACCCTGGAAAGGAGGCATGTTTTCAGTATCAAACTGATCAAGAAATGAGACATGGTCTTAGTTGCGTTTTAGGATGCAAGCTTCATCCCTTTCTTCCTTGTTTATCATTCTAATGGTGGCCTGGTTGTTTGTTTACAGTTCTCTTGCAACTGTTTACGAAAATTAGGCTTGGTTCACTTATCCCTTGTTAAGCAGTACATTTAGGAATTTTCAGTGGTTTTTCTGAATATTTCTGTTTGACATGTCGGTGAGAGCATCTTTTGTGTTAAGACATGGCCATGCTTAACTTACTTTGCTGCATTGATGCTTCAGGCTAACAAGCTCTTCTGGGTTCTGGCCAGTATTAGTTTCTGTACTTATAATTGTACAGTTTCTGGTGAAATAAAAAAGAACATAAAAATTCTCACCACTGCAATGTAAAGCGAGATAATGAAGGTCAACTACCCACTTTCCCACTCTAAATTTTAGTAGACACGTTTACTTGACATGGCATGGACAAACATATCTAGATCTCAGTCTATCTGTGATCAATCCAATATATTGTCAATCACCTATCTCTGCTCTTCACCAAGAGCTTCAATAATTCCTGTCTCTGGGCAATCTTGTATTGAGCCCAGCTATCTCACCCTTCTCATTTAGGAAGATGTTGTAGCTAAAATGACCTATTCTGCTCCAGTGCAGCCTTGTAACAGCTTCACCAAAATGCCAGGGGATTCCCCAGCCTCTATTTTATACCCAGCTATGCTCAGCTGATGAGAGAATCCAAACTTCTAAATATCCCATCAGCTGAGAAATTGCTTCTTGTGTGAGCAGTGGTGAGTCACATGGTTAGACTCCGTTCCATAATTGTGTTCTCGGCTTCTACAATCTACAAAACTTATCATGCCTACGCTCATCAGCTGCTTATAGCTCTGATCAGTGATCAGTCGCACTAAACTGCCACAATGCTGAACAGAATAATAAGAATGACATTAAATTATAAATTTGAAAGAAAAAATGGAGAATATGGAACCATGAAAATGCTAATTCATTAGTCCAAACACAGGTTCCCCAAAATCAAACCTTCTGAATACTCAAAGCAATATCAATAAATTTCATAATGAGGAAAGAAAAATCTATCATATGGAAAGCAGTAAATAATTCATCAAAATTGTATTTTCTTACAACTCTGTTCAAGCTCATTGTCAAGAATTTCCTCCTGAATCATATCCGATTGTTAAACTGTTGCGTCCCAGCCTTTCACATTGTTTCATGCAGGTAGTACTGTTGCAATTATAAGCTTCTATCATATAAAGTGCCCCATCACACTCCCAGCCTGATATTGAAAGTTTGACGGCCAACAGCCCCAGAGGCTTCAGCAGAAATCGGATGTTTTTTTTCCCAGAGTTTCTTTCTAAAGTGATGGGAAAATTCTGAAGTTTTGTGCAGAATAAACATTCTTTTTCATTTACTCAAAAATCATGAGAGACTCCAGGGATGGAAGATGGGGAGGGGGGTGATAATGAGTGCTGTTTTGGTGCCATGCTCTAACAAGCTTTCCTGCGAAGCTCAGAACTGAGAGTTGGAAGTCAAATTGTTATGAACATTTCATTAGTGTGCAACAAGCATTTGTTACCACTGAGAGTTTGCTCTATCATGTTTTGGCAAAGTTGTATCACATATTGAGAAATGAAATTTCATAATGTCATTCTTCACTGAACATCATATGAGCCAGAGTAGTTCTACAGAACCTTATAATTTAGTGACATTCCATTATGGAAGTTTAGTCAAACTAATCCCTGCTATAAGTTTGGAGATTGTAGAAGCCGAGAACACTATCGTGGAATAGCGTCTAACCGTGTGACTCACTATACTACATAGGCTACTGACCAAACAAGAAGCAATTTTTTCATAATGACATAGATGTTAGTGTTCAGAAGGTTTGATGTTGTGGAACCTATGTTTTGACAATTGAGTTAGGTTTACTGCTCAAGGTTTTATTAACTCTCATTCCGTATTCTTCATTTGTTCTTTGAAAACAATAATTTAATGCCATGCTATGATTCTATTCAGTATTGTGGTACTTTAGCCAGACTGATTAAAGCTATAACTTAGTATTTATAAGCATGACAAGTTTGTAGATTAAAGAAGCTAAGAACACAATGATGGAATGGAGTCTAACCATGTGACTGAATTGTCCACAAATGAGTTCTTGAGTACTATGGTGAATATTGACATAAATAGAAAGGTCAAACTTGAAAATTTGACAAGTAGATTAATTTATGAAATTTTGATGAATAACAGAGATGTTAAAGTATGTAGTTTTAAGTACTGGGAAGAAAAGTTAAATGTTGTGAATGACAAATGGCAAGATTATTTCGAAATATGTGTTTTCAATGAATTATTGCCTAGACACATTTCCGATTTCAATTGGAAAGTATTCCATGGTGTTTTAAATACTGAAAAACGGCTTGAACGTATGAAATTGTCAAATGGAAAGTGTGTTTTTTGTGACCAGATAGAGACAATTCACCATATGTTTGTTGACTGTATTGATTTAAATGTCTTTTGGAAAAATGTTGAAAACTTGGTTAAAGCTGTTCTACCTACTTTTACTATTGATAATATTTCAAAGATTTTAGGCTATTCAGAAGAATGTAAAAAAGTGGATAAAGTTTTAGTAAATTTCTTTCTCTCAATTGGACGATATGTACTATGGAAAAGAAGAAATTTAAGGAGATATGAAAAGAGAAATGAGAGTATTCAATCATGTATTAGTTGGTTCGTTAACGATGTAAAATACCTGATAAAAATAATTATGTCTTGTAAGAAAAAGTATAAGCGGTATGGTAAACTTCTGAAAGAATTTCAAAGGATTTGATTATTGTGTCCATCATTTGTATTATTGTTGTTTTCGCTGAACTTCATATATTAAATTTGATTTGGATGATATGATTTTTGGAGCCCTGTATATTATTCAATGGTATAACATATAGATATATAATATTTTATTGTAAATATTATGGTATTATGGTTTTCTGGTAATTGTATATAATATGGGTTACACTGTTATTTTATAACTTTGAATCATTTGTAATTTATATCTATTGATTAGTATGATTAGTATGAATAATGTAAGATATCTTTCTCTTACAGTCTTCTATATTGTAAAATTTAAAATTTGTGAATTATGTATGATGCCTAACTAAATTTTTATATGTTTTCTTTTAATGATGTTACTGAATAAAAAAATTAAAAAAAACCATGTGACTCACCACTGCTCGCACAAGAAGCAATTTCTCAGATGATAGGATATTTAGAAGTTTGGATTCTCTCATCAGCTGAGCATTGCTGGGTATAGAATAGAGGCTGGGGAATCCCCTGGCATTTTGGTGAAGCTGTTATAAGGCTGCACTGGAGCAGAATGGGTCATTTTAGCCGAAACATCTCCCGAAAATGAGATAGGATGAGATAGCTGGGCGACGTTTGTCCTCCGCTGCTCACAGAATAAAGATAGTGATTGATGGAAGTACGTTTGGTCATTAGGTTATTTTAGTGACAGCATCTTCCAAACCCAATGAGGTTCACAGATGGATGGATGATTGGGGCTTTAGATCCAGTATATATCCACTTGGTAGGCTTTTTAGGGCAGGAGGAGGACACAGTAATGATGAGGGGAAGGATGATTGAAATTCCTGTCCATTTAACATAGATCCTGGTAGCCAGGCAAGAGCTGGATTCGAACTCAGGACCAGCAGTTTACAGGCCACAGCAGTACCAACTGAGCTGCTGAGTTAATGTTAGCATTACACATGAATTGTGTCTATTGTAACATGGCATGGTGGCCATAGCAGTTTTAAAACATGGTTTTAAGATAAATGCCAACCACTTTCAACTGGGAAGTAAATTTCTACAACCAAATATGTCTCCTTACGTCTTGCAAATATATAATTTTTGAACTTTCCTTTACTTCTATAACAGTAAAACACAAGGGAGACACATTCTATACAACCCCCAAGAGTCATGGCCTTTCAAACTTTGAATATTAGGCTAAAAGTGCGATGGGACACTTTAGATACAAGTTGACAATGGCCACAATACTGCTTGCATGCAAAGCTGGCAAACTAATCCGAACAATAGGATGAGAGACAGAGAGGGCAAGTCAAAATATATTGAAAAATAGATAGACATCTAAAGTGCAGTCTGAGTCTTGGAGACTCTGCTCAAGGTAGGTTCCGTTGCCTAGCGGATATGTTGCTTGTCTAGTAACTGAGATGTTGCGGGTTTGACTCCCAGCCATGGCATGGAGGAAATAAGCAGATCCTCCAAACTCATTGCCCTACTTCTCCCAAGTGTAAATGGGTACTTGGCTATATATAATAATATCTTTATTTCACACTATGTTGAACATTGGTACATTTTTCAATAAATAACAGTATAAAAACAATGAATATAGGCAGCAAATGGTGATTGTAAAATGATTAGCATTGTGGCACTGGAAAAGGCTGCCTGGCTGTATGAGACATAAAGTGAGGCTTTAACTGTGTTTGAGAATTAAACAAATATTGAAAGACAGTACAAGAAAATATGATTAAATGGGTTAATTTTATTGTAAAATCTGTTTTAAACCCACATGCTCAACTGTGCAGGGAAGACGTGTTTTAAAACAAACGGGCCACAGAGAAAACATTAACCAATTTCAATTTCTCCTTCAACAAGGAGGATTTTCAATCTTTTTCATAAATAGTTGCTGACAATAAAACACTCTGAGGAGTGTACTAACATTCTTTAGAGACCTTTCTACCCTTTCTGTGTTCTCCAACTAATGCACCAGACTAAATTCAAACAAAATGTGCTACCTGCTACCAACATAACCAAGGGAGGATTGCAAGTTTGTAACATAGACACGATACAGTTAAAGACCTGATACCAGAGACAACAGGTGCCCTAATCTGCTCTTTCTCACAGGTCAGCACCTGAGCCCAACGATCCCTCCTGATCAACAACAACAACAACGCCAAAGGCAAACAAAACAGGACCAAGGCATCTTATGAAGGGAAGGGAAGGGAAGGGAAGGGAAGGGAAGGGAAGGGAAGGGAAGGGAAGGGAAGGGAAGGGAAGGGAAGGGAAGGGAAGGGAAGGGAAGAAAAATAATATGAAGAAATTGGAGAAGAAAGGAAGAAGGAAAAGGGCAGGGCTGCAACACTGCAGCTAGTCAAGAGGAAGAAGAAGAAAAATAAACATATGTATGAATTTGTATGTAGAGGGAGAAGAAGAAGAAAACACAGAAAGAAAAGAGACAGAAAGAAGAGGAGAGACCAGAAAAAGGGAATAAAGGAAGACTGCCAAGATTTTTTGCTTGCATTAGCGCACTGTGTCATAGTTCGACACACTGGCTGTTCCCTTGGTTAGAAGAAAAAGGACGAAGAAGAAATAGAAAAAGAGCAAAGAAAGAAGAGAGATTACAGAGAAGATGAATGGATGGATGATTGGGGCTTCACATCCTGTATTCATGCACTTGGTAGGTTAATCAGGACAGGAGGAGGATACGATAATGAGGCAAAGGATGATAGAAACAGCCGTCCAACCTAGGCCTAGGTCACCCAGCAAGAGCTGGATTCAAACCCTAGACCCAGCAATTGGCAGCCCAGCAACCTACCACTAGACCAACCCTCCCCCTCCCCCTATAACAGAGAAGAAAAAGCAAGTATGAGAAAGATGAAGAAAGAGAAAATCAGACTGAAGAATAAAGTAGGAAGAGGAACAATAATGGCATAACACCATCCTTGCAGCTAAAAATACCTGGCCTTGCAACGAGCCTGATGGAGTGTATATATGGGCAGCCACAAATACGTATGTCCACTTTTCAAGGCAGACCGCGACCCAAGAATTGTTTTTGTATGGGCTCCATACTCATGATAACAATGATGATGGAAGAGGGCTACAAGTAACACATACTGGCCAGCTCAAGGCAATAGGTCAGGGTCTCCTTGCTATTTCTGGATGCTGAAGAATTGTATTGAAGAAAATGACACTATAGCTCTCCTTTAGGCATCTTAGCACTAGATGAGTGAAGGTCAGAATGACATGCAAACGAATTATTCAGCCCACATGCCGAATTCTTTGAATTGAACCCAACAATTAGCTGGTTTTCAAATATATGTTGAGCCAGAAACAGTGTAAGGGAGAGTGAACTTGCAAATAATTAGGCCTATTGCTGAGCATTAGCAAGCAGGGTTCTGTTGTTTTCTGCCATCACAAAATTTGCCATTTCTGTGCACCATTTACACCCTGTTTTTAAAAGATGCATGGAAGTATGTTTCTTCGTGGATTTCACCTCTTCTGCATAAAAAAATCTTCGGCATCAGAACTGCAAAAGCCATCTGATCATCTCAGGCCAGAGTCCATAGGCGGGTTGCAAGTGAAGACCCTGGACATCCCTGAATTAATAGGGCATGAGCCAGACTCCAATCTTCTCATCACCCATCATCACATGGTGGTCACCAACACCGAAGAATGCTGCGGCATGGGAACCTTGGGCACTGTTCCTCTTGGCTCCGCCCATGGGCACCGTTCTAGGCTCAATCCCAGTTAAATGGGCAAATTCCAAAAATAGAGAATGCTCAAAGAGTATTGGCTCTCATTTCTCGTAGAATCATTTTACAATTTTGAAATTTGGCAGTTATTTAGAATACTTATATAGAAATTTAGTCGCATACAATATACATCCTACTCTTAAAAGTCTATCTCTTCAACTTTGATGTCACCTCTACTCCTCCATACCTCCTCTCGCCACAACCACTGCATTTTGCATGAAGCTTCGTACTGACATTGCCTTTGAGTGTGGCTCATAAAATGCTTGCAAAGAATCCTTTATTTCTTACTAATCATCTTTTTCTGCAGCCCTTCTCACGAAATTCATTCATGCACCTCCAAAACGCCATTTTAATTTGGCTCTCTCTTTGCTTGCACCTGCTCCCCCTTCTCTTCTTAGTGAGCCACCTTATTTCGGAGGGATGCACAGCCACTAAAAGAACAGCCTCTCTTGCCCTCAGCCATTTTCGCGGGTTTTACTTGGCCTATGAAGTAAATATAGGTTCCAACCTATCACATGTGCAGTCTATCACCTGAATACCATCCCATCCTTAAGACAGGCACATTGATTTCAAATATCTTTCAAAAATACTTTTCTGACTCTCATAGAGGCTCATAGACCTGCATGTCAAATGCACAGTAAAGTTAAACTATCCCAATACACAGACCAGAGCCTTATCAGAAGTATCAGTCAGCTTGGCCATCCAAATATAATAAATCATTACATTCATAGAATATCATGGAATCTCCCCCGCATTCTATTTGTTTTCTGTACATAACACAAACGGCGGAAATAAAATCAATAGTCAATCAATCAATAACTCAAATGGAATGATAGTCAAATTGTCTAGATATTCATAAATATTCATGCATGAAGAACAGACTGCTAATTTCTATCTCATCAGTACAATAACCTGAGCTGCTGGGAGTAAAAGGATAGATCTTAAAATAGATAGATCAAGATAGACACATACACAGATAGATAGATAGATAGATAGGTTGATAGATACATAGACAGATAGATAGATAGATCGATAGATAGATAGATAGATAGATAGATAGATAAATAGATAGATAGAAAGATAGAAAGATAGATAGATAGATAGATAGAAAGCTTGATAGTTACATAGACACATGCGATAGATAGCAACACAATCATTACTGCAACACCTTTCATTCTTTCTCAGTTCTGAATTTTTTTGCATGCAAAACATAGCTTCATTACCAACAACATTTCACATTTCACGCAGGGTCAACCCCTACTATTTTATTCTCATCTTTTAAGGTATATTTAAATCAGCCACAACTAATATTCTTCTTCCTAAGATGGTTATGCATTCCCTAAAGTGCATTAACCTGTCCTAATCATAACGTCCAATCAAACTATTTTATGTTGTCCAGTCACTTCAAGTCACCCATCTCTCCAACGGGCGTTCTAGTGTAATATATGATAGGAACTGGGGTAAATTCCTCGTTGAATGGCCGAAAAACGGAAAAATGGCATGTCCAATGGCTGTGTGGTTTCATATAATATGGCGATGTGGCACTATTTTTGCTGCTATTGACTTGAGAAATAAATGGAAATGTGCCTAACAATAATGTCCTTAGAACAAAAAAATTTATAACTCATTTTAAAATCTATAAATACGTTTTTAAAAAAAGTCACATAATTCTTGTAAATTACGTTACCAAGATTCAAGGCCACTTTAATCATGTTAATATTTGCAAATTATCAGTCAGGGAAATTACCAGCATATGATGACAATTGCAATTCCAGCCAAGTCCTGGCCCTGACAGGATGATTGAGTGTGTGGGGTTGATCAGTTGGGTCTGCGAAGAAAGTCTGATCTCTTTGCAGCCATCGTCACCACACAGCAGCATGTCAGTTGCGGGACTTAATTCTATCCAATTTCACGATATACTGCAAAGTCATCAGCAGCTGATGACAATTTCCTAATTTCTCTGGAGCCTTCGGGTTCTTTTCCTCATTATGTAATGGATAGGTCTGCCAAAATTCATAGAGTTAGTTGACACTGTGATACAACTTTATACCAAGTTTGGAAGTGATAGTTGCAGTAGTTCTTTTTAAATAGCCAGTCAAAGATGATTTTGAGCACTGCCAAAGTCATGGCTAGGCCATGACACTGTGAGAGTGTCATGGGAGGGTGATGACAGTGCTAGGGTGATTGTCATGTTGGGCTGAGGACATTGATTGTCATCAGCTGGTGATAATTTCCCTGACTTATTATCAAATATAAGAACTTCATTGCCAAGTTTGAAAAGTCTAGTTTTTTATGCAATTTACGGTTTGGAAATATATTGAAAACTCTTATCACAGGAGGCCAAAGAAGGTCGAAAAGTGATTTTGTCGTTTTTAGATGTAAATTACGTTACCATAGCCTACAGAAAAACCAATAGAGATAGAAAAACAATTATTTTTTATTTTTGTAGGTCCTTGATGCCTTAGCTCATCTGGTAAATTTCATGAATTTGTGATGATTATTTTGCACTGAGAAGGGAAAAAGCGTCCAAATTTGTGTAAATTTGTTCTAAACAGTGTAAATTACGTTACTATTTCTCACTTTAACCTGTGAAATTGCATTGGAAATGAGCAAAATAAAAGTTAAGATTAGTAAAAGATATTCCAGAAACTCCACCTCTTGACAATGTATAAAAGATATTGAGCAAAAATTTCCACTTTGGTGATGGTCACTTTTTCACATACTTCTGAGCAGCCTGGTTGCCTAGCAACATAGCGTCACAACTGCTGCAGGCCCTGAAAAAGTTGTGACGTCACCATTTTCTGCTCTCTTTTTTTTAACAGCATGACAGCCAGTAATGTGCTATTTAAATGAGATCTAATGCAGCTAGAAGCATAATAATTTTTTTATTGAATGCAGTAACACCTACTCTATACTAGTTCAAAGTTTCAGCTTCTCATCTTTATCCAAAGAATTTTCTCAACTTATTTCATTCAACTGCGTCTAAAATTGTCTTTATTTCTTTAAATTGACATTGGCATAGTCATGGCACTGCAGTTAAAAAAGGACTCGGTGAATTCTTTTTATTTTTTGCCATTTGTTTGACAATAACTTGTTTATGATATATGCAAATTTTTTAAAAAATCTGTATGATCGTTTTCCTAAAATTTGATTACTGCCAAAATTGATGCATACAAAATCAGCAATTAATTTGTGTATTGGTGCCCTTTGAGCTCTTACAGAAAAAAGTATTTTAACCTTTTTCTTCAAATTTGTGGAAAATGTATTGGTATACATCCATGGGAATACATTTATGACGTTTTTGTGTGACAAATGCATGTAATGCTTTATTCTGTAGTACATAACCAAAAACTCAATTTATGTCTTTTAAGCAGTCATCAGGCCAAACATACTGTTGCCATGGCAACAAAACGAGTCGGTGAAATTGTTTTGTTTTTCATTTTTGGAATGCATGGGTCCCATAGAGTAACGGTGCAAAATTGTAGAAAAATCTGTATGATCAAACTACCATGCATGAGTCACCTTAACTGGGATTGAGCCTCTATGGCTGCGCTGAGCTGTATCATAGTGCACGGCTCACCACCAAATTGTGCCTGCAACTCAGTGCATGACTGAGACAATATACAATATACAATACAATACAACACAATACAGATACAGGATATGAAGGAGTCCACTTTTAAAAGCATCTACAAATTGCCAGAAGATATCCATCAAACATGTTCATCCATGAACAGATGAAGCACATCCAGTCATTCGGACTAGGCCCTCATTGTGCCCCGGGCACTCAGCACAGCTTCAGGATGGCCAGTGTGTGGACACAACTTGTATGGGAGGAAGTGCAGCCCCTTGTTATACTACTTAGGTCCACATTGGTCTCTTCTTTTTCTTTCCTTTTCTGTCCAGCTTAGGCTACAGCCAGACACTGGACACTGTCCAGCACAGAAGCCAGGCCAGTGAGGATACTGATATAGGGAGCTTAGGTTAAAAATAGCCAAGGAATATAAGGACCAATCTGATTCTGTTCAGTGATATGTTGAGTAATGAAAAAAGAAAGACTCAAATTGGCCTTACAGTCGACGAATGTCAAGCACTTACAGAATTGGACTGGAATGTTCATGGCCTTATCCGTGCCATGTTATTTTCTATGAGCCATAAGCAATTCATGAGGTCATAGCCTATACGTGATGTGCAATGCTATCAAAACGAGTGACCATATGAGTATCAATGAGGTCACTAGTTGCTCACGGACAAGTCGACAGCTTATTTCAATGCTATGGATAGGGCCTGTAGTGAGGTCAATGATGACCAACAGCAGCCAAATGTAAGTAATCGTCATTTGTCGACAGTAACATGTTTAAAGTTCCTCTATGTGAGCTCTGAGATTATTACTTTTTTCTGGTAGAATAATCTAATTAGTATAGGTTATTCACCTAGGGAGAGGCAATATGTGATTTATCCAGCGAGGGCGTTAGCCCGAGCTGTGATAAACACATATTGCCGATCCCGCGTCGAATAACTGGCTTATACCATAAGACAAAACTGAAACTTGTCGTTTGTTGCTGTGGTTTTTCACAGCTTCACTTACTATTCTCCCATGGGAGGATAACTGGACAACAAAGAATATGAGTTTATTGCAGTGAAATACTGGCTCATGATTGGCTGACTGAGGTGTCGAATGGTATAATTAGATAAACTCATAGAATTTGTCACGTTTATAAGAAATAATGAATTTTGAAATGTAATAAAATTTCCTAAACAATATTTTCAATATATATCATGCATACTATTGGCAATTCTCATTTATCTTTTTCTTCTTCTTTATTCATACAGAGATCAAGACAAAATACTTTGACTAGAGCAGACTCTTTTCTAAAATCCTCCTCAAACAATATTTACTCTGCAAAGTTTTTACGGATACAAGCGCAAAATTTGAAAAATGAGAAGGCAGCGTTCACATGAATACAAAACTTCACTTAAAGTATACCGATTTGCATTTTTAAACTTTGCAGAGTCTTTGTCAAGAGGCACATGTTTTATTTTTAGAGTTCCAAACACATGGTTAGAAAAATACAAATACAATACAATCTTGACTTCAAGTAACTGTGGTAGCATGGTACTACTACTTATGTAAACTCCAACTCCTGAAATTACCTAAATTGAAGGAAAGGAGCAAAAAAGCAGTTTTCATACCATTTATATTCCCATTATGGAACCAATCAGCTTATACCCATTATCCCGAAACATTCCCTTCTGGTTATCATGCAACATCTAAATTTATTTGGCAATGATCTGACAAAAATCAAGCCTGTTAGCTTATCATGCATTGAAAAGTTGAACAAAAAGTATGACACCAATAATATTTTTGGGTTCAGGCCATAACTCTGAATTCTGCTCCTAAATTATTAACATCAAATAGCATGGGAGTCCGCACTAAAACTGTGTCAGCTATGAGTATGCAAGGAAGACCTCTGTAAATTTCTAAACCGAGAAACCAAGAGACATGTTTCAAGATGTTAAAAAGCATGTTTCAAGAGGTTAAAAACAATTATAAAGGACACTTACCTTTAACTTTTGGCATTATCCTCTTCGGCCAAAGGTAATCCAAGAAATCGCTATCGAATAATCCATAAGCCATTCACACGTACGCTACTAACAGATAGTATCCTTTGCACACACTGGTATCATCAGCATACCGAACGATGATCCATGATCCAGGAGAATCATCAGCCGCATCAAATGCTTATGATGATCAACACATTATGCATAATCCTAAACAAATAAATATCACAACTATATCACTTAGTGATAGACACAAAAATAGCATGCAATGCATGCACCGTGTCCTCGAGCAATTATATATAACTCAATGGGATATGATCATTACATTAACACATCTCTATAAATTGTTAAAAGGTGCATTCTATCTATAGATCTATCAATCTACCTATAAATCTATCTATCTGACTATCTATGTGTCTATGTGTCTATCTATCTGTCTATCTTTAGTAATTGGCTGATCCAGGCTGAAGCATAAATCTCTGGTTGTGGTGCACCCCAATTTGTCTCAGGGCGGAAGGGCCAAAGGGAAGAAGAAGAAGATGCTTCTCAGAAATCGTCTGCTGAGCAAGGAGGAATTTGGTGGATTAAAGTTAACTATTTAGAGCAGTGAGACATAAGATTAAAGCCAGGGCATCTAGTGCAACAGTGTAAACACTGGGCATCATAATGGCATCATAACTTTGGGTGGTTCTTGCATCTGTGAAATGCTTTTCGCTCCACACCAACTTTTGATATGACAATCCCATTGATGACGACAAAGGGCCCGAGGCCCTGCTCTCGGACACAAAAAGGATATTAATTGTCTCTTCCAAGTCCTCAACGTCCCACTCAATCGACCGTAAACTGTTCCGTAATTCATTTGTCGTCCAGTCGTATTCCTCTCGTGAAACTGTGTTTGGGTCGTCCAGTAACTCGCACCATCTTTGGTATAGTCCACGGGCTGTTTGAACAGCTTTCTGGACTTCGCTGAAAAGAGAAAGAAAGATTTTTAAATATATAATTAATATGGTTATATTATCTGGCGACCATCATAAAAGCACAGAATGTTTGAGTTGACGCTGTACATGTTGTATCTCTGAGGTTGAAAGATGTCAAAGTTTTGTTGACTTCATTAAGATGAAGAGACAACCATTTTCAGTGAATATCAGATATAAACTGTGATACCATTATATATACAACTTGTCATAATATAGTTTGATTCATTTCTATCCATTAAAGCATGGAGGCCATTATTGATGGGTAGCTATATCCATTCTCACTCAGCTCTGTCCTGGTTTAGGTGGAAATATTCCAGTGGAGACCTGACCACTATAAACACTCTCTACCTTCATTGCAAGAATATATAGTGACCAAAGCGGCACAAGTACCCTTAGCAAGGCTGTATTCAACCCATTATGACTTTCCGAGTTTCCCCCACAAACTATTATGAATTTCTAGTTATAGACTATACATTTAGACATCACAGACTTTTAGTTGCCATTAAGAAAAATCTCCAATTCCACTATTTTGCCTCCAGTTACATTGTAAGTCCTATTTCAAGAAGAAACACTTCACCAGATGTGGTCTTTTCTTTTCTCTTTTATTTCAAATCCTCTTCCAACTTCACTTTTTAATTTCACTGCTCTTCACAATATATGCTTTCACTGGCTTCTTTCAGCAGGTCAATGCAGCAGGAAATGGTGTGCTTCAACAGGAAAAAGTCTGCTTTTAACAGCTAGGATTGTTTTCAACAGCCAGAAGGCCTAAAAACCAGAACTCCAGTAAATGTTACAGTGTGCATCAAAACATCAAACTAACCTCCTTTTGTGCAAAATCTAAGAGGTGGGTTAGATGGGTTATTGCCTTATTGGCACTTCCAAACACCCGGTTCGATTCCAGCAAATGTTGGATAGGAATTTCATTCATCCTTCACCTCATTGCTGAGCTTTCTCCTGTCCTGATGCCAAATGTTCTGCAAACACCCAACACCCCAGATGTTTCGGCTAAAGATTGCAACCTCCAGCTAAGGGCCAAGGTTTCGGGGTGCTTCACACAGCTGGGATCAGAGAGGGAGTGTACACTGTACAGGGTACTGGTAGTGAGCTATATATAGACACACAGCACTAGCAGTGCCACACCAAGCCCCTAGTGAGAACTCTACCTGATACAACTTAGCCCAAGTGCATAAATACAGACATGACATGGTAGAAACCTCAGTAAGATATCCAGCCATCCATTGCATCATGTACAAATTTTGCTACTGTAACTTACAGCAGGAATTTTACAGCCGGAATTTTACAGTACGAGATTAAACAGCTGGAACTGAGCTGCAACTTTCTTTTAATTTCTTTACCACATAAGGCCAGACACCGATTTTTAGCTTCTTGGTGCTTCCAGGAGCTTACCTGATTTAAAAAATATATAATTGACAATTTGAAATCGTAAAAAAAATATATTTAATTTCAGCTTCTTCTTTTTCGTCCTACCGACCGACCCTCGAAAAATTGTCTCGAGAAGATCCGAAAAGCTAAAGATCAATTACGTATGGTCTAAGTTTCCGTAGGAATTTTACAGTGCTGGATTAAACAGCTGGAACTGAGCTTCAACTTTCTCTTTTGAAATCCCCTGGCCACCTAATCCCTCTCCAAACAGCTTCACCACTCAAAAAGTCCAATGGACAACAGTGGCCAGTCTCCAGTCCACACTAGAAATCAATAATTCAACTCTTAAGAGACTAAAACCACTTTAGACTACTCCTCCTAATTGGAACCTTGTAGATTTAACTGAAAACTTCACACTTTCTTTCTATCTTAACAGCTCTATAAGATAATATTCAATTTGAGAGAAGTTTTTGTTTGCAACTATGGTTTTGTCTTGTAGAAATTAAATTACAACTTCCACAACTTTAGTATGGTATGGTATGGTAAATTTTTATTTCAAGTCTTATTGAATCATGTGGTAGAGCAGTGCCCAAGCAAAAAGCTTCTGTACGATCAACTTAGTCAACTTATCAAGTTCATAACATTTAAATTACAAACTACAAACTACATTTTAAGTTTCTCTGTGACAAATTGACTGCTAATTTCAATGTTGAAGATAGAACCAACAGTGATAGCAGCGGTGCATTCAAATGGCCAAAATAAATAACATGTATTTCCTCGGCCGCAACATGTCTAAATCTAATTTCCCCATAGTTCTGACCCGGTGGATGTATGGATGGATGAATTGATGGATGAATGGATGATTCAGGATTCATGCCCTGTATTTATACTCAATGGCAAGTGTGGATAGGCAATAAGGTGAAGGATTTGACAATGAGAATGATATGAAGGATGATTGAAACTACCATCCAACATGACAGTGGCTGGAAGCAAACCCAGCATCCAGTGATTGGCAGCAAAGCACCTGCCCCTGAACTAGTCTAACCATCCTCCCTACAGGTATTACAATTCTCTCATGTAATCACAATAGAGGATTCACAGCTTAAGACACTACGTGGTTTCCTTTATAACGAGCAGGGTAAGGGTTAGCTCAGTTGGCATGCCAACCGCTTGGTCCAGGGTTCGATATCCACTTGGGCGACCAGTGGTCGACTTCTTTTGGACAGCAGTTTCAATCATCCTTCATCTCATTGCTGCGTCCTCCTCCTGTCCTATTAGCCCAAGTGCAATTAGTGCATAAATACAGGACGTAAAGCCTCAGTCATCCATCTATCCATTACATTGGCATTACAACAAAAGCACAAAACCAACCTACACAATACTGAGCCTTCAGTGCTCTGTCTGTTAGTGTCTTAATATAATTCTTGGACATTTGGAACCTAATGCTAAAACAGGAAAACTACCAGGCTAGGGAAATGTACATTAGTTCAGGGCCAGTAGTCACACCTGAGGTCTGAGTTTCATCAACAAGATTGTCTGGTAGAATTGTGAGGCTCCAAATACACATTGTCTTTGGCAGACTGCATCAAAATGTCTTCATATCCTCATAGTCTGTGTTATCCTTTGCAATATTATGTTTATTCTGTCAGCTGCCTTTCCTTATTTGCATTTATTACATTGTTCTATGCTTGGGTGGTCCTTGTAACATTGTGTTTGTTTTATGGTGAGGACATTACAAGAGAGTTTCATCCGTACTGTGGTGTGTGTTGCATGCAGTGTTGGAGGTCTCGAGGACAGGCTCTAACTAACCGCTAACACTATCAATAATTTTCTAAACTAAAATTATTTTGCAGTGAACCATAATTTTTGTTCTGTCGGCCTCGGTCTCGGTCTCGATAGCTGATGCCTCAGTCTCAGTCCGGGTCTCAGTCTCAGAGGGTCAATGTCTCGATCAAGGGTTTGAAGACTCATGCCTCAATGATCTCGGACTCGGATGTCATGGCCTCGACTACAACAATAGTCAACTAGATGGGAGCATATTTCCATATGCAAGACGAGCAGCGGGCCCCATTTGAGGGGGCCCCATGTGAGGGGGCCATGTCCACGGGGGTAAGTCCCCATGTCCGAGGGGGTAAGTCCCCATGTCCTAGGGGGTAAGTCCCCATGTCCGCGGGGGTAAGTCCCCATGTCCGAGGGGGTAAGTCCCCATGTCCGAGGGGGTAAGTCCCCATGTCCGAGTGGGTAAGTCCCCATGTCCGCGGGGGTAAGTCCCCATGTCCGAGGGGGTAAGTCCCCATGTCCGCGGGGGTAAGTCCCCATGTCCGCGGGGTCCCCATGTCCGCGGGGGTAAGTCCCCATGTCCGCGGGGGTAAGTCCCCATGTCCGCGGGGGTAAGTCCCCATGTCCGCGGGGGTAAGTCCCCATGTCCGCGGGGGTAAGTCCCCATGTCCGCGGGGGTAAGTCCCCATGTCCGCGGGGGTAAGTCCCCATGTCCGAGGGGGTTAGTCCCCATGTCCGAGGCGGTAAGTCCCCATGTCCGCGGGGGTAAGTCCCCATGTCCGCGGGGGTAAGTCCCCATGTCCGCGGGGGTAAGTCCCCATGTCCCCGGGGGTATGTCCCAATGTCCCCGGGGGCCGTGTCCCCATGTCCCCGGATATTAAATGGTTGCCCCCTAATTCTTATTCTTAGTACTATTAAATGGTCGCCCCCTCCTTAGTAGATGTAAATGGTCGCCCCCGTATCCTATAGATCTATCTATCTATGTATCTCTCTATGTATCTATCTATGTATCTATCTATGTATCTATCTGTGTATCTATGTATCTATGTATCTGTGTATCTGTGTATCTATGTATCTATCTATCTATCTTAGCACCTTAGTAGATATTAAATGGTTGCCCCCTTATTCTTAGGAGATATTAAATGGTCGCCCCCTTATCCTTAGTAGATATTAAATGGTTGCCCCCTTATCTATCTATCTATCTATCTATCTATCTATCTATCTATCTATCTATCTATCTATCTATCTATCTATCATCATTGATTGCCATCATTGATTGCCATCATTGATTGCCATTATGTATTTTTGTTATCTTACTCTAACCCATTTAAGGGGGCCCCATGTGAGGGGGCCACATTTTAAGGGGCCCATTTGAGGGCTACAACCCCCCTTCCCCTTAGTAGATATTAAATGATTGCCCCCTTAGTTCATTCATACATGTATTTTTGTTATCTTACTCTTAATACTCTGCATTAATGTTTCATTTGGAAATTGTGGATTGTATTAAATTTTGTATTTTGGGTTCTAATAAACTGAAATTAATTGAACAAAAATCCACTTTCATGCTTTCAAGGCACCTACAAATTATCCACTAGGTGGAGGTTGTGCGAATTACTGCCCCCTAGCGGATTTCAGAAGGCTTCGTTGCAACCTTTTTATTTCCAGAGGCACAAGTTGTACCATTTTCTTCTGAGCATTGAATGTTGGGAGAATGGCGAGAAGAATGCCATGTAAACACTTGAAATAAAGCCATTAAATACGGAATTATGTATAAGATATACTCCAGAATTGGCATGCTGCATCTTGAGAGTTTAGATGAGTGTTTGGCCAGGTGAGAAATTCATTCATGTGACGTTTTCAGCGCAGAATTGAGCACGCAGATTTGCACTCATTGACTCGTGATTGGAAACCGGAAAATGACACGATCTAGTATTACAATAGACGGCTCTGCTCGTCTAATTAGTCATTATATTATGTAGTATATTATGAACACCACTGTCCTCATGCAGTGCTGGTGATAACATGGATAGCAACAGTAATTACTACCATTCTTGAGACACAGGAGTGCCTTCTAGTGCACTAGCAATCATATCAACTCATCATTATGTTTTCCTCGCAACACCGATTTAATTTCAAGACTCCCACTGATTATGGCGATAATGGCACAGCTCAGGGAACCTGGCGGGAAGTGCCTCGCCAAATGATCAATTCATAAAAGCTTGACTACACTTTTTTCAGTGACCACAGCTTGGTCAGCATGTCAACAATTTCCACATTCTCATCACCAGTCATATCACCATGCATTAGCCTTGAATCTTACTCTTAAAGTTCATTTCAGCTGTCTTGGACATATAGCCCTTCAGAAATGCCCAGCCTTCTATATCAGTATAGAGCCTTTTAGACCTTGTACTGTGGCTTGCAGCCTTGGGGAAGTTCAGAATGAGCCTGGCTTCACTGAAACAGTAGCCCATGATCTGACTCCAGGCAAGTATAGCATGATGGCCCCCATTTAAGGGCCAGTAACAGATGTAGTACTGATGTGGCGCAGTGTAAGACAAGCCGACATAGGCTAAAACAGCTTAAGACATGCAAGGAACATGGGAAATTCCCAATGGACTTGCCTGTAACTGTAGGCTTGCAATGGAACTGACCATGTAGAATCAGTTGTGGTGTCCCAACAGTATACTGTGGTTGAGGAACGGCTATTTTCAGATCTTTTTTGATATTTGAAGATTCAACTATAAAGCTGAGATGTCCTAAAAAAAGGCGTATACCCTTTTGTACCCATCACACTTCAAGAGTAAAGAGTTTCTTTGAATCTTTAAAACAGTGAATATTTTATTATTTTATGGGAATAGTTGATTCTTTGATGTTATATATGTAACGTATGGCATAATTCATCATTACAGTCTGTCACTTTGATATAGAAAAAGAGTGGACTGTTGCACTGTGAAAATGGCACTTTGTGTGTCATCATACCGATGATTTGTCATGATCATACCCAATACTTTCAATGTTAATTTGATTTAAGGAGACTTATCCCACTTGTTGGTGACAGCCAAACGAAAGGATTATGCATCTGATTTTCACTCTAAAATCAGTTGTGAAAAGTCAAACGGCCGTCGCTTGATCATGACTAATCAAACAGCCTCTATGTTTCCCATATTGAAAGAAGAGAAGATGACACTTAATCGGCTATCATGAGTCACAAAGTGCATTTTTCACAGTGAACTGGTCCTCATCTTTTCTATATCAAAGTGACAGACTGTAATGCTATATAACTAGATAGCCACAATGATGACCAAAAACTCAAATCATACAGGCATTTACATGATATATGACAGATCAGATACTGCATTGAAGTTGATAAAGACACCATTTTACATGCATAGACAGAATACATAATTTCACTACACACTAAAACAAAGTTTTACTGTATCACTGAACACAAAAATACAATTTATCACCTCTAAAGCCTTGAAACACTCAGTATGGAAATGGTAATCGCAGTGCACTCCCCAGATTGCCATTTAAAGCAATTGACATAGATCATACTGCAATTATGAAGTGGAGGTGTGCTGCTTTAATTTTCCATGGCTCTACTTTAAAATTGTGATTAAACTGTGAAAAGGACCATGAAGGTCGTTCATAATAATGATGAAACTGGATTTTTAAACAGTTTCAGAGTGGAATTCTAATGTATCTATTTATATTTGTGTTTACCTCTTCATCTTTTACAAATCCTATCCATATATCCATTCTATCCATTCTATCCATTCTATCTATCTATCTATCTATCTATCTATCTATCTATCTATCTATCTATCTATCTATCTATCTATCTATCTGCCATCCGTATAAATCTCTTTAATTGTAAAACAGTGGATGAAACATGAAATATGAGAAAAAGGAAATATATAATATATTATATGTATGACCTCTGAGTCTCTGACCATCACTGAACATGCTGAAATGCTTTGACAAATACATGAGCTGTGATCCTGCATCTCCATTGACCATCTACCCAATACCCTGGTAGTTATACTAAGTGAATACCAACATACCAGCAACATACTGCTGTTGATATAACATGTCAAGTACTGAAGCAACAGAGTGTTGTTTGAAGAGCAATCAACTCAATTGGACATCAATCCAAGGTCTGGGGGAAAGTGTGAAGTATATAGGATATCCAGTTCCAGTATCCGCATCATGTACATAACTCCTTCAATGGTGAGAAACATAGTATGGCTCCCGGGGGGGGGGGGGGCACTCGGCCAAATCTTGATACGGATGTGCGGCACGCATTCCGAAAGCCGTACCCTGTGGTCAGGTTTTCAGAGCCCGAATTTCATACCCTATGGTCAGGTTATTATACAGGCCATACAGCCTATTTTAGTTGCTATTAAAGAGAAAAGGCGAACTGTTTCGCAAGCAAACTTAGCACACAAAGTGGCATCTAAAATATATCTGTGCCATAACAAAAGTCCAAGGCAAGAAACGAGAAATAGGTCAAATCGACCCAGCTTCTTATCAATGATTCAGTTTCGTATTAAACATGATCTTGTTCACTTTCAAAAGTAATTCAAAATTTCAATATCTTTCAATGATACACTCCCTACAAATCATACCATGGAAAGCCAAATTTGGAAATTTTACATTTATTCCGAACGTGCTTGCTCTTACCATCAAGTATGCAGGCAGCAATTTGTGCTCAGCACAGTAAAATGTGGCGTCACCCATGCCTTGATCTTGGGTAACCTTTCTCTTGAACTTTCTCCTGGATTTAGTGAGATAACACCATCCACTGTAAAAGTACAATGTGACATTTTGCAGTTTATATGTACAGATATTCCAAAGTGTGAGACCTTTAAAGATATCCTTTATAATTTATGAGCACAAGGCCCCAATGATGACGATGATGACAAACTACGATATTGACGATAATGAGGACAATGACGTATGAAGATGATTATGATAGATGATGACAATAATGATTTGATTTGGACCGTGATGATGATGTTGATGAGAACAGCAACGAGGACGATGATGACAATGATAAGGATGATGACGGCAATGATGATGCGCACAGTGATGACGAAGACAATAATTTTGATGATGATGACAACACCGCTGTAATCGTTTAAGTATCCCCGTTAGGAAGGGTAAAACTTTTCACCCTTCTTTCAGACAGCTGCAGAAAGTTTTGGTCTTTAAAAAACCATTAGCCCTGTCCCCAACAAGACAGTGTCTTTGAGTTACCCCTTCTATGTTTGCCCCCAATGCCTTACTATATTCTTGGTGACACTATATGTTGGGTCATTCGTTGAAGAAAAGAAAGCCCAATTTACCCATTGGCCCATATTTGGGAGGGTCATCACCCCGTAAATGTGATAAACCCAGAAGGAAACTGTCCTCGAGGTAATGGCTTTTTAACAACCATGACTTTCTTTGGGTATCTGGTGGGAGGGTAAAAAGTTTTGCCCCACCAAACGAGGATACTTAAACGATAACAGCGGTAATCATGACAATGATGTCGATGAACACGATAACAATGACAGATGATGATGACAATGAGGACTATGATAATGGAGACGATGATGACAATTATGATGAACTGATCCCAATTTAGGCTAAACCATGTGAAACATGGGACCACCAACACCACATAAAGAATTCCCAATCATTGAACTACAGCCACCTTACAAATCAACTTGTTCACGGTCTTACTTTACGGTTTATAGCAAATTTTTACAGTTGGTCATCAGTCACCGTCTTCTTTCAGCAAAGGCTGTTGGGGTCACATTTCCATGATTCTTGATACAGGTCCACAGTGACTCATACTTCAGCTTTATGTGGTGGTTGGTCTTGCTTGAGACATGTAATGGTAAAGGAAACTGTAATGGCGGTTATTTAGTAGACCTGTTTCTTATTTGGCACTCTGTTTGATTCTGCGGTGTGGTATCAGTGGTGTAGATACAGTGTCCATGTGGTGTTACCATATCGGTGTGACACAGTGTCAAAATATATTGTAAGCCCTTGGATCAATACAGGTCCAACAAACGTCTTCTATGGTGGGACTCAGCACTCTCGGACTATGTCATATAGTTCAAATAGCGGTTAGTGCATCTTCAGAGGCAATAATGTGGTGCAGTGCCGTTTCCATGCGAATCTTTGGGGATTTAATAGAATAAGTCACAAGATATTTTGGATGTTAATAATCTGCTGATAATAAAGAATTTATTTTTTATATTTATCTGGGGATATGTTACATGTAACACGCTGCACACCTCTTCAAAATAGGCTACAGCGATACACACATCCTTTCAAGTACACTGTAAATTTTGAATTTTGAGTTAGCTTAATTGATTGAGTGAGATGGTTGCACAATTCCTTTGAGCCAAGATAGCTTGTTGTTTGCAAGTTATAACAACATAAAGATTATCATAACTCAAAACAGCAAGCTATCATGGCTCAAACAAATTGTGCAACAATCTCAGTCAATCGTTTACGCTAACTCAAAATTTAAGAATTTACAGTATATGACACTTTTAAAGCCGAGAAATTCAATATTGACCTCGAGCACTCATAACTCGCTGTTGCATGCATTTTCAAATCACTTCAGCTTTAGACGAACCATATGCAGCTGATATGGCTATGAAGAACCCGGCCCCTAGCAACTTGCCTTCTATCTATTTTAGCAAATATTTCACACTCCATATAACAGTAAACACATCCTATATACCATGTTTACCCAGCTGTGGAGTTAATAGGGCCTGAATAGGAGTCCCAAGCCACAGATTGACTCTTAACCGCTCAATTTGGCAGCTGAATGGCCAGTGAATGCTGACAGTAAACCCCAAATTACCACTACATGGTTTTACTGTACACCCCTGCATGTGCAAGATTAGCGGCTACGAGGAATGGAAATGATTTTTTCTGAAGGTTGGTTGGTTGGTGCATTGGATGGTTGGTCTATGGGTAGGCTGATCGGTTGGTGTGATGGCTGATTGGTTGGTTGGTAGTGTAAACAGTTGGTTGCGTATAGACGGCTGGTTGGTTGGTGGGATGTTTGGTCGAAGTGTTGGTTAGTTGAGAAGGAAAATTTTCGCGTTGGTCAGGCAATAAATAATGGAGAAAGACTAATAAATGGTCAGATCTACAGAAACATAAAAAAATAGATAGATCAATTTATTGGCAGGTCAACATCATTGCAGATGCACAGACAGCTAGAAAGATTTAGAATCTGATCACATGCTGATGTAGACCGTGTATGTCCAGGGACAAACAGAAAGCGAGTACCTTTCCAAAACAATTGATATGAAGGACCCATTTTGAAATCGCAATATCATTCAAACAACGTCCTGTCACATCTTAGCTTCCATACAAAGGTTATGCTCACCGCTACTCAATGGTCACATTGCATCTCTCGACTCCTTTGAGTTAAACAAAATTTCCTTTTTAGAGGCAAAATGCAAACATAACCATTGTAACTCCAGAATGATGAGGCGAGTTTTGAAAGTTTTTGAAGCCGTCTCCGTTTCTTGTGCAAATATTGACAAAATATGAAAAATTCCATCTCCTGATGATACTCCAGTTTTTTAAGGCAACAGATTCGTTCATTTCTGTCAAGAAATAATGTGTCCGATGTTAATGGATGAACCATATGCAAGATCAGGCTACAATGTCAATGAAGAAACTCCACATAGTCGCTTTACTAGAACTGTCCTAGATACCACGTTGAAAGACCACAAATAAAGTCACGGAACACAATTATGACAAATTGAAAATGTATGGATGGCATTTTAGTGCTGACAGAGTGTAGAGTGTACGCATAGGCATACAAGCCACAAGGTCTATAATTTATGAGGTAGGCTGCCCAAAATATATTGCACAAGCAGCCCTAAAAATCTAATTTCACAAAATCTTCTGTTAAAAAAACACCCCAAATAATTTTTTTGGGGCCAGCCCCCCAAGCCCCCATGCACTTATTACTGTACAGAAGCCTTAGATCTTTCGATACAAAGTAATTTTTAAATCAACAAAGCCGTACAAAAGAGACCATAATGTCAGATCCAATAATCATCCAGTTGTTGGTCACTCTGGTTAGGTGATTAGCTTTTGATCACAGAGTATATTGCCTGAAATGTAAGAGCAAGAATGCTTTGATGGCAATGTACAAGCATTTTCGTAAATAGTGACAAAATTTCCCACAACTGGTTACAAATTGAGTGACTACTTCTAAATTACAAATTTCGACATTTGTCAAAGATTTCCAGTTAATGAAATGAATGAATTCCCAAGGTTTTCCTGCCAGGGTTGGTATGAAGAATTTTTACATAATGAAATATTCTTGACAACCACAACCACTGTCAATTGATCTTGTCAGTCTTAGTAATTTCAAAGTAGGTCCTACCAGTTCTTTCCTCAATGTTCAGCAACAATAATACATATCTGTTTTCTTCATTGGCTGGACATCACACGCTATACGCGCTATAGTACACAATAGTCCATACGAAAAATACAGCCTGTTATCACAGATTGTTTACCTTTCATCTATTTTTTTGTGGTACTTTGTGGTTACTTTGTATTTCAGTCAGGTTTTCTGTCCTCTCTCGTTTCTCCTATATTTGCCATAGTTGACTTGCTCTGCCTGACTTTATTGTGACTAATAACATAATAAGGGCAGCAAGTCTGCATTGTGCAGCTGAGCTGTGTGGTAACTCAGTATGGGTTCACAGGGTGGAGTCCACACTTTCAGTTTATGAATAATATGCGTGGCTACAGCACAGAACCCTGTGCAGTAGAAGTAGCCAACAATAAACAAAAAGCCAACAAACCAAAATCAAGAGGATTAAAGAGTGAGGGTTCAAGTCTTGTTTGTCAGACTTAACTCCAGACTGCAGACAGTAGATTTGGAAAACTGGAACTGCTCAGTGAAAAAGGAATATCCCACAGACTGGTTCGACAGATGGATGGTTAGGTAGGCTGCATGGTCGTTGGTTGGTAGTTGGTTGAGGTCAGAAAATCTTCAGGTACATCATTATACTATTTTATCTGCACAGTAGTATGGTTTCTTAGATAATGGATGCACACCAGGGAATGCAACTATAAAACATACAACAAGATCCTTGCCAAAACAAGTGATACGATAGGCCCATTTTGAAATCGCAATATCATTCAAGCAACGTCTTGTTACAATCTGGCTTCGATACAAAGGTTATGCTCACTGCTATATACTCAATGTTCATATTGCATCCCTCGATTTCTTTGAAGTGAAAGAAGTTTCTTTTTGGAGGCAACATGCTAACATAACCATCCTAACTCTAAAATGATGAGAAGAGTTTCGAAAGTTTTAGAAACCGTCCACATTTTTTGTAGGGGAACGAGGGGCAAAACGGGCCATCTAACTTCGAAGGCTCGCTGTACCAAAACGGTATATCGTAAGAATACCAAATTAGGTCTGATCTGTAAAGAAGTACCAATACCACTTGTTCAAAAGCAGAAAAGTGCTTTTTTAACACTTCCAATTCTAATTTTTCCCTATTTTCAAAAATGCAGCTTTATCCCGTTTTGCCCCATGCTTGGGGCAAAATGGAATTTCATATGGGGCAAAATGGGAAGAAATAAAGTCACAAAAGTTCTACAATAAATCAGCTGTTTTTATAACAGTCTAACTAAAAAGCATGTTAACAAACAGAAATGCATTAATTCACGTCATTGCAATGTAAGCATATTGCAGAATAGTGAGAGTAAACATAGCAATAAACAATGAAATCAATATCTCAATACAGGATGCAATTACAGATGGGGAGTGATGCTAGTAATTATACATTCTATATAATTATTTGACCAGGTATTTAACCATAAAAATTATGTTACAAAAGAAACAAAATTATGTCAAATTTTAGGAAATGTGACATTTTTATGAATATTCACATAACTCTGATTTCCAAGTTTTCTTCATAATTTAATGATTTAAACTGGTATTGGATTTGACAATGCTTTTTGAAAGGTAGTTATATTCGTTTCAGTTTCAACAATACAGGGTTTTACCACTTAGCCTAAATCCTCAAGGGGTTATTGATGACATGGACTACCTCCACAAATCTGTTGTGATTTTTTCTAATTTTTGCCTGTTATATAGCCATAAAATGTATCAAATGTCTCAAATGTCATTGTTGAGTTGACCCAAAGGCAAGCTTCAACCTCTTCTAGGCTGGGATTGCTTTTTTGTGCTTCCCATTTTGCCCCTGCAGGAGGACTCCATCTTGCCCCAACCATGCAGGGTATATTAATAATGACCTACCTACACATGGCTAAGCACCAGACTAAATGTTTTTGCTTAATAAGCAAACTTAGTAGTCCTCTTATAACACTGACTATAAATTATTCTGCTGGGAATGTCATTGGAGGTACCACAGCATTTCCAAAAATGATGATTTTTTTAAGAAAATCGATCAAAACCTTCAAATTAACATAGCTGCATACCTATAACGTTCTCATCCATGAAACTTTCAGGTAAAGTTGGTCATGTATCCTACTTTATTTTCCAATCAAAAAATTAGAATTCGGGTCAAAAAGTTCCGAGAAAACGCAAAAAACCGTTTTGCCCCGATGGTCCGTTTTGCCCCTCGTTCCCCTACAAATATTGACAAAAGACGAAACATTCTTAATTCCAATGATTGGCAACATATTCTTTCATTTCTGTCAAGAGAAAATGTGACCTTTGTTAAGTATAAACCATATGCAAGATCAGGCTACATTGTCAATGGAGAACATCACCATGTATAGTAGCTTTACGAGAATTGTTCCAGATATTTCATTGAAAGATCACATGTTAGGCATCACAATTATCATGATTATGATGAATAGAAAATTGAATGCACAACTGTTTTGTCTTGATGGAGTTTTACTGTGCAGAAGCCTTAGATCTTTTGATACTAAGTAATTACTGGAGTACAAAGCCATACCAAAGAGACCGTAATGTCAGATCCCATAACCGCCCAGTTGTTGGTCACTCTGGTTAGGTGCTTAGCTTGTGATCACGGAAAATATTGGCTAATATGTGGGAGCAAGAATGCTTTTAAGGCAATGCACAATTGCACATGGAATAAATGGAATATTGCTCACCAATGTTACACCTATTGTATCATGCATATGGTTACTTTTGGTTAGTATGAAGAATTTTGACATTCCTTATGAAAGATTCTGTCCTAGTACAACTTTCGTCAACAATAGCTAATGCATCTATGTTTTCTTAATAGACCAGACATCACACAATACAGTACAGAATACAAAAATCACACACTATAGTACACATTAGTCCATTCACAGAATACAGCCCGACATCATAGATTTCCTACCCTTCATCTTTTTCCGTAGTACTTTGTGGTTACTTTGTATTTCAGTCAGGTTTTCTGTCCTCTCATTTCTCCTATATTTGCCATAGTTGACTTGCTCTGCCTGACTTTATTGAGACTTATAACAGAATAAGGCCAGTGAGTGCACTGTGTATCAAAGCTGTGTGGTAACTCTCTGAGGGTTCATACTACCAACTTCATCGGGTAGAGTACATAATTATTTTCAGCTAGTGAACGATATGAGAGGCTGCAGTGCAGAGCCCTTTTAAGAAGTACAATAAAGGAATACCAACAGACCAGAATCAGACCAGAAGAGTGAGGAACTATTGAGCAGAGGGTGCAAGTCTGGTTTGGAGAACAACAGTTCACCAGACATATCTGGGAAGAACAATCTACACAATCAAGTCAAGAATCTGAGAAAATAGCACGTAACTAAATAATCAGAGCCACCACTTTTCAAGACCAAGTGTCCCCTTACACTAATGCACAATGAGGGCAGTAGGATGGTTTGTTACACACCAACAATGGTCAAATTAACATCTGGTTACATCTTAGCTTCCGTACAACGTTATGCTCACTGCAACTCAACATATTGCATTTCTTGATTTCTAATGAAAATAAAATGAGTTTCTTCTTAGAGGCAAAATACAACATAATCATCATAACTACTATGATGAGGCATGTTTCAAAAGTTTTAGAAGCAGTCCACAGTTCTTGATCAAATATTTGCAAAAGATGACAATCGAAAAATACTTTCTTCCAATGATACTACCAATTTAAGGCAACTTATTTGCTCATTTCTGTCAAGAGAAATGTGTCCTAGATGTTAATGGATGAAGCATATGCAAGATCAGGCTGCAATGTCAACGGAGTACAATCACATAGTAGCTTTACTAGAGTTGTTCCTGATACCACATTGGAAGACCACAATGTTATGCATTACATGTACAATTATGAAGAATTGAACATTGTATACATAGTACAATATGTATATATGACTCTTCGGTTTGGTGTAGCAGTTGTTTTATTACTGAACAGAAACCTTAGATCTTTTGATACAGAGTAATTTCTGAATTAACAAAGCCATACAAAAGAGACCATAATGTCAGATCCAATAAATCATTAATCACCCAGTTGTTGGTCACTCTGGTTAGGTGCTTAGCTTTTGATCACGGAATATATTGGCTGAAATGTAAGAGCAGGAATGCTTTGATGGCAATGTAACAAGCGTTTTCGTAAATAGTGACAAAATTTCCCACAACTGGTTACAAATTGAGTGACTACTTCTAAATTACAAATTTCGACATTTTTCAAAGATTTCCAGGTAATGAAATGCCTGAATTCCCAAGGTTTTCCTGCCATGGTAAGTATGAAGTATTTCGACATGATGAAAGATTCTGTACAACCACAATCACTGTCAATTCATCTTGTCAGTCACAGTAACTTCAAAGTAAGCCGAGGTCCAACCAGCTCTAACATCAACAATAATACATCTCTGTTTTCTTTATCGACTAGACATCACACAGTATATATGAGTATAGTACACAATACAAACATCACAAACTGCAGTACACAATAGTCCACCAACAGAATACAGCCTGTTATCACAGATTGTTTCCCTGTCATCTATTTTTTGTGGTACTTCATGGTTACTTTGTATTTCAGTCAGGTTTTCTGTCCTCTTCTATTTCTCCTATATTTGCCATAGTTGACTTGCTCTGCCAGACTTTATTGTGAGTAATAACAGAATAAGGGCAGCGAGTCTGCATTGTGAAGCCAAGCTGTGTGGTAACTCAGTGTGGGTTCACAGGGTGGAGTCCACACTTTCAGTTTATGAATAATATGCGTGGCTACAGCACAGAACCATGAGCAGTAGAAGTAGCCAACAATAAACAAATGTCAACGGACCAGAATCAAGTGGATTAAAGAGTGAGGATTTACTGAAGGTTCAAGTCTTGTTTGTCAGACTTAACTGCAGACTGCAGACAGTAGATTTGGAAAAACTGGAACGGCTCAGTGAAGACTGAAGAAGGAACAGACCAATACCATATGTATGTATGAATATCCAACAGACTAGTATGACGGATGGATGGTTAGGTAGGCTGCATGGTCGACGATTGGTCGTTGGTTGAAATGTTTGTTGGTTGGTAATTGGTTGAGATCAGAAAATCCTGAGGTACTATAATAAGAGCAAATAGGTATGGTGGCGTTTTGAGATGTACTCCCACTCGTGATGATGTTTTACTGGAAGTATACAGAAGCCTTAGATCTTTTGAAGCAGAGTAATCACTGGAGTAACAATAATCACTCAGTTGTCAATCACTCTGGTTAGGAGGCTAGCTGTGAATCCGTACCCACGAGTGCGATGATGGATGCACAACAGGGAATGCAACTATAAAACATACAACATGATCGTTGCCAAAACAGCAGATACGATAGACCCATTTTGAAATCGCAATATCATTCAAGCAACGTCTAGTTATATCCTGGCTTCGATACAAAAGTTATGCTCACTGCTACTCAATGTTCATATTGCATCTCTCAATTTCTTTGAAGTGAACAAACTTTCTTTTTAGAGGCAAAATGCAAACATAACCATCATCATGATCGTGACTCCAGAATGACGAGGCATGTTTCGAAAGTTTTTGAAGCCATCTACATTTCTTGTACAAATATTAGCAAAAGCTGAAAAATTCCTTCTTCCAGTGGTTCTACAGTTTTATAAGGCAACATATTTGTTCATTTCTCCGAAGAGAAATGTGTCCTATGCTAATGCATACTAGTTCATTTCTCCGAAGAGAAATGTGTCTTATGTTAATGAATGAACCATAAACAAGATCAGGCTACAATGTCAATTGCATGAGAAGATCCATATACTGGCTTTACAAGTATTGTTCCTGATACCACTATGGAAAACTGCAAGTTATTCATCACAATTATGAAGAATTGAAAATTTTATGGCGACGGAGTTTTACTGTACAGAAGCCTCAGATCTGTTGATACGGAGTAATTCCGGAAGTAACAAAGCCATACAAAAGAGACGGTAATGTCAGATCCTATAATCACCAAGTTGTTGGTCACTCTGGTTTGGCGGGTACAGCTCTTGATCTCAGGAGAACATATTGGTTAAAATGCTAGAGCAAGAATGCTTTGAAGCCAATGCACATGAAATAAATGGATTAATGGAACATTGCTCAACAATGTTATATCTATAATATCCTGTGTATGGTTAGTATCTGATGAGGGCTAGAAAAAATGTGTGAATTTCCAGCAATTTCATAAAGTGTGATAAAATTTCCTATGAACATGATGAATGGTCGCGAATCGAAGAATTTGAACCTTTCTCCAAAACCTTCCAGTAAGATTTTAAAATTTCCTGGCAATGAAATGCCCAAATTCTCTACTTTTTCCAGTCATGGTTAGTATGAAGATATTGACATTATGAAAGATTCTGTGCAACCACAACCACTGTTAATTCTTCTTGTCCGTCATAGTAACTTCAAAGCAGCAGCGGCAGGTCACACCAGCTCCTTTGTCAACAATAATACATCTCCATTTTCTCTATCGACTAGACATCACACAATATAGCACAAAATACTTCACACACAGAAAACAGCCCAATATTACAGATTTTCTACCTTTCATCTTGTTTTTTGTGGTACTTTGTGGTTACTTTGTATTTCAGTCAGGTTTTCTGTCCTCTTCTATTTCTCCTATATTTGCCATAGTTGACTTGCTCTGCCTGACTTTATTGAGACTTATAACAGAATAAGGGCAGTGAGTCTGCACCGGGTAGCCAAGCTCTGTGGTAACTCTGTGTGGGTTCATACTACCAACTTCATAGAGTAGAGTACATATTTTCTGCTAGTGAACAATATGTGAGGCTATAGCACAGAGCCCTGTAGTAGTACAATAAAGTAATGCCAACAGGCCAGAATCAAGCGGATTAAAGGTGAGGAACTAAAGAGGGTGCAAGTCTGGTTTGGCAGGGGCTAGTCCACAGGACAGGTCTGGGAAGAACAATCCACTCAAGAAAATATAACAGTACTGTACTTAATAATCAAAGACACTACTGAAAATCTGTTGGATCGGTAGATCCGAAAAGCTTAAAATTTAAAAAATCTGACCTAATTGCAATGCACAACTATTCGGCCGTCAACATATATGCCAATAAAATGACCACACCAAAGAGCCTGTAAACTAACTCAGCGTATTGATACACTTTTACAAAGCTCCAGCCCTTAAGTGTCAAGCTGTGTTCTGGAGAGAAAATATTGATCCAGTTCTAAAAGGCTGCAACATGATCAACAGTATCAAGTACACTACAAACATCAAGAAATACTCAATCCACCGACAGTAGACAGAGACGGTTGAAGAGCCCAAAAACACAACTTTGCTTTTTACAACTCGAGACAATTTCAGCATCTTCGTGGTTGAGTTTCAGTTTTTAAAGATATTGGCAGTTCTGTATAAACAGATAAAGTATGTTTAATTTCTTAAAATTTGAACGATAATGCTGAACTTTGTCTTAGAACTACATTGTGCTAAAGTGCAGAAGAATAAAAAGATTAATCTGCTTTATGATCTGCTGTAAAATCTAGATTTAATGGGGTTATGTGAAAAGAGGGTCTTTTTTTTTGAAGACTTGAAGTATGAAATGTGGCAGGCCATATACATTATACCGAAAAAGATGTTTCACAATTCTGAACATCTCAGAACACAAGCGGATTCCCACATCTTTTAACTTCTTTTTTCATTTCCTTTTTTTTGTATTTTTCATCTCCCCAATGTTTGAACAAGAAATGTAGACGGCTTCAAAACTCTTCCAAAACTTTCCACTTCAATCTGGAGTTATGTTTGCATTTTCTCTCTAAGAAGAAAATTCAGCTTTCTTTAAAGAAAACGCAAGATGCGAAATGAATGCTGAGTAGCAGAGAGCACCACCCTTGTCTGAGATCATCAAGATGTAAAAAGAAATTTGTCTTTGACATAAGTGTTTGAGATATTGCAATATCCTAGTTAGCCCAGCAGACCTATGTATCCAGAATCATATTCTAGTCATCTGTCTACCTTGCCTTGCTGTTTCCACAGCTGAATCATTTCTAGGTATATCTTTCTATGACCAAAAGCAAAGTAATTGAAACAGAAGACACTTATCAGCGCATGAAAAAAATAGAAGACCTTTGTCAGTGGATAGGAAATTTTTTTATTTGAGTACATGTATTACACATTATCTTATGTCAGTGGTGATGTTATACATCCCTGTCCTGCATACAACACTGCATATCATAATTAATGTATTCCATACAATATCTCAAATACTGCTTGAAGACCATTTAATACTTCTTACCTAAGTGAATAGTCCTGTAAGCCATCCTAAGCCCGTATCAGCCCTGGCCTTGGTGGCATGCTTGCTAGGTGTGAGTATCTGAAGGGCTCAAAAGGGCTGACATGTCATCTGACAGAGATAAACTGATACTCTGCTAAACCACTGCATATGACAGGCTTCAAGATCTTAGTCAGGAGTTACTGCCACAAGTGTGAAAAAATTCTTGATGCCACAAAAACTTATCATGGATTCTAAAATATATTCTATCTTGTGTAAAAAATTGTGCTCTTTCTGATGGTGACCTTTTTTAAGTGTCTTTATAATGATCTCAAGTTGCTATCTTACCATTGAAGTGAAAAAATGTGCGAAAAATGCTCATTTTTGGTTACACATTTTTCAGACATCAAAGTTTGACTGTCTGTCTCTTGATAGATATCATAGTTTCACGATTATTGAAGGTACCATGACGTTTCCTATTGTCCAAAGTTTAAAATAGCATCCAGTTTTAGTAGTTTTAACCAATATATGCGGGTCTGTGAACAGAATATTGAAACAGAGGGAGCTTTACAAATAGGGGTGCAACTTCCTAAATAAAAGAGTGGCTGCATTTTTTTCTTCAAAATTGAATTCCTGAGAAAATTTTACATAAGATAGGCTGAAATTTGAATAAATTTTGTGTAAGCTAGAAAGTGGTGAGTTTGGCAGTAATTCCTGACCAAGATCTTGAAGCCTGTCATATACATGATATATGTCTCCTTCACATGCTGAACTGTCATCTGGAGATTTTTCCAGAAGGTCACCCAAGCTCACAAACAAACAATTTTGCACAAAGAAATACATGCTTTCACAATGATTAAAACGCACAATGTAGAAATTCAGACTTGTAGCGGATGTTTTCCTGAGTTGGATAATAACCAAATAAGTACTATTGTACTAGTACAAATGAAAATTGGAACTTTATAATGACACTTCATCATTGCTTTGCACATTAGGCTTGGTACAACTGCTGTCAAAAGGCCCCAGTGGATTTTTTTAAATGTGGCAGTGAACGAAATAACTTTAAATGTCTTTTCATCAGAAATATATAATGACATTCAAATTATTTTACTCAATAGACCAAGAGTAATTTTACAACTCAGAATAGTCATCTGGTAGACATTTGATATCTGGTAAAACAGCTGTCAAATAGGCCGAGTTGTCTTACGTGCAGCAATGAAAAAAGTAATTACAAATGTCTTTTCATCGGAAATACACAATAGATCTTCGAAGCTGTTAAAGTTAAGTGAAATGCTTGCTTGACGTATCAATGAATGGCTCATCACTTATATTACATGGAAGAAAGAGAGATGCTTTGGTGCAAAAAGGCAGGGCACATTCCAAATCTAATTTGTAGACATGATGTCATGGGCCATAATTAAAAACATCAAGAAGACTAAAGGAAGTTGCGCTGGTTCAAAATGAAAGCTGTACAATTTCGTACAACTGATTTAAATGAAGTTGCTGACACTGAAAAGAAAGTTGTACCACTGAGAGCTGGAGAGTGACAGGCAATGATTTCTTGATGTCGACTCTTGACTCGGAGGAAATTAAATAATTCAAAGAAAAGGAGTGATTGATGGAATTTTAAAGTGGAATCTGGAGGCCTCAAGACATGTTGAAATGTCTGGAGAAAAGGCAATAACAAAGATATGAATCTGACAATGTGTGGTATGAGATAACACATTAACACAAAGAACTGCAGCCATTAACACAAAGAACTGCAGCCTTTGTTAAACTAATGTTAAAGCTCTAATAATCATGATTATCGATTGAAATCATTTCAGGGTGCAAAAAGGTTATTAATGTAGAAGATGCACCAGTCCTATCCGATATGTAGTATCGGTATCAGGGCGACACAGGCAAAAAAGCATAACTAGGAGGCCGTTAACATATGCCAATATAGCATTTATAGTGACCACACCAAAGAACCTGAAAACAAACTTGGTGCATTGATAAACTTTTACAAAGCTCTAGCCCTTAAGTGTCAAGCTGTGTTTTGGAGCACAAATGTTGATCCAGTTCCAAAAGGCCGCAACATGATCAACAGTATCAAGTACACTCCAGAAATCAAGAAATACTCATTCCACCAACTGTAGACAGAGAATGTTGGAGAGTCAGGCACTCTGAACTCAGAAACACAATTTTGCTTTTTACGACTCAATGCTCAAGACAATTTCAGCATCTTTATGGTTCATTTCTAGTTTTTAAGAAAATGGCATTACAGTCTAAACAGATAAAGAATATCAATTTCTGGTTAAAAGAAGATGCTGAAAATCATCTTAGAACTGCATTCTGCCCGAATGCAGAACAATTTTAAAAGAAAATTAATGTGCTAAGTAATATAAGTTGGTGCTAAATCTAGATTTCAAGTTTTGTTTGTTTGTTTGTTTGTTTGTGTTTTACGCCTCAGCAGCACCTTAGTGGGCTATATCGAGGCAGGCGATCGCCGTATGATGATGAGATGAGAAGACTGTGAGTCTGGCACATACCCTATTAATTCAGGGATGCCCAGGGTCTTTCAGTTGCCCCAGCACAGAACACTGGATACAACCCGCCTCCATTTAATGTCCCATGGGCTCGGACTAAATTGAGTTCCGGGGTGGGATTCGAACCCACGCCCTCAGAGCCAGTGGTTGTGCAAACAACCACTCTTAACCATTAGGCCACGGAGGAACTCTCTAGATTTCAAGTAGTTATGAAAATAGAGCTTTTTTCAGTAGACATGTAATATAAGAGTTGCAAAGCAACATATATATATATACATTATACAGAAAAAGATGTTTCAGTTTCACAATTCTGAACATCTCAGAACGCCAGGGGATTCCGACATCTTTTAACTTCTTTTTATATATTTTCTTTTTTTTTTCATATTTTTCATCTTTTCGCCATTGTTTGAACAAGAAATGTAGACGGCTTCAAAACTCTTCCAAAACTTTCCACTTCAATCTGGAGTTATGTTTGCATTTTCTCTCTGAGAACAAAATTCTACTTACTTTAGAGAAAACACCAGATGCGATATGAACAATGAGTAGCAGCGAGCTCAACCTTTTGTTTAAGAGTATCAGGATGTGACAATAATTTTGCCTTTAACATATTGTTCAAGATATTGCAATATTTTAGCCATCCGCCTACCGTGCCTTGCTGTTTGGGGTGTACATGTATCCACAGCTGCATCATGCAAGTATATCTGTCAATGGCAAAAGTCCAAGTTTTTTAATAAAACAGAATAAAACAGAAGACAGAATCAGTAAATGAGAAGAATTAGAAATTTGTTTGTAGATGAAAAAGTATGTTATCAGAGTACTATACACATATTATCTTATGTTAGAAATGATATTTCATTTACTGCACCCTTATCGTATACAATGGATAACATATCGTCACATTTTCCCAACACTACCTCAAATACTGCTTGAAGACCATTTAATACTTCTTACCTAAGTGAATAGTTCTATCAGCCCATATCAGCCCTGGCCTTGGTGGCATGCTTGCTCAGTGTGTATAGATATGAAGGTCTGACATGTCACCTGACAGATGAACTGAAACTCAGCTACCCCATGAATACTACATATATTTCTCCTTCACATGTTCAGCTGTCATCTGAGGTTTTGTTTTTGACGGTTTTTTTATCTCACAAAAATAACCACACACTTTCACCATGATCAAAGCATTCAATGTAGAAATTTTGATTCTGACTTGCAGTGAGTTTAATTACTGAGTAGTATAACATGTATAATAACCAAATAAGTACTAGTGCGGAAGAAAATCTGTAATTTAAAATGAAACTTCACATGCTTCAGCATTGTTTTACACAGCAGGCCAATGGGCTACACAATGATATTCCAGGCCTTTCACTCAACAGTCCCCCGGTATTATCCAATTCAGAACAGTCATATGGTAATACCTGGTAAAACTGTCGTCAAAAAGGCCCCAGTCACCCAGTGAGTTGTTTTAACTCTGTGGCAGTGAATGAAATAAAAGATTGCAAATGCATTTTCATCAGAATTACACTGTGCCATGTGTACGAGGCTCCTAAAATGAGTGACATGCATTCTTGGCATCAATGAATGCCTCAGCATTTATATTACACGGAAGAAAGAGAGACACATTGAGTGCAAAAAGGCAGGACAAATCCTAAATCTAATTTGTAGACATGATGTCATGCGCCATAATTAAAACATCAAGAAGATGAAAAGCAAGTTGGGCTGATTCAAAATGAAAGCTGTAAAATTTCGTACAACAGATTTAAATGAAGTTGCTGCCACTGAAAAGAAAGTTGTACCAATGAGAATGACAGCCAATGATTTCTTGATGTCAACTCCTCACTCCAAGGAAATTAAATAATTCAAAGAAAAGGAGTGATAGATGGAACTTTAAATTGGAATCTGGAGGCCTCAAGACATGTTAAAATGTCTGGGGAAAAGGCAATAACACGGGATATGAATCTGACAATGTGTGGCATGAGATAACACAAAGGACGAAGGTTTTGTTAACTTTTAAAAAGATTTAATTATCATGATAATCAAATCTAAATCATTTCTGGGTGCAAAAGGGTTATTACTGTAATAGACAGTGTATGTCACTTGTAGAAGATAATGTTGGTCAGTCAATTTAACGAATCGTACGAGATGGAATATATAGAAAAATGGGTTCATTAAGATACATCGGGAGCCAATGACATTTTCTTTTAATATAATATCAATCTCATTAACCCCTGTAAATAACCATTTACCTTTATCATGTTTATTGGAACCAAATACAAGGCAACCATTATTAAGAATACCGTCCAAATAGACTATACCCACTATCCTCAATTTGGCCCTTTTTTGAACTCATACAATTGGAGACAACTTCTCATGAAGAATCACTGGGGTTCACACTGAATCAGGAACAACCAGTCTATGGAAATATCTATCACAATTAGAGCAAGAGAGACATAACAGACAAGACAGACACGCAGAGCAAATGACATCATTGATAAACTCATAATGGGACTAAGATAGAGTGTGATGTATTGGTGGTATTGTTTCTTGCCAATAGGTGTAGTTTTATCAATTGGGATGCAGTAGTAAGGAAGGGAAACAGCAGAAAATGTACAAATGAGATGAATATGTAGATGTATAGTAACAAACACAACATGCTTCCTATACATTGTCTGTAGTACGAGTGAATAACAAAAGACAGATAGATAGAAAGATATAGAAATTGACACACAATAAATATGTAGGATGGTCAAAAACCCTTTCTTCTAAACTTCCCGTATTTGAGTCAGGACAGAGGTTAACAGGCTATCATCATAGTTCACATGTTTTTTTTTCCCAAAAAGTTAGGAATGCCTTTGACTAAATAAAAATAATAGATTGAACATGATCCCAAGATATTACTTTGCCATGCTAAGTTTACAAATATCAACGCCAAAAAGTATTCACTTCGGAGAAAGTTATGGTAAATACACCAATATCAGTTGTGCGAATGGGGAATTACATGGTAAATTTATGTGGTCCTAAATTTTGAGTTACAAATTGGGGATTTGATTTTTTGCATATAAATTTGGACAACCTTAATAATAGGTCTACAACATGATTGAGAGATAATTGAATGGAAAGAAGGATAGAAAACACATCTCAAACATAAAGAAACTGGCGAGTCAATGACTTGAGATTTCAATATCTTTACAGAAAGTTTCGTGAAGTCCCAGAGGTAATACGAAAGTTGTGCTCGCTGCTACTCAGTGTTCATATTGCATCTCATTTCTTCAAAGTGAACATATTCGGCATTATTCGCTTCTTTTAGAGAGATGCAAACATAACAACAGATTGAAGATGAAAGTTTTGAAAAGTTTTGAAGCCATCTACATTTCTTATTCCCTCATTGGCAAGAAGAAGAGAAAATATGAAAAGAAGGAAGAAGAATGGAAAAGATGAAAGGAACTATTTTGTGATGAAGAAGTCTAGTATGATCTAATAGAAGACAACAAATTATGAAAATAAGGAAGAAAGTAGGAATTGGGAAGAAATTATTTTGGGATGAAGAAGTATCTGGTATGAATCAACACTTAAGTTTCTTCAAAGAAAATGAAAACTATGTACTTGTCTACCTATCTACATGATCTATCTGTTAGCATAAGCCAGGACTGATTGAGAATGTGTCAAATTCACTTCGGGTCCATTTCCCTTTAGTTATTAACTGAAATATCTTTAGTTCTGAACAAATCTAAACACATCTGTGATTCCATGTCAGCCTCTGTTATTTGCTATGGATGAAAACAAATCAGGAGAAAATGATTGTTAGCTAGATAGTAGACACTTCCACGTACAGACCGTAAAAACTATATTTGCTTTGACACATCGCTCAATTTTCTTTATTAACTGCCTTACCGTCTTTGCAGTTAGATTTTCTTCCGTTCTTCAAAGCCAGTCATAGAAACTTCAAAGTAGTCCTTGCCAACTCTTATGGCAACAATAATACATTGCTTTATTTTTCGTTTTAGAGTACAGTCACTATGCACTGTAGTATGCAGTATTCCATAACAGTAGGCCTATATAGTGAGATGTAACAGATTTTCTACCTTTCATCTCGTTTTTTTTCTGGTACTTAACTTTGTGGTTACTTTGTATTTCAGTCAGGTTTTCTGTCCACTCATTTCTCCAATACTTGCCATAGTTGACTTGCTCTGCCAGACTTTATTGTGAGTAATAACAGAATAAGGGCAGTGAGTCTGCACATGTCTAGCCAAGCTGTGTGTTAACTCTGTGTCGGTTCATAGGGAGTCTTATCCGAGTCTATACTTGGTGGCAAACAGCCGTAGGGTATTGTACTGAGTCTACAGAAGTATACAATAAAGGAACCACGGCAAAGCTGGATTACGGGATGACAAACTTTGGGCAGAAGGCTGTACTGGCTGAAGTTCTATAACCATAATGAAAAACATCACACAGTACTGCACTGCAAAACTTTTTGATTTAAAGCTGCTACAACTTATAATACTCACTACGTACATGATAATTATGCCGTCTTCAGGTTCAACATTGTTCAATGTTATCCTTGTCAGCATTACAGCTGTATGGTATCTACGCTGTTTTGTCTTAGTTCTTAAGTTGATTGGAAATAATAAAATAATTGGTAGGGAAAAAGGTTACTATGTATTGGGAGATCTATGGCTTCAGTAGTATAACATTCTTTCATTTATGAAGTACCAAACTTCCATTTTGTTTTTGAGAATAAGTATTCAAATCGCAAACTTCCAGTCAAACATGATTTTTTCCCTTGATAATGGCAGAAATGTACCCATATTTCAGGCTATTCAATCCATCCCACTATAGTACATAAACTGATGCACACTGTTGAACAGTGTCATGTATACGGTGTATGTTAATCCCACCCATAGTATGCCATACAAATAATACATCTGCATTGATCTCCCTCTGTTCCCCTTCCACTGTCACTGCATCCCAATTGATAAATCTTTGCCTATTGGCAGGAAACAATACCACCGATCCATCACACTCTATCTTTGTCTCCATTATGAGTTTATCAATGATGTCATTTACTCTGCGTGTCTGTCTTGTCTGTTGTGTCTGTCTTGCTCTAATTGTGATAGATATTTCTATAGACTGGTTGTTCCTGACTCGCAGAGTGGACCCCAGTGATTCATCAAAAAGAGGAAGTTGTCAGGACGGCCTGAGATAGGAAACAGGTTATAGAAGAGTTCAAGACAGTTGGTCAATTACACACAGTATTTTTGTTGTATTTTTGGTAGTATTTGGATGCTATTATTACATTACACTATTATTATGGCTTGAAAAAGTGTGGAATTTGGGCATGTCATTGCGTGGAGATTTCTATATCTCACTGGAAATTTTTGAAGGTCCAAATTTTCGATAGTGAAGCAGTCTCTCTATTAGTGACCATTTATTGGAAATTTTGTCGCATTTTATGAAATTATTGGGAAATTCACATTTTGTATAGCCCTGACTATTATTACACAGATGCAATGCTGTTTCTCAAAATAATTCAATATTCATAGATAGTATGGTAGAAACAAATGAAATACCTGCAAAGACAGCTCTGTTCTAAATAATTTTGACACAATGAAAGCTTGATCAGCTGCCCACCAAGGCCATCGGTTATTTGGCGAGAGCCTAATAGTATGTTTTATTGATGGGTAAATGGCGTTTTTTTATTGTTTGAAAAATTGAGAGCCCTGTGATAGATAGCGACCAAGATTAATCAACCCAATTACAGGTACATTCACAATTATGGAATCTGCAGTTTTGCTACACATAATATCAATTAATAAATCATATCTGATAATTAAATCTTTAAGTTAACAAAGCTGGCAGTACTTTGTGTTATCTCACGCCACACATTGTCAGATTCATATCTGGTGTTATTGCCTTTTCCCATGATATTTTAACATGTCTTGAAGCCTCCACATTCCAATTTAAAATTCCATCAATCATTTCTTTCCTCGGAGTTGTTCGATTTCCTTATCGAAACCAAGTGTAGACATCAAGAAATTATTGGCTGTCATTGCCCTTTGTACAGCATCGTTTCAATCTGTTCGGCTTTTATTTGAACATGTTGAATGAAAGGAACTTTCACCTTAAATCTGTGCAGCTCCGAGCTCTCGTTTTACCATGCGGAGCATTCATTTCAAAATGGTGCATCTGTTATATTCCTACCATCGCACGATTTTGCTAAAAAAAAAAAAAGTATTCCTAATTCCCATAAGGTCAATGTTTGGGTTTTATGCCGCAGCAGCACCTTATTTGGGTATATTGAACTTTAATATTCACACTGTTAAAAAAATTTGGATAAAATTGTTTTTTTGAATGTGCATACATAACAATGCAGCTGTGTGGTACTTTGAAAAACCATAATTGGAATGATATGGACGACAAGCCCAAAAAACCAAAGAGGGTTTTTGTCTTATGAACCTTTTTTTTAGAGTGCATACAAGGTCTGCATGTGTCTTTCAGTATATGCATAGTACAACATTCAGAGCTAAGCCAAGTCTAGTGCAGAATACATCTACAACAAGTACAAGGCAATGTCATAGCTGCATAGTACTTTCAAAAACCATAATTGGAATAATATAGTGAACAAAATACATAGATCTGCAAGGCAATGTCATAGCTATACATCATGTACATGATACCTCCAATAATGGGAGAATGTCTCATACCAAATCCAGAAGACAGCTGAAGGAGACATATAGCGGAGTACCAGCCTATCTCTGTCAGAAGACATGTCAGCCTTTCAGATATATACTCACTGAGCAAGCATGCCACCAAGGCCAGAGCTGATATGGGCTTACAGGACTATTCACTTAGATATGATATCATAAGAAGTATTAAATGGTCTCTCGAGCAGCATTCAGCTTTCAAGACAATGTGGGGTATCACTAGAGACCGAGGATGGACATTATATATACTTGCATAACAAGATATAACTTGTATGAAGATTTTAGAGGGAAGATTTTGTCCCTTCCCTATTGCCCAACCTTACCATTTAGGTGGTAGAATGGATGCAGAAAGAACTATTTTATCACCATTTACAAAATCCAGCCTCAGACAGAAAAATCTCAACATTGTATCTGATCATTACTACTTAAAGTTTGGAATTAATGCCTTTCCCAATTAAAACTACTTAAAAGACGAATTTGATAAGAAGCTCAGAAGACAATCCATTAAACATTGATTCCCACTTCATCCCTCCATCCATTTAAGAAGCAATTTCGTGTTTAAGGTTTTAACAGTCTGGAAATGGGATAATATTCTGAGCAGCTGAGTGAATCCATGAATTAGACTGAGAAACTCATTCAAGTTATTGAGAATTTATCACATTTCAGTTGCTCAAATACTAATATTAAAGCTGCAATATGAAAAGAAATTTAATTTTCTTAAAAGAGGCAGGCTTTTCACAGAATTTTACAAGATGGAAATTGCGAAAAATACTTTTAAGAGACAAATGAGAGAAAACACCAAATACCATGCACACAAAATTGTTGCATATATTGCATTTTCAAGCCTGTCAGTCAGCGTTAAATGTTTCAAAAAATTCCAACGAAGTTGATTGATGAGGTGGGAGAGAGCGCGAGTCCTTATAAAGAATAACATGTTACAAACAAATTTACTCCATGTGAGGGATCTTTTACGCGCCCAGCACAGACACTGATACAAGGGACTGCCAATTTAGCATCTCATCCAAATGACATCCAGCTGGGATTTTGATCATAACTAAGATAAAGACCCGCTGAAAATTGCGGTTTCCCACCATTCAGCAGAGCAGGCGGGAACAATTTAATTACTCTGCCACCCGCTTATTAGAAATCAAGCTGATCGTTTGTTCCAACTACTACCTAAAAATACAGAATTGAGTAGAGATTTTATCAGAAAAGAGCTTAAACATGTTAAATAGGTTAATTAGACATGGAGTGAGTAGGGATGCTTGTTTAAGCTGAGAGGCATTGTCAAATGTTAATTATTATATTCCAGGAAACTTGAATAGCAATCAGGTTGTTTTCTCTTTTCAGGCTAATTCCAGCCACACCACACAAGCTATAAACCTTTTTCTCAGAAACATAATCAACATTCAGCAGAAAAGGGATAATTAGCTGTGGAGTGAACAAGCTGAAAAATGGTAGATCTCAAGCAAAATGGCAGTTTCGAAACCGGTTAAACAGAAATGCACAAAGGGCTTTGAAGACTCTTACTCATCATAATGATTATGAATCTACTATATTCTAGGTTTTAAAATAAGTGCGAATTTGAATCTATGAAAGAAAGTAAAGAGCAAATTAGAAGAGCAAAATAGCTATTTTTTTTAATCAAAATCAAAACGCGCCTTACTGTGGACCTTATAACAGACTTCCAACTAATTCGAATCATACTACAATCACGAAAACTGGTATAGCGACTAGCCTAAGTTGGTGCCCTCTGCCAAGCTCATTTACAAGATAGTAGGCCCAGTTCTGCACCTAGCCAACCTCATCTAACTACACACACAGCCTTTGTATGACCTCAATTTTAAAATCACATTGCATGGTAAAGTGCTGCCTCCAATGTGACACCATCAAAATGTCATCACACCCTCTTACAACTCCTAGCAATCCCATAGTAGGCAAGAGGAATAATAACGTTCTATTCTCTTCAAATGACAACAAGAGCACACACCAGTTTGGTAATGACTTCATTGGGGTTGACGTCTAGTTATTAATCAGACGAGTAATTACAGTACGTGAAAAAGTAATTGTGGATAGCTAAAGAACCTGAAGAAGAATTGTAAATACTGTTCGCAATCCCATAATAGCCAAGAGGAATAATAACGCCAGTCATAGCAAAGTTCAAAGTAGTCCTCGCCAACTCTTGTGGCAACAATAACACATTTCTTGCTTTTTTGTGATAGGTCACAGTCAGCATGAACTGTAGTATGCAGTATTCCATAACAGTAGGCCTATATAGTGAGATGTAACAGATTTTCTACCTTTCATCTTTTTTGTGTTGACTTTGTCATGTTTGTGGTGACTTCATATTTCAGTCAGGTTTTCGGTCCTCTTCTATTTCTCCTATACTTGCCATAGTTGACTTGCTCTGCCAGACTATATTGTGACTAATAAGAGGATGAGGGCAGTGAGTCTGCACATGTCTAGCCAAGCTGTGTGTTAACTCTGTGTCGGTTCATAGGGAGTCTTATCCGAGTCTATACTTGGTGGCAAACAGCCGTAGGGTATTGTACTGAGTCTACAGAAGTATACAATAAAGGAACCACGGCAAAGCTGGATTACGGGATGACAAACTTTGGGCAGAAGGCTGTACTGGCTGAAGTTCTATAACCATAATGAAAAACATCACACAGTACTGCACTGCAAAACTTTTTGATTTAAAGCTGCTACAACTTATAATACTCACTACGTAGGCCTACATGATAATTATGCCGTCTTCAGGTTCAACATTGTTCAATGTTATCCTTGTCAGCATTACAGCTGTATGGTATCTACGCTGTTTTGTCTTCTAGTTCTTAAGTTGATTGGAAATAATAAAATAATTGGTAGGGAAAAAGGTGACTATGTATCGGAGATCTATGGCTTCAGTAGTATAACATTCTTTCATTTATGAAGTATCAAACTTCCATTTTGTTTTTGAGAATAAGTATTCAATCACAAACTTCTAGTCAAACATGATTTTTTCCCTCGAAAATGGCAGAAATGTACCCATATTTCAGGCTACTCAATCCATCCCACTATAGTACATACACTGCTGCACACTGTTGAACAGTGTCATGTATACGGTGTATGTTAATCCCACCCATAGTATGCCATACAAATAATACATCTGCATTGATCTCCCTCTGTTCCCCTTCCACTGTCACTGCATCCCAATTGATAAATCTTTGCCTATTGGCAGGAAACAATACCACCGATCCATCACACTCTATCTTTGTCTCCATTATGAGTTTATCAATGATGTCATTTACTCTGCGTGTCTGTCTTGTCTGTTGTGTCTGTCTTGCTCTAATTGTGATAGATATTTCTATAGACTGGTTGTTCCTGATTCGCAGAGTGGACCCCAGTGATTCATCAAAAAGAGGAAGTTGTCAGGACGGCCTCAGATAAGAAACAGGCCAAAGAAGAGTTCAAGACAGTTGGCCATTTACACACAGTATTTTGGTTGTATTTTTTGTAGTACATGTATTTGGATGCTATTATTATATACACTATTATACAGATGAAATGTTTATATTGAAAAAAAACTAAATATTCATTGAAAAAGTTTTGGGAACAAATAAAATATCTGCAGAGAAATCACTGCTCTAAATCATGAAGACACAACACGCACAATGAGGGCTTGATCAGGCACCCACCATGGCCGTCGGTAATTTGGCATGAGTCTGCTGCTATTGAATAGTAAGTATCTTAGACTGACGGGTAAAAGGTGATCATTAAATAGCGACAAAGATAATCAACCCAATTACTGGTAAATCACAATCATGGAATCTGCAGTTTTGCTACACATAATAAAAATTAATAAATCATATCTGATAATTAAATCTTTAAGTCAACAAAACCTCAGTCCTTTGTGTTATCTCACGCCACACATTGTCAGATTCATATCTTGTGTTATTGCCTCTTCCCTAGACATTTTAACATGTCTTGGGGCCTCTGAATTCCAATTTAAAATTCCATCAATCATTTCTTTCCTTGGAGTTGTTTGATTTCCTTATCACAATCAAGTGTAGACATCAAGAAATGATTGGCTGTCATTGCCCGCAGTACGGCATCGTTTCAATCTGTTCAGCTTTTATTTTAACATTCTGTATGAATGGAACTTTCTTCTTTAATCGGTGCAGCTCTGAGCTCCCATTTTAACCTGTGGAGCTTTCATTTAAAACTGGTGTAGCTTTTATGTCATATTCCCAGATTCTGCTTGAAAGATTCTTCATTCTCAAAGGTTCTGTGTTAGGGTTTTAGGCCTACGTCTCTGCAACACCTTATTTGGGTTTAGTACACAGAAACTTTTATTCTCACACTCTAAAAATTTCAGACAAAATTGGTATTTTGAAATGCCAAATGGTTTTCGGGACAGAAGTTTGGTTTTCCTAATACCTACTGCATCGAATGTGTATTCATGATGATGTAGATGCATGGTACTTTCAAAAACCATAATTGGAAAGATATGGCGGACAAGCCAAAAACCAACCACGGTTTTTGTATGAGTTTTCTCATTGAGAGTGCATGCAAGATCTGTATATATCTCTTTTAGTACATGTTAAGTACACCATATACAATTTAGATACTTAGTAGTGCAACATTACAGTCTGTCACTTCGATATAGAAAAAATGAGGACCAGTTCACTGTGAAAAATGCACTTCGTGACTCATGATAGCCGATGAATTGTCATCTTCTCTACATCAACATGGGAAACATAGAGGCTGTTGATTAGTCATGATCAAGAGAAGGCCATTTGACTTGTCATAACTGATTTTACAGTGAGAATCAGATGCATAATCCTTTTGTCTGGCTGTCACCAACAAGCGGGTTAAGTCTCCTTAAATCAAATTAACATTGAAAGTATTAGGTATGATCATGACAAATCATCAGCATGATGACACACAAAGTGCCATTTTCACAGTGCAACAGTCCAATCTTTTTCCATATCAAAGTGACAGACTGTAAAGAGATAAGCTCAGTCTAACACAAAATACATCCACAAGGCCACACCAAAATGATTTTATGGATGACGGAATCGCCGCCCCTAAAATTGTTATTTTAAAAATAAAATTAATTTCTAAATTAATTTTGCGCCCGCATGGATTCAGAGAACCTGGAAAAAAATTAATTTTTTTCCAGCTCAAATGACCATAAAAAAACAACCACTGGGTGTACAAAAATGGTAGACCCCATTTTAGAAATTGCAGATTATGCTCAGCTTGATCAAAGCAGATTAGTAGATGTGTGGCTGGCTTTTAAATGTTTTTAAGACAGTTAAAAAAATTAATTACTGAATTAATCAGGACCATTGTTCTTTTGTTTCGGGTAGCACATAATCCCTTAGTTTCTCTCTCTCTTGCCTTAGCAACTCTAACTTTAAATCTATTTTTGCCTTCGCTTTATCAATTTGAATGCCTGCTACTCTTAACATTATCTGTTTTACCTGCCTCAGATAGGTAGATATGGTAAGTGCAGCCCTCTAATCTTCCAGACTATATTGTGACTAATAAGAGGATAAGGGCAGTGAGTCTGCACATGTCTAGCCAAGCTGTATGGTAAATCTGTGTGGGTTCATAGGGAGTCTTATCCGAGTCTATACTTGGTGGCAAACAGCCGTAGGGTATTGTACTGAGTCTACAGAAGTATACAATGAAGGAACCACGGCAAAGCTGGATTACGGATGACAAACTTTGGGCAGAAGGCTGTACTGGTTGAAGTTCTATAACCATAACGAAAAACATCACAAGCTATCACACAGTACTGCACTTCAAAACTTTTTGATTTAAAGCTGCTACAACTTATACTCACTACGTACATGATAATTATGCCGTCTTCAGGTTCAACATTGTTCAATGTTATCCTTGTCAGCATTACAGCTGTATGGTATCTACGCTGTTTTGTCTTAGTTCTTAAGTTGATTGGAAATAATAAAATAATTGGTAGGGAAAAAGGTTACTATGTATCGGGAGATCTATGGCTTCAGTAGTATAACATTCATTCATTTATGAAGTACCAAACTTCCATTTTGTTTTTGAGAATAAGTATTCAAATCACAAACTTCTAGTCAAACATGATTTTTTCCCTCGAAAATGGCAGAAATGTACCCATATTTCAGGCTACTCAATCCATCCCACTATAGTACATACACTGCTGCACACTGTTGAACAGTGTCATGTATACGGTGTATGTTAATCCCACCCATAGTATGCCATACAAATAATACATCTGCACTGATCTCTCTCTGTTCCCCTTCCACTGTCACTGCATCCTAATTGATAAATCTTTGCCTATTGGCAGGAAACAATACCACCGATCCATCACACTCTATCTTTGTCTCCATTAAGAGTTTATCAATGATGTCATTTACTCTGCGTGTCTGTCTTGTCTGTTGTGTCTGTCTTGCTCTAATTGTGATAGATATTTCTATAGACCATGTAGACTGGTTGTTCCTGATTCGCAGAGTGGACCCCAGTGATTCATCAAAAAGAGGAAGTTGTCAGGACGGCCTCAGATAAGAAACAGGCCAAAGAAGAGTTCAAGACAGTTGGTCAATTACACACAGTGTTTTGGTAGAACATGTATTTGGATGCTATCATTATGTACACTATCATACAGATGCATTGTTTTTTATTCAAAACAACTAAATAGTCATTGAAAATACTTTGGGAACAAAACCACGGCCGTCAGTAATTTGGGATGAGCTTTCTGCTATTAAATAGTATCTTAGATTGATGGGTAAATGGTGATAGATAGCGACAAAGAAAATCAACCCAATTATAGGTAAATTCACAATCATGGAATCTGCAGTTTTGCTAAACATAATATCAATTAATAAATCATATCAGATAATTAAAGTTTTAAGTTAACACAACCTCAGTCCTTTGTGTTATCTCACACCGCAGATGGTCAGATTCATATCTTTTGTTATTGCCTTTTACCCAGAAATTTCAACATGTCTTGAGCCCTCCGAATTCCAATTTTAAATTCCATCAATCATTTCTTTCCTTGGAGTTGTTTGATTTCCTTATCAAAATCAAGTGTAGACTTCAAGAAATTATTGGCTGTCATTGCCCGCAGTACAGCGTCATTTTAATCTGTTCAGCTTTTATTTGAACATGTTGAGTTAATGGAACTTTCAATGTAAACCTGTGCAGCTCTGAGCTCCCATTTTAACCTGTGGAACATTCACGGCAAAATAGTGTAGCTTTTATGTCATATTCCCAGATTCTGCTTGAAAAATCCTTCATTCTCAAAGGTTCAGTGTAAGGGTTTCAGGCCTACGTCTCTGCAACACCTTAGTTGGGTATACAGAAACTTTTATTCTCACACTGTAAAAATTTCAGAAAAAATTGGTATTTTGAAATGCCAAATGGTTTTCGGGACAGAAGTTTGGTTTTCCTAATACCTACTGCATCGAATGTGTATTCATGATGATGTAGATGCATGGTACTTTCAAAAACCATAATTGGAAAGATATGGTGGACAAGCCAAAAACCAACCACGGTTTCTGTATGAGCTTTCTCATTGAGAGTGCATGCAAGATCTGTATATATCTCTTTTAGTACATGTTAAGTACACCATATATATACAGTTCAGATACGGAGTAGTGCAACATTACAGTCTGATATAGAAAAAATGAGGACCAGTTCACTGTGAAAAATTGCACTTTGTGACTCATGATAGCTGATGAATTGTCATCTTCTCTACTTCAACATGAGAAACATAGCTCTAGGCTGTTGATTAGTCATGATCAAGAGAAGGCCATTTGACTTGTCATAACTGATTTTACAGTGAGAATCAGAAGCATAATCCTTTCGTCTGGCTGTCACCAACAAGCAGGTTAAGTCTCCTTAAATCAAATTAACATTGAAAGTATTAGGTATGATCATGACAAATCACCAGCATGATGACACACAAAGTGCCATTTTCACAGTGCAACAGTCCAATCTTTTTCTATATCAAAGTGACAGACTGTAAAGAGCTAAGCTAAGTCTAATGCAATAAACATCTGCAAGGCAATGTCATAGCTATACATCATGTACATGATACCTCCAATAATGGGAGAATGTCTCATACCAAATCCAGAAGACAGCTGAAGGAGACATATAGCGGAGTACCAGCCTATCTCTGTCAGAAGACATGTCAGCCTTTCAGATATACTCACAGACTAAGCATGCCACCAAGGCCAGCACTGATATGGGCTTACGGGACTATTCACTTAGATATGATATCATTAGAAGTATTAAAAGGTCTCCGAGCAGTATTCAAGATAGTGTGGAGGAACTTGTTGTCGATGGTGTGTGTAAGAGACTTGTATACAATAAACATGAATGTAGTATAAGATATGTATAGTATTTACTCCTTAGATAATAAAATTTCTCACCAAGTAAACATGCCATCAAGGCCATTGATATGGGCCTACAGGACTATTCACTTAGATATGATATCATAAGAAGTATTAAATAGTCTCTGAGCGGCATTCAACTTTAAGGACCGTCCGCGTCGGGTATCACTGAAGACTGGAGATGGACATTATATGTACATGTTGGAAGATTTTACAGGGCAGATTAAGCCAGATTATTGTGGGAAGATAAAAAATTAAAAGTAAATGCATTGACAAGAAACATAAGAGAAGGAAACTTTATAATTACATTAAGAAGAAAATGTGTCAATCTGTCTATATCTGTCTGCATGTATGTCTAGACGTCTAGTGGGTCTGTTTTCGTCCGTGTATATTTCTATATCTACCCGGTACAAGTTTTATAGTATTGAAATTCTTCTTATCCATATTGCAAAAACTGGTGTACCAGATGGTATGATATTTGACCCGGGAAAAAAACCACAGTATGTTATAAATACCAGTTATCATCCCAAGTTCCCAACCCGACTACCCCAGTACCCCACCTTAAGGTAGATAGGATGCATCAAAAGCTATATTCTTTTTAACGTTTGGAAAAGCCAGACAGAAAAATCTTCAACATTGTATCCGATCATTGCTACTTAAAGTTTGGAATTAATGCCTTTCCCAATTAAAACTACTTAAAAGTAGAATTTGATCCCCTATTGTGCCATATTTTGCATTTGGAAGTGTTCCCTCGAAATTCCATTTATTTAGCTAAAATTGGCATTTTATGTGAAGGAAAGTGCTCATTTTGGGTCTGAAATGTACGAAATATTGTGGGTATGGAATTAAGCCTATTCTGAGTTACTGCATGTGTAATGCTGGACATTATTAAACTGAAATCACTAAAGAAGACAAATTTTTCCAAACCATATATTTTCATCGATTTACATCACGAGTGTCAATCAGCGCCCAGCATCAAAAGTTTACCTGCAATTTATGAAGCAACTGTTTACTTCTCTGAGACGTATGGCATATCATTTTAAAGCTCTCAGAGAGATCTATCTATCCATGTGAGAATCACACCTGTAACCAGTGATGTTGTTGAGGCCGGACCATTAAAGACTGAGGCAGCAGCCTCCAAGACCGAGACCATCTAAGTCTAGCCTCAAAGCCGGCCTCGAGGGCCTCAAACACTGGCCCAAAGACACCCCAGACTGAGGCAATACCAAGGATTTGGAACCGAGACTGAGCCAAGGCTGAGGCCATCAAAATATGGCTCCCAGGCCGGCCTTGAGACATTAAACTGAGCCTCTAACCCTTACGGAAGTGCGAAATTGGCCTAATTTGCATTACATGAATGAAGGCCTGTTCATTGGCTAGCTTTTGGAGTGTGTCTGGCTTAACAGTCAATTCTGTGTAAATTAAGAATATACGTTAGTCTATATAGGTGACAAAATTAGAAGTATAAAAATAATAATAAGTTTTGCTATGAGATGTCTAAATTACACCTTTATGATTTACTTAGCTCATTTGGAGAGGCAATGTTATGAAATTTCGATAAAAATACAAAAACTGAACAAATGACAGATTTTGGACATTTATTTGGAATTTTTGGTTCTCAAAAATGAATGGCAATGACTAAGTTTATAAATTTAAACAATTATTAAATATATATATGAGAATGTGTTACATGATTGCCTTGCACACATTTGTCATGTGACCATGTTCAAATTGAAGATACTTTTTTGGAATTTTTACCTTTATTTCTCGAAGTAACACAAGTCTCCAATCACGTTTCAGTCAATTTTTGACATTGTTTAATAAAATTTAGTGACATGTGCTGAGATATATTTACATGAAAATATTTATAAATACAATGAATTAGGACATCATGGCAGAAAAGCTGCCGAAAGCCGAGGGTCTGCTGCTGTGCAGCTTATTTTTTTACAAAAACCTTTTCATTTGCATTCGTGAGCTATATACGGAAACATTTCAACCACGAGTATGTGTCATTGATAGACATGGTATATCAGTGCTTGTTAATCTATTTAATCCATCCATATACTAGCATATGACAAGTCCAAGAAATGCCCTGGACATGTGCGTTTTGATATATTTGTCACAGATTCTATCAAATTTGACAGTTGACTATGAAAAATATTTCATCAAAATTCACAGTTATTGTTGGGTGTTGTTAGTTCTATAACTTGCAGATTCTTATATATTTTTATCTCAAGTCTAACTGCTAAAAGCACACATAGTAACAAACAATGTATAACAGTTTGTGATCACTGCTATGGTTGTATTATAATTGGAATTTGCCATGTGACTTTGGAATAGGCTCCCACTAGTTTTGTATTTCTTCAAAATATGCAAATACTATAAGACAGGCTTCAAGATCTTAGTCAGGAGTTACTGCCACAAGTGTGAAAAAATTCTTGAGGCCACACAAACTTATCATAGATTTTAAAATATATTATATCTTGTGTAAAAAATGGTGCTCTTTCTGATGGTGACCTTTTTAATTGTCTTAATAATGATCTCAAGTTGCTATCCTATCATTTAAGTGAAAAAACGTGCGAAAAATGCTAATTTTTGGTGACAAATTTTTCAGACATCAAAGTTTGACTGTCTCTCTCTTGATAGATATCAAAGTTTCATGATTATTGAAAGTACCATGACGTTCCCTATTGTCCAAAGTTTAAAATGGCATCCAGTTTTAGTAATTTGCACCAATATATGTGGGTCTCTGAACAGAATATTGAAACAAAGTCAAGTGACAAAAGTAAAACCAATTTATTAAAATGGGGTGAAGCTCCTATTTGATAATTATTTTTTCAATGTCAGTGAGATGTTTATGGACATGAATTATATACCAATGTGTTCAGAAGGACCAGATGAAGGCAACAGACTACATAAAAATGTCCTTTCTTTGCGTATTTAGGTTCACACGTACTAAACATGAAGCCGCTGCTTTTCATTTCTGGATGTGTGAAAAAAATATGTCATTTTTCTAAATAACTTGCATTTCGTCAATTTTTGTCATACAGGTCTGAAAGTCAAACTCATTATGCGCAGATATTTACATTAAAACGAGTTTGTGTTATTTTTTCGATATCTGCCTCCACAAAAAAATGCAAGTTATTTAGAATTTTATTTCTGAAAAAGGTAATTCCTTGGTTTGGGCTAAACTTCTCGGAAATATAGGTTGTTGGTACTCAAAATGAAGCTTATTTTCTGCTGAGATTGATGGTGTAAAAATTACTCCTGTGAAATGAATACTAAGCGAAATATAAGAAACCGCGACTTAGCACCACAAAATGTTTGTCATTTAAACAAAAAATTCATACCCATGTAGTCATCTTATTTTTTGATGGATCATCATAGAATTCAAGTATATTTATTAGTGGTATTAGTGCAGCTTTATTACTGAAGCCACAGACCTACAGAAAACTTTATAATATTTTGGGGGTATCTAGCGCGCCCCACTGAGGGGGGCTTTACAAATAGGGGTGTAACTTCCAAAATAAGAGAGTGGGTGCATTTTTTTCTTCAAAATTGAATTCCTGAGAAAATTTTACATAAGATAGGCTAAAATTGGAATAAATTTTGTGTATGCTAGAATGTGGTGAGTTTGGCAGTAATTCCTGACCAAGATCTTGAAGCCTGTCATAAGAGAGAAAATACTTTGCATGCCAGAACATTGTCAAAATAAGTGAGATGTACAAGGTCAACTATTGCATTGGCACCATATCTGCGTGTTATTTGCAAAACGGCTCTTCTGCAATCTACAAATTTGAATTTCATACATTTGTATTGTCTATAGGGTATTATTGCCAGTGGCGTAGCTAGGGTTTTTCTCTGGGAGGGCAAAGGACCCTGAATTTCCCCAAAAAGTAATCGGCTACCCGGCGTACGCATGACATGGGTTTTTCTTAAATTTTTAGAAACTTTACCAAACTCTCAAATAAAACATATAAAAAAACTGAAGTCAATTCAAAAGTTTTACCAATTCCTTGATTCTCTGATGTGTGTTTGCCACTGTTTGGCTTTGGCCAAATACACACAAATTTTCACTCTCAATCCCGTACAACATGTACAAAATTGTACATGTACTTATACAGCGTCTCCAATTCTTTTTTTTTATTACATTTACCAAGTTATCATAGACTCTTACTTCAGAGAGAGTGACAGCATGAATTTCATCAGGATTTCCATGGATACATATAAAGTAAAAGTATGCCTTTCCTCCGCCTTTTCCTTTTTCTTTCCTCTTTTTCTCTTTTACTTCCCCTTTTTCCCTTATTTTTCCCCTTTCCCTATTTTTTCTCCATTTCCCCATTTTTTACCCCCATTTCCCCATTTTTCCCCAAAAAGTTGTCTGGTGGGGCAACTTGCCCCCCCTGCCCCCCCCCACTAGCTACGCCACTGATTATTGCTATTCATGCGCGTGATTTCAACACAGAAACTGGTGATGTGCCTCACTTTGTGCTTGAAACTGACAAATAAGGAGGAGACTAGGTGATCATTTCGCCCCAAAATTTCACTTTGTGAAGTGTGATTCTGTGTATGCCTTGATTTTTTCTGAAATATTAATTTGGAAAGCTGCATATATTAACATAAATATTACTTCTAACTTTGAAAGGTGTATTAACTTACATATACTTAATTTACACAGAATTCAGTGAATACGCAGGGCACACTCCAAAAGCTTGCCCATGAACAGGTCTTCACTCATGTCATGTAACTTAAGCCAATTTCGCAATTTCACGCACTTCATTAGGGTTAGAGGCTCAGTTGAAGGTAGCGTGGCCGGTCTGGGGGCCATATTTTGATGGCCTTAGCCTTGGCACAGTCTCAGTGTCAAATCCTTGGCTTGCCTCGGTCTTGGTCTTGGAGGCTGATGCCTCAGTTTCTAATGGTCCGGCCTCAGTCATATCAATGGTTCAGGTGTGATTCTCACATGGATAGATAGATCTGTCTGAGAGCTTTAAAATGATATGCCATACGTCTCAGAGAAGTAAACAGTTGCTTCATAAATTGCCGTTAAACTTTTGATGCTGGGCCCTGATTGACGCTCGTGACATAAATCGATGATAATATATGGTTTGCAAAAATTTGTCTATTTCAGATTCTCTGTGTGATTCTTTAGTGATTTCAGTTTAATAATGTCCAGCATTACACATGCAGTAACTCAGAATAGGCTTAATTCCATACCCACAATATTTCGTACATTTCAGACCCAAAATGAGCACTTTCCTTCACATAAAATGCCAATTTTAGCTAAATAACGGAATTTCGAGGGAACACTTCCAAATGCAAAATATGGCACAATAGGGGATTGAAGAGAGGTAGAGACATGATTGGGGTCTTAAATTAAACATAAGTTATTCCTTTTGTATCTTTAATAGGTAAGGTAAAAGTCGTACTTCAAGTATTCAGAATCAAGACTCATAAATGACATTTTTGGCGATTTACAGCTTTTTTTGTAATTTCAGAGATATTTAAATATGCTATATCTTGAGAACTATTAGAGATAGAGACATGGGAATAGTGTCAAAATGTCCGTAATACCCAAGTTTATATACAAGTTTCATACACATATGGGGTCTATATCTAATAGTTTCTGAGTTATTTGCAAAAAACATGATTTTTATGGCGGCCATCTTGGATTTATGGCTAATTTGGGGTGTTCCACCACATGGATTTTCCAGGACTTTTAGTATGTCTTTCTTGACATATTTAGGGACCAAATGCCACTGGAACCACTTGTGTTGCAATTTGTTCCGGGTTAGACCCAATATTTTCATATAATGACTAGACTAATAAAGTGCATCAAAAGCTTGAATTTCTATTCCAAATAATTTGTAACTTTCTGTGGCTTAATTGAATAACCTACTTGAAAGTTCTGAATGCTTTTTTGGGTGTTTTTATCTGTTTTGGTTGACCCATACCACCCTATGGCCTATGGCGCTGGTATCATTTAACCATTTAATGTATATTACATTTCTCAAAAGATGGCAATAAGTCCATGAAGAATACCCTAATTTCTTCAAATGGTCCATCATAGTTTTCTTTGTGCCATAGGTTGTGCCTGATGTGAACTGCAAGAAGTTGCATTTGGTTTTACAAGATTTAGACATGGGTACCAAATGTCTAGCGAAGTCTTGAAAGTTTTGCCCATTGAAATAGCATTGGGCATTGGCCAATTTTTATCCTAGGTCTTTTGCATCATGTGCAAATCATCACCTGCATGCCACAAGTTAATTTTAGTCCAAATGAGAGTTTGCACTAATGATTAAAGCAAGCCATGAAACCAAATTTTACTGTGTGTGAGCATTTAGCTTGGCTTAGTGAGCATCTTTGCAGAAGTCTCACATACATTTAATGGTAAAATGATACCAGCGCTATAGGGTGGTATGGGTCAACCAAAACAGATAAAAACACCCAAAAAAAGCACTCAGGACTTCTAAGGAGGTTATCCAAAGAAGCCACAGAAAGTTACAAATTATTTAAAATAGAAATTCAAGCTTTTGATGCACTTTATACCCGGCATGTTCGAGCTGTATGAATACTTTTGTCATGTTGAAATTTTACTTTAGTGTGCTCCCTGAGCTTGAAAACAGAGATATGCTTTTAAAAGTTTGCAGTGCTTGACAATGATAATTGATTCGGGCAATGAATTAAAAGTGAAAATTTTCTCCTCGCATCCCCGAATCAAGAGTAAATATCAGGTAAGTGCAGAATACTCAGCTGTAGGAATATTTTTGTCCGCGACTGTAATATCATCCAAGCGACATTCAGCTAGGATTTTGATCATAAAGGCCACTGAAAGTTTCGGTTTCCCACCCAGGGTTTGAAGTTTGAACCCATGCAGGCAAAGACCTTCAGCTGAGCAAGCGGGAACCTTAACCACTCTGCCACCAGCTGGTCAGAAATCGAGCTAATCTTCTGTTCCAACTACCTAAAAATACAGAATTGAGTAGAGATTTTATCAGAAAAGAGCCTAAACATGTTAAATAGGTTAATTAGACATGAAGCGAGTAGGGATGCGTGTTTAAGTTGAGAGGCATTGTCAAATGTTAATTATCATATTCCATGAAACCAGAATGGCAATCAGGTTTCTCTTTTCAGGCTAATTCCAGCCACACAAGCCATAAACATTTTCCCAGAAACATAATCAACATTCAGCAGAAAAGGGGATAATTAGCTGTGGAGTGAACAAGCTGAAAAATGGTAGATCTCAAGCAAAATGGCAGTTTCGAAACCGGTTAATTAGAAATGCACAAAGGGCTTTGAAGACTCTTTATCATCATAATGATTATGAATCTACTATATTCCAGGTTTTAAAATAAGTGCGAATTTGAATCTATGAAAGAAAGTAAAGAGCAAATTATAAGAGCAAAATTGCTATTTTTTAAATCAAAATCAAAACGCGCCTTGCTGTGGACCTTATAACAGACTTCCAACTAATTCGAATCATACTACAATCAAGAAAACTGGTATAGTGCCTAGCCTAAGTTGGTGCCCTCTGCCAAGCTCATTTACAAGATACTAGGACCAGTTCTGCACCTAGTCTACCCCATCTAACTACACACACTGCCTTTGTATGACCTCAATTAATCACATTGCATGGTAAAGTGCTGCCCCCTATGTGACACCATCAAAATGTCATCACGCCCTCAGCCAGTTCCTTGCAATCCCATAATCATGATAATAGGCAAGAGGAATAATAACGTTCTATTCTCTTCAAATGACAACAAGAGCACACACCAGTTTGGTAATGACTTCATTGGGGTTGACGTCTAGTTATTAATCAGACGAGTAATTACAGTACATGGAAAAGTAATTATGGGTGGCTGAAGAACATGAAGATGAATTGTACACAGTGATTATGTTCTTGATTATATTAAAAGAAGAAGTAGTCCAAGCACAGGAAAAGTAAATGCCCTAGAGTTGGAATTGTAAAGGATAACAGATTGAAAAGTAAATGACAGTGAATGATGGCCGGAAAGTAGGTGAAAATGGTGGGAGAGTAAATGACTTATCTACAGACAAACTGAAAGGAGCGAACGGAAAGTAAAAAATATACATGACAATATCAGAAAAGTAAATGACATTCAGGAAAATGGACGACAAACTAAGAAAGTAGATTACAAACTTGACAGACTTGGTAATTAGACAACAAACTAGGAAAGTAGGTGACAATAACAGAAAGTAAATATATGGAAGGAAAATGACCGGCATGAAAAATTATGACAACGCAAAAAAGTATAATATCATCAGATATTAACGGAAACAATCCCAGACATCCGCCCCTCCCCCATTGTTGAAGAGAACCTTTCATAATATGAGAACATATATGCCATCACAAAGAGGAATACATATTCTAGACAACAAAAGAAGGACAAATGAATATCCAAGGAATTCAATAAACAGAAATGAATATAGAATATTCAACATATTTTTTAATCATTCAGAAATATATAATGGATCAGCATGACCAAAGTGAAATAGGACTCCAAATGATATTAGTCTACAGAGGACCTATGTACGAGGTGGTAATACCTGTGAAATATGTAATGTACATGCTGATGTTAGTGATGTACACAGAAATATAAACATACAAGCATTCTTAATCTCCATGGAAATTTAGGAAAACTTTTCTTTTGTCACTGAACCTGGACCATTAGTTCCCAGTGCCACTGGGTCCCAGGGCTACCTTCAAACAATTAGTTTGCTATGTTATTCAACATTGAACCAGACATTCACTTTAGCTGAAAAACATGTCATTTATATAACTGACTTAAGACTGACTTGTGTTGTGCTGGTATACCCCAGATCAGCCTGGGCAGCTCAACCACCATCTTTGTAGAGGGAGCTGCACTTTCATTTTTGGTGACCACAGCATGATGATGAGATGAGCTGACAGGGAGTCTGGAACATACCCTATTAATTCAGGGATACCCAAGGTCTTTCAGTTGCCCCAGCATACAATACTGGATACAACCCACCTCCATTCAATGTCCCCTGTACTCGGAACAAAGTGAGTTCCAGGGGTAAGATTTGAACCCAAGCCCTCAAAGCCAGTGGACAAGCATTCTTGACCATTAGGCCAAGGGGGAACTTATGTTGGAATAACTAATTTTGGTTTATAAGCATGATAAGCAGATATTCACAGCAGGTATCAAATAATACGTTTTATGAAGAGAAAATCCACAATTCTATTAAAAATGCTATAAGGGCGTATGAAGCACTCGGACAGGTCCAAAAGAAGATAAATACACCATCCAACTTCAATGAACATACTGAATGAACACCACACAACCGTTAAACAGACCTCCCAGAAATCACAATAGATAGAAGAGCTACAGGTGGATAGGCAAAAATGCCACAAATAAGGCCATTACAAATAAGCACCCTTCAGCCTATCTCCAATGTGCAAATAGGTGTAAATTTCTTGCGTGAAAGCATGAAGTCACGAATATGGGATGGAAGCCACAATGTAGCTACAGTGTAGGTCACATTATGGCCATGTCTTATGGTGCCTAAATTAATAATTAACAGAATTAATAAAGAAAGACATAGGAAAGCTGATTTATGATTTATAACTGCAATAGGCCAAGCTTAAATTTTTAATTTTTTTTGTCAGAAAATACTATTGGTCTACTAAATTTACCACACTAAATCTTAAACCACAGTTTCACTGAATTTACTTGCAAGAAGATGAATAACCTATAACCATCTGATAACATATGGTCTGTGAAAGTAGATTGTAAAAAAAACGCATATTGTCAAAGCTGATTACATGTTTGAGGCTAATAGCTATTGTTAAGAGTCAAGCAGAAATAAAAGAAGAAGAAAAAAGGAGCTTCAAATACAATCACATGTAATCCTCTCAGCCAACCTAATATATCCAAGACGATTTAACAAAAGATACGAAGCATCATATTATTCGAGGCATTTTCCTTCAGCATCTTTAGTTGTTAGAATCGAAATAGGTTAAATTTTGTTAAGTTTTAGGATAAATTTGAATTAAATGTGGCAGTACAAAACAGTGGTTCGAAACAAAAGACAAGACAATCATATGAAAAGAACAAATTAATTTCACCTTTTTTAAAAAATGTCATTAATTAAACCAGAATTAAACTGAGACTGGTAGAGTTCTAAAGCAAGTAGGATCAGACAAGTGAAAATGCACTTGAGAATGATTACCACAGAAAAACTACAAGGTCAATCAAAATCAAATCATAAATTCAATTTTCAGAGCCAGACCAAGATATCAAAACATTCATGGAATTTCAAACAATCTCACACAGACCAGACACATTTATCAAATTTCATTGAATATCAAATCCAGAACTTCTCACAAATGAAAAGAGAAAATTTAAATTGATAAAGATGATTGAGACAGAAACTAAAGGTCAATCCAAACACAATATTATATACAAATTGAAATTCCCAGATCTTCCTAATGTTTATCACATTTCATCGAAAACTAAATCCAGAAGTTTTTTTCCCAATCTCAAATATCAACATGATCAAGCAACATGAGCAAATAATTTTATTTTCACATCTAAACATTACAACATGTTTAATTCTTGATCAGTGTTGATTGCTGGCAGATGACAAATTAACAGACAGGTTTGAGTTGGCTTATCAAACAAGTGCAAACACTGCCTTAAATTTGCTTTAAAAATCGCTTTACATTTGTTTTAATAAATGCTTCAGAAATGAGAACTTCATAGGATAAAAAAGAGAGATAAATCGAACCTCCTGATTAAATAAAGGACCTTTTAAACAACTTTTTAACCCGGAGCAGCTCCGACAAGCTGTAATTTCACAGGAAATTAGGTTCCAAACTACCCAATCAAAAAACTGATGGAGCTGTAGTTTTTTGGTCGACCTTTTTGCCTTGCAACATGTCCAAGAACAAGTTTGCGGCTGGTGCCGGACAAGTGAATTTATCACACAAACATCCAAAAATCGTTGGAAGGAGGACTCAAAAGAGAGACAAGTCTGTATTTCTGCGACAATGTTCTATTTATCATGTTTATATCAATTGACCAGTAACACATAGTCAGCTAGATAGGATGGATGGATGACAGGGGCTTTACGTCCTGTATTTATGCATTAGGTATAGGCAAATTAGGACAGGGAGGACACAGCAATGAGGCAAAGGATGATTGAAACGCCCGCCCAACAAGTCCAACATAGGCCTAGGTGACCCAGCCAGAGCTGGTTCGAATCTTAGACCCAGTGATTGGCAGCCCAGCAGGCCAGCACCATACCACCGAGCTAACCAACTCCCTAAATCAGTTGGTAATCAACAAGGGACAGAATCATGTTAACCTCGATTTTCATATTTACCTTATAGAGATCCGGAGATGGAATAAAACAGCAGCGAACATGATTTAAATCGTGTAGTATTCACCAACAACTATTCAGGAAAAACTTACACCGTTGTATGGTGGATTAAAATGTTATAAAGATTCTTAAATAAGTCTAGACATTAAGCTCTGAGCAGTTTAAAGTATATGTTCAAAATCCAATGAAATATCTTCAATCATAAAGATATTTTTAATAAACGTATTACTAATCCTGCTTCAAAGTCTAAATAAATTTCCAATAGGTTTTCTGTCTTATTTACACAGCTACATCGTGAATAACATGAGACATGATACTGTTTTGCTTTTCCAATGGCATACGTAACATCATCAACAGAATGAATTTTTAACTGCATATGATTTAAAACAAATCCATTTATTACAACAACGATTTACACATCCTTGTAATTCACATTAGGAATACTACTCTCAAATCATCACCATAAAAGTATTGATAAAAATTCCACGTGAACGTCTGATGTCCTATTAAATTTTTCAGAGTGCAGACTTGTGTGACCTTCAGGAAACTAGCAGATTGCACATATCAATTAATAAGCATGCTAAGTTGGCAGCATAATGCTAAGACACACATTTATAATGTTTTCCAGTTATTCCACAAGGATTAAATTCAAATCACACTGATAATTCACATTTCATTATCGCACTGTGTGACATTGTTACTTGCAATTGTAGCAAGTATCACTCATGGCTTGACCAATAGTCGTTTTTCCCAGCCGCACCTGTACTGCTTCTGTGAGCTGGTCGATCGATCTTCTCAAAAAATGGTCCCTTTTTGTTGCAGTATATATTCCATAATCAACAACAAGAGACAGAGTAATATAGTGTAATATTATCCACATTAGAACCTACCATCCACATTAATTTGCCGTCTATTCAATTAACACAATTAGTTTTTGTTCCTTAGTAGTAGGTGACAAGTGTAATCATTTCATTGAATACTGCATGTAATCGCCAGTCCTCTTTGCACTGCAAATACATTTCAATGGATTATATCAAGTATATAGAGATATATCATTTGTCTTGTTAAAAAAATCAGCAAATTGGGCCAAAACACTTATAACTCATTTCCTCCAAACTCACTGACACTGTGACTGTGTACAACTCCAGACAAGTTGTTAATAATTTTCCATTACTTTCTCTGGTGCTCTCAATTTTGTATGTAACACATGTATACCATACAATCCTTAAATCCTTTGTACTAATCTCATAAATCTCGGCTAAGAGTACAATCCAATGCTAAACAACCTTTAAATAAATACTGTTAGATTCATCATCTCCACTGTATACATTCCTATGTACAGCATTGTAATAGCAACAGGTTAGGACTAAAACACACTGCTTCCAACACTGCTACTGAGCAACTGTTCTGCATTAATTTGCCTGCAGCTTTTAAACAGACATTACTCTTTCAATACCACAGCTATTTGACCCAAGGTCTTGTCCTATCAATACTGGTGATTTGCCAAAAATCCATATATTCATTAGTCTAGGAAGTTAGACTAACATTTGCTATGCACATACTAAAACACTACCAGTAAATCGAAACTGTGTTGTATGTATGGACTATGGAGCATTTACAGCTCTAACCTAGCCAGATATTTACCTGGTAGGCCTAGTATATTACTAGTAATATGGGAAGAATGTAGTTACATGCCCGTGAGGGGTATGTTGTGAATTCAAATCATTAGTTCACATACTCAGTATTCAAACATGAATGTAGATAGTTAAAATCATATTCAGATTATTCATTACCAGCATTAACAATCAACGAACTTAACTTCAGAAAAAAATCTAACTTGTAAAACCGAAGCACCAAATTTTAGACAATGTTACTCTTCTGGAAACTTGAAAATGAAAATACTACCTTGCCTCAGCCGTAAGGTGCAAGAAGAATACTTTTTTTTATCTTTTTTTTTATCAATTACACCTGACTCGAGTACTTCACCATAGTTACATCGCTTAAGGCATTTATGATAACAAAACATTTCAGTTTCATATTACAAATTTACATTATTTTCATCCAAATGTTTTCCAAAACATCCATTTTTTTTTTTTTTTAACATCCACATTTTTTCCAAAACATCCAAAAAAGGAGGGAAACCCGGAAAAGTCTAGGAAAATGCTGAAAACATGCCCAAACCACACTATATCATAGTATCTGGCCAATGGCAATGAATATACAGGAGGCAAAGGCCCCTAATCCCCCAGAATGTCATTCATGTATCTCTATGCAAAATATGCTAATGAGATACAGGGATCCCCTCAGATGAGCCTTATGGCCAGATAGTTGATAGCCCATACTGTGTTCAACAGATGTGGGAAAAAGAGCTGCAACAATACTGAAAGAATTCTTCAGAGAAAATATTGGAAAAATGCACAATTTTACTAAGAGCCTATTTTGGAAACATACTTCGCACAGTAAATTTTTCCAAATTGCAGCCCTCTTATATGTTTTTATTTTCCTCTCAAGATTTAAAGTTATGTCGTTGATGAGAGAGAAAGAAAAGTGGGAAAGATTGGAAAGGAAGTGACAGGAAAAAACAAATGTTTTACGTCCAGTACTTGCTCTTAGGTTCTGATATAATTTATCTTTATAGCTTCTCGGATCTTCTTGAAGTAATTTTTCTAGAGTCAGTCGGCAGGACAAAAAAAAGCTGTAGTCCCGCTGTTTTATTTGGTCAGTTTGATAAAATTTTTGGGTAAGCTCTTTTTTTCTGCAGGCAGAAAATCTGTAGGGTCATACAGTCGATCTAAGCTACAAAACTAATTATGTTCTACCGTATGCAACAGAGTTATGACTAATTTGATGTAAACTGCAAATACAATGAGGCGACTCAATCAACTGTGCAGACTCTTGACACAGGATTTATAATTTATAAATCTTATAACAATACCTAACATTGCTTGCCAAATGCTTATACCAAGAACTTCACTGTGAGGGCTGCACTGCTCAGCAGTACATACATGAAACTTTTTTTGAAACTTTTTTATTATTATAGTGGCAGGTACAAAGTATTATGATGACAAATACAAACATGATCGTAAGATACCCAGCCCGTGTAGGGCTTATCAACCACTATGTAACAATAGTTTCTTGCCAAGGGTAGAGAGAGAGGACTATTTACAAAGAGTCAAAAATTAACGCTAACAAAAAGTCAAAATCAACAATAGCATATATGGATTGCGAATTACACATTGTATAGCTTAACACATCTAATTTCCCATGATTTCTAAATATATTTACTTAATTTTAGGGAATGATTTTTAAACATATATATCAGTTTCTCTTCTATATATAAATGGGATTCTCTTTCAGTAAAGATCGTACATCTTCCTATACTAGTAGTACCCACCCTTGAATCCACAACATCCGATCTGTCTTTTGGCAGTGCATTTTTATCAAGCCCTTTCAACATAAAACACATTCCTGCCTTCATCCTTTACCATAAAAGACACATCAACATGCCAAGTCACCGAACTGCAAATCAATTAACTGATCTATTAGGTCTAGCCAGACTAATAGTACTAATAGAATACAGTAGAAGGCATAGCAGTGAGTAATCTAAAAGATTTACTAAGACAAATTAAATCAACACTGCACATGATGCACAAACCAAATCAATTGCATTTCTTTTCTTTTTTTTAAGTATACATCTGTCTCTCTCATTCTCTCTATCTGTCTGTCTATATCTCAATTTGGTTAAATTCCAAATATCTATCTATCTATCTGTCTATCTATCTGTCTATCTGTCTATCTATCTATCTATCTATCTATCTATCTATCTATCTATCTATCTATTTATCTATCTATCTATATATCTATCTATCTATCCATCTACCTATCTATCTATCTATCTATCTATATATCTATCTATCTATCTATCTATCTATCTATTGACCTCTCTATCTCTCTATTTATCTCACTATTTATCCCTCTATTTATCTCACTATTTATCCTCTATTCATCTATTTATCTATCTATCTATCTATCTATCTATCTATCTATCTATCTATCTATCTATCTATCTATCTATCTATCTATATATCTATCTATCTATCTATCTATCTATCTATCTACCTATTTATCTTTAAATTGTTTGATGGGCTTGCCCAATGCAAACTTTCCAAACACAACTTCCTTAAATCCCCTCTGCATAACATCCTCATATTCAACCAGGAGCCCAGAAGCAAGAATTTCTCTCTTGATTTGAATTGCTTTCCATCTGATGAATATTTTCTCAAACTGCCACAACAAACAAATGTTTAAAGAGTGTGAAATTTTAAATTTGTTTGCAAATTACAAGATCAACATGACCAACATCACATGCATTTTAGAATTGGAATGGGAAAATAAATGTAAATGGACAGCTTTATATTCGCTGAAGTCCATTTCATTCTTAAAATGTAACTATTTTAAAATAAGAAATATGCATTGACGTGATTTGTAATAGATCTTGGGTCTAATGGGAGGAAAAAAGTCCATAATAAAGTCATGTGTTTCCATATCTATCTGGATATAGGCAAAACAATGATTACGGACCAAAGTATGAAAGTAATGAGAACTTTCAATTAGCAAAATAGTGAATTGGTTCACTCTTTCTAAACTAACCATGATACATAATTTCTATATTTATTTAAGAAGTTATTTCCATAATGTTCTATACTCCTCTGACATAGGCCTAAAGTGAATTGTAAATAGTCTTAACTTTTAAATTAGTTTCGAAAAATGCAAAATTTCCAAAAAAGTAAGAATAAATCAGGTAGGCCTACAGTTGTTAACCACAAAATTGTCCAATGCCCATTGTCAATATCACTTACAAATCAATAAATCATAATATGTTCAACAACATAACCACACGATTTATTTGAGCAGGTCGCAGTACAGACAATAATCACACATATTATCAAAGTTATCACGAAATATCACAAAATAATGTAATTTGTTACCATGGCAACCATGACATTCTTGACTCCAGAATGCTGGTCTGGATCCTGCATGGAATGCACACAATGCTGATCAATAAAATTGCACCAACATTATGCTGGAAGCCTGGAACTGCATGAAATCAACATGTGTAGGTATATTGTACACTACATGCACTCTAAAAAATGTCGAGACAAAATTGGTTTTTTAGATTCAAAATGGTTTTTTGAAAAACCAAATTTCAAAGCAAAACCAACATAGAGAGAGATTAAAAAAATCCATGTTGTTTTTTTGCATTGAAATTTGGTTTTTCAAAAAACCATTTTGAATCTAAAAAAACAATTTTGTCTGACATTTTTTAGAGTGTGTAGTAGTTGGTGGCAATTCTTGTGCAATATGTTGCATGTTGTTCAGATGTTAGGCTTATGATTTTGTGTTCACACCATCTACTGATATTTCTTATGCCTAGATCACACGAGCGTGGTTAAGTGACGGCGAAGTTGTAGAGGTGCCAGGAAGTCAAGTTTCGCCCAATTTCGGCGTTTCAAGCCATTTTTGGACAATTATATAATCAATTAAAGATTATTCATCGTCGTAGATTGATCCTAGGACGACGAGGCACTCGTTTTTTACGCCGAATCGCTCGTAATTACGGACGAGGCAAGAAGACACTTGTGTCGGCGAGTTGTCAGGAGCCTCGACGCAGTTCCATTGCTTCAATGTTAAACTAGATTCGCCCAAGGAGTCTCTTTCTTCGCCCTAGCATGCTCTTTCTTCGCCCTAGCATCCTCTTACTTCGTCCTAATGTTCAATTACGCCCAAGCAAATACCTGTTACGGCCAAGCAAGTAGCTGTTTCGGCGTTTCAACAGCCTGTTTGTGTCGGCGAGTTGTTGTCTTGTTTCGCCGAAGTTCCATTGACTCAATGATAAGTAGCCTCGCCCAACCTGTCTCTAACTTCGCCCAACCTGTCTCTAACTTCGCCCAAGCTGTCTCTAACTTCGCCCAATCATTTTGGGGGGCTTTCTGGTCTCTTGCATCGTGGTTTCTTCCTTCGCAAAGATTCAACCGGTTGAATCTTTCGTGAAGCAACTTCTTGCCTCACCATAAGGTCATGTGACTTCTAGGAACTTTTGGCGAGGAAGTTTAAGAAGCGCCGTAGACGAAAATATCGTCGCCGAATTGTTGAATGTAGTTTAAAAACCTCCCTCTTTCCTGGAAAAGCAAGAAGCGACGCGACAAGAACCCTCTGTTACGTCTCCGTGAGAACTAGCCATTAGGTTATCCTAGATTTGTAATATCGACAGATTGAGATTTTTGTGGTCACACTATTTGCTTTTAAAAGGCTGTGAACAGGGTAGCTGAATGGCAGAGTGGTTAAGGTTCCCACCTGCTCCAGTGCTCCGCAGAAGTTCTATCAAACCCCGACTGGAAGACCCAAAATTTTCAGTGCACCTTCATGAGAAAATCCCAGCTGGATGTCGTTCGAGGTCTATTGAAAAATGTTTTGGGGGATTCATCACCCAGTACAGGGTTTGAACCTATGCAGGAACATACCTTTATTAAATTAGTAGAGCAAACCTGAACCACCGCAAACTACTGAGCCACCGAGCTTCCTGATATTTATAACCTAGAGTCAAGGAGGGTAAATCCGTCCACTTATGGCTGAAACCTTAATTCCTAGACAGAAGGAATAGATACAAAAATGAAAATCAGTCCACTGGATAGAGCACATCTCATACTATCATTGGCATTAGAGAAAAATTCAAATTCTAAAAAATGTATGCTGAAACCATAGCAACGAAAATTGAAGGTTTGTGCTGGTAAATCCGTCCAGCATGGATGGTAAATCCGTCCACTGGCCTTAATACAGCACATACCTGTTATATCTTGTTATTTTTTTAAGTGTTTTAATTTATTTGCTTTCAGAAAGGATTTTGTGTGGTTTCCAGAATAATGGGGCACTGATTGCACTTATAATAGATGAATTAAATCAGATAGGTCAAGTTTACTATCAAGAAATTCAATTAACTGCATGCCTAAATTACAATTGAAAAACTCCTTTAACCCAATCAAGTGGTCTAATTGCTCAATCTAATTTATTTAATCAATGTTATGCCATTTATAGACATTTAAAGTCATAAAAGTACTTTTAAACCCCATTTGAAGTGGGTGGACGGATTTACAATCACCCAGTCAAGCCATTTTTAAAATAATGATGGTAATTCCGTCCACTTTTATTTCCATTGTATCACCTCTCCAGGTGTTTCAATTAAATCATCTAACAAATCCTTCAAGAGTAAAAAGGTTCTAATTCTCATTCAACAATTTTTTTATTTTCAATATGTTATTTGTTGATGGGAATAGGCCAACAAGATGCCTTTAAGTAATTCACAAAATGGCTGTGATGACGTCACAGGATTTCATTGTATTTTGTCTTTTGATTTAAATTGACCTGAAATATCATTCAAAATGCTGTCAACACAATAAATACGGCAAAATTAGTTGAAAACAAGTTTATCTTCAATTTAAAACCCACACAACTGTAATCAATGTAATTGTATACCTATATTAGGGGGTGGACGGAATTACCATCCTGGACGGATTTACCATACCTGACTCTACAACCTCTTCGCCTTTCCAGTGCTTTGCTTTAACCTGGTCATGCCTGGCACTGTTAGCCTGTTAGGCCAGATGCATTTAATATTTTAGCTTCACGGATCAACCAACCCAACAGATTTTCTGCCTATGGAAAAAAAAATTGAGCTTACACACAATTGCTATTAAATTTGTATTATATAAAAGTGAGGTTTCATTTTTTTTCGTCTTACTGACCGACCCTAGAAAAAGTGCCTGAGAAGATCCAAGAAGCAAAAGATCAATTATGTTTGGCCTTATTAGCCTTTTGCAGATGGTACTGTTCTTCCTTTACATGTGGAAATTCTTCCTTTAGACTTGACCAATCAATGGCATTTGGCCCCAGGGCATGGAAACCAGAAGGAACATTTGTCTCTTTGTGGCAGGATGTCTGCACTTCAAGATGCTGCTAATATATTAGGATTTGCTATGTCTGTTTACCACCCAAACTGGGTGATTTTATTGGAATTGTTTTGAGAAGCTGAGTACGTAAAATTAAGGAGTAGGAAGGAAGAGAAAAACTTTAAAGGAACCGAACGGAAACAAGATTCCAAGAAAAAGGAAGGAAGGAATCAATAAATGAACGAATGAAAGAAAAAAGGAAGCAACGAAAGAACAAATTAACAAACAAAATGAAGGCAGAATGCGGGTCCCAGCAAATAGCAGCATAATGTAGGAAAATATCCATTCTGAATCAGCCATAAAAGTGTTATTCAGCTAATTTAGAGGATACAATAAAATTCAGAATATCACGTTACACAGCCAAGTAAAAATCTGCTCCAAAAGCACCACAAAATTGACTTGATTTGGCTAATAAGGCAACCAGGTACAAAAATTTTGCAAAAATAACATGCAAAAAAACTTACAAAAAGCAGCTCACCACAGACTATATAAAAATACACCCACAACACCACAAAAACAGCCAGAGAAATTGGCAGCCAATCACATGACATGTACATTATCAAATCTGTCAAATGTGAAGACCAACTGTCACAGCCAGATGCTTGGATTGATCAATAATTTGTTGCTGGAAAACCATCTATCACCAGTAAGCCAAGCAATTAGCTTTTTGGCATGGGCATTTGGAAAAACATCACCCAATTCATTCTAATCTAATCAGAATATACACTTTAGAAAGCAAACTGAAATTGCAGTTAGAAAACCAGAATTGTTGTCACATAACTTCCTATCACTTCTTAATGCTCTTTCTCAATATTGTAGAGCCTTAAATATCTTTAAATCTATTGATCTACCTTCCAAATGAGTTTAGAAGACTAAATAGCAACGGGTTAGATTCAATAGAGGTTAACACCAAAGATAAACAGAGCTCTATAGCCAGACTAAGTCACTATACCTTGGCCTAGCCATACAATTATTACCAATGATCACACAGAAAATAGTCAAGGAATTGAACCTTGGATAAAACAGGGGGCACCATAACCATGACAACCTGAAGATCTTTGCCAACTGGGCCACACAAATAAATATCAATATATCATGGCTCCTTTCAGCATGTTCCAAATTGTGCCATAGACATGCCAATAATCAATGTAAAGAGAGGGAAAAGGGCGGGAAACACGTCAGGAAACTCCTGAAAAATTCTTCTGTTGTGTGACCTGAGGTCATTAATCAGAGGGCAAAACACTCTAATGCCCTCCTTTGACAAAACACTCTACCCAATTCAAAAGGAGGCTGTGAAAACACCCTAAAAACATTCCATTACAGAGATGTTGCTGAGGGTGATAATGGGTTGATGTGTGAATGAGTGATAATGGGGGACTGACCTGTGGTTGATAATAGAGGAATGAGCTGTGAGTGATAATACAAGAGAAAGCTGTGAGTGATAATAGAGTACATGATATGGTAAGTGCAGCCCTCTCAGCCCTCTCAGTCCTCTAAGGATGATTGAAACAGAGCTGGATTGGAACCCTGGACCCAGCGATTGGCAACCCAGCACGCCCAATATATTATACAGATACCACAGTTCGAGAACACATGTATAACACAAAGAGAGATATTTCCGTCGGTCTATTTATGACAGACATAAAGAAGATTAAGCATCACTTGATACAACAAACCCACGTACAAGAAATTAAGACACTATAGTACTGAGTGATAATACAGCAATCGTTGTCGATGCGTTTTTACAGAGTTGTTTAAAACAAGTGCACAAGGAACTTTAAGGAAGGAACTCTTCAGTGAAGGAGATTTTGAGCAAGGTTACATTTACACCCAGAGCACATTCAAGGCAAGGACACTTTCGTTAAAGGATAAGGCCGTCTTAGCGGCTAATGAAGGAATACACGGCCTGTTGAAGCGACACTTCTCATGAATTTTTTGTCTTCTTTTACAAACTGTACAAGGTAACGTGTCAGTGATGATAAATGTTTGCTTTTAGATGAAATGATTGCAGTACTATAGATTCAATGAATAGGCACCATGACATATATCAGAGCTACAATCTGTGCATTGACAAAATTCCAGTTAATGAAGTCATATTTGACCTCTTACAAATACTACAATGTGGTTCTTTAACCAGCAACTATTACAGTGAACAATTGTTACATTTACCAAGTGCCGCACCTGTAACATTTATACATTTCAGTCGAAGTAATTTATTTGATACATACTAGCTTGGGTTAATTAAACTATATCAAAAGTAGAAAAAGTGTCTTCCAAACCCCAACGAGGAATCAAATTCTGGACCTCCAGCAAAGCAGGCTTAAGTTCTGACCACTCCGCCACCGAGTCCATTTAAAAAATAACCACGATAAAACAACTTGAAACTTGGTTATATACGAATATGTACTTTCGACATTCTTTCAATATTCTCATACCTGTTTATCATGTTTACGCCTCTCCTAAAACCAAACAAACACTGATAAAGGAAACAAAAATATCATCTTTATACTCTTGCCAAATACATCATACACACATAAGACTCACAACAAAGAGATGAAAAAATCTAAGACAATCATCTTTGGCAATAAAAGCAGCATGGAAACAATTAATCCATCATCTATTGTCTGTCACACAATGAAAACAATAGGGGAGAGACAATAAAGGCGCAATAATGGCAGATTCGGGCTGCTGTATGATGGCACAAAGGCGTTATACATTGTGAGATTGTCTTGTGGTGGTCCTACACAGGCTACAGTGTTGTATGTATTTTCTCACTCAATATGTATGTGGATTGTATACATGTTTTGTAAAATATGGTAAACAACTAAATTTTGTGCATTGAGTAAAACGCAACCTCTGGAGTTTCCATGCAGCAGGAATGACAATTGAAACTGCTGTTCAATATAAGCCGAGGTTACTAAGCCGAGCAAGAATCGAACCGAGAACCCATTGATTGTCGGCTACCAACTGAGCCAACCAGTCATCCCTTAACAAATTAAAACTTAACCATGTTAACTGTCCATGGTATAGCCATGCAATCAAATTAAGGTCATTTAATTGTTTATCTTATCTGATATAGGAATCTTAATAAATAAACAATTCCACTCCAAAACACCACATGAGCTCACCCGATTTGAACAACAACATTGCATTTAAAATCTATCCCCCAGTTAAATTGGGATAAGAAAATTCCAACAGCATTCTCATGCATTTAAAAAGTGTCAAATTAACACTTTTAAATCATCAGAACCAGCTTCATCAATGTGCATTCAATCTCTAATGCTTTTAAAATTGATCATTTGAATTTAAGATTAGCTACTAAAATCAATTTGAATTGATGATAAGCTGCAAGAAATCAATAACAAGAATAAGAAGGAAATTCAAATTGTTTTAAGAAGGACCATGAAAATATGAATTAAGATTAATATGCCGGGTGTGCCGCTTTTGGTCCATTGAATTTAGTGATTTAGTGATGCACGGACAGCGGAGATAGCTGGACACCGGATACCGGATAATCCGGCAACACCATATGCTGGATACCGGATAGTTGAAAACGGATTAGAGACATATGAAATGGGAATTTTGTCATGTTCGGTGTTGATAAAATTTCTTTTTGGACAGCTAAGAGTTACCATGTCCGGTATTGAGACTGTTATAATGCTGCTCTTCTTATGGAATGTTTTTCTTTATGTTTTGTGACTGAATTAAAATTTTGAAGGTAGATATAGGCCTATCAAGTTTTTGACTCTATTCTTGTGACATACTTTCATTTATTATCAGAACTTTTTAGCTTTCATAAATTTTGGAGCATCCTATATATATACCGTTTACAATTCTGCCGTATACCGGATATCCAGCCAATTCAGATATCCGGCCAGATACCGGTTAAGGTGTCAGATATCTGTGTGTCCCAATTTGAACCATAGTCCAATAAATATAATTTTATATATATATGTGAGCAAAGGGCACCAGCAGAGTAATTGTAACTAGCAGTGAAATAAGTCAAATAACAGATTTGGTAGCTAATCAATAGTCAATGGAACAATTTTTGATGTGGCCAAACAAAACTTAAAATTACTATGCAAAGACTACATGAATCTTATTCTGCATGGAATCTATTGTGTCTTTTTAAAGAATGAGTGGATTTTGAGAAAATGAGAAAGCAGAAACATGATTGAAATAGGAAGGTCACAGAAGTCTCCTGTAATTGCAAAATTGTAAGGATGAATGGTTTCAATCACCCCTCATTCAGGAATGTTAGATTTCAGCCTTGAATGTTTAATTTACTGTCTGCTCCTGTTGTGTTTCTTATTGTCTACGATCATGATTTGTCATTGATATATTGGCCTAGATATATTTTACTGTCTTGCATTTTGACTTGACCAATGTAGATATCTGATAATCTGAAGTGTGCTATCCTATCCACACACACATTTTGTGAGGACCTTTACTCAGCCCCACTGTCCTTTAGCATTGATTCAATTACGGTACACTACATCATAGGCAGGGGGATTGGAGTCAGTTGGAGTCAGGAGTCGGAGTCATGGAGTCTGAGGTTTTTCGTTGAGCTGGAGTCGGAGTCGAGAATTAATTTAGTGACCCCTGACTCTGAAAAATAATTTATATAATTTGCAAAAAACACAGTTGAAACAGTGCTAATATATTCAAAATTTCACAAAAATCTTCCAAAGATGTATCCATGCATAAAATCCTATGGAATCATTGTAATATAACTTTTACCCCTCTTCCCCCCTGTTTAACATGTAATATTTGTGTGCAATGATCCCGATAAGCAGAGTCTGGAGAAGGAGTGGGAGTCATAATTCAGGAGACTGGAGTCGGAGTCGCTTTTCAGAAAGCAAAAGGAGTCGGGAGTTGGTTCACTTACTACCCGACTCCGAAGCTCTGATCATAGGTTTCAATAATTATCATACTTAGGTTCTACTGGCAGCATATATGTAGGCAACAACCATTTTCCTAACTTCCTTTCAGCAAACTTACACAGAAATTTACAAAACCGACCACATAAATAAAGTATGACAAGGTCGACCCTAACTCATTAAGCCAAAGGAAAATAGCTAGAGCAAGTCCATAACAATGAAGAATGAGTGTTTAGCTTCTTATTAGGAGAACAGTGACTGTTTTTCTTTGCAGTGATGCCAAAATATGCTTAGCAGAAAATCTTTAGCAAAACTTGTGTTCATGACGTGCTTACAAAGTTCCTTGTGAGGTCATATCCCTATCAATGCCATGTTATTCTCTTTGACTCATAAGCAATTTGTGAGGGCATATCCAGTGTTTTCAACATTTCAATGCTGTCAAAATAAGTCACGTACTACAAGTACTCAATGACAAATTTACAGTTACTGATGAACACAGACCGTTGAGGGTAAGTCATTGTCATTTTTCAACTGTAACTGACTACAAGTCAGACTCCAACTCCAGCTGAGCATTTTTTCTTGACTCCGGCTACTGACTCCAACTATAAATGTCCCCTCTGCTTTTGACTCTTTAAAAGCCTTGATGGCATACAAGTTTTATTCAACATTGTTCCTCCATTGTTCATCACATTCCTCAGTAGCTAGCAGCCACACAGTTGCACAGAGCAGAGACAAAATCAAATTACTGGTTACACCATTCATCAGATTGTGAAGCACAATCCATCATCTCTAGCTGGAGGATATTTCTTCATAATTCATTTGTATTAAAAGGAAACAACACCTGCAGAGTGCAGAGTGCACGTCAGAAGGTAGACAGATTTCCCAATAGACAAATAGATTTGTTGTCTATCTATCTATCTATCTATCTATCTATCTATCTATCTATCTATCTATCTATCTATCTATCTGTCTATCTATCTGTCTATCTATCTATCTGTCTATCCATCTATCTATCTATCTATCTATCTATCTATCTATCTATCTATCCATCTATATATATCTATCCATCTATCTATCTATCTATCTATCTATCTATCTATCTATCTATCCATCTATCTATCTATCTATCTATCTATCTATCTATCTATCTATCTATCTATCTATCTAGCAACAGCTGATTGGCAGAGTGGTTTTATAAGGTTCCTGCCTGCTCCGCTGTGCTCTGCTGAAGGTCTTTGCCTGCATGGGTTCGAACCCTGGGTGGGAAACTCTAAATGTTCAGTGGACCTTCGTGAGCAAAATCCCAGCTGGATGTCATTTGGATGAGATGTTAAATAGGCAGTCCCTTGTATCAGTGTCTATGCTGGGCAAGTAAAAGATCCCTCAGATGGGGTAAATGTGTAACATGCTGAGGACTCCCGCTCTCTTTCTCATCTCATCAATCAACCCTCGCTAGTGCCAAGAACTGGGCTCAGACTTAGAGGGCTGCACTTACCTTATGATCTATCTATCTATCTATCTATCTATCTATCTATCTATCTATCTATCTATCTATCTATCTATCTATCTATCTATCTATCTATCTGTCTAGCTGTCTGTCTGTCTTTCTTTCTTGCTTTCTGTCCATCAATCACGCTATCTATCCCTTGATAAACATCTCTCTCAAATCAGTATTCATTCTGTTGCTTTTTCCGTCACTTTACACACAATTTCCATTTGACGATTTCTCCAAAGTATTGATTTTTTTCTGGACCAACAGACATGAAAAGGCAGACAAATAATGTCAAATATGATGACAAAATGCTAGGTTATTTTCAAATCTCCAGTTCTCCACTCATGCTAAAGACCAAAAGAATTAATTCACTTGATGTTCACTTCAGTAAGTTATTGTGAATTGTGTAGACTGTATTTATAATGAAGATTGGTTTTGGCAGCCCCCAATCATTATGCAAGACTCTAGAGTGACTTGATCAGCGACAGAAAATAGAAGTGAATTTTAAGGTTACAGTGGACAATTTGAGATTATGTCGGCCATTTTGGCAGCCATCTTGGATTTCACCAGCCGCAACCGGATGCCACCAATGACGCGAACATCTGAGTGATGGTAATGGCTCTTCATCTTCAAAGAAAACTAACAAACAATAATCAAAGAGACGACAACAAATTAATCTAAATTAACTTGTAAGTAAAATCAAACAGTCTATCCATAATTGAATAAATTGATTGACAGCCGCCTTAATCTAATCTGTATGGTTTGCTGTTAGTTTTACATTTTCTAAAGTAAATAACTCAAAGCATCAAGAAAAGCTTTGGTCTTGGTATTACAAGTATCAAACAATGAGTTACTACAGGCTTGGTTGCCTTCTTTTAACATGTCTCTGGCTAAGGGGATTAGGAGAGATTTATGGTGGCTTATTGCCAAGGTCTATGGTGGTACTTCAAGGAGACCTTTTTTTTACTGAAGTTTTTTTAAAAGGAATATTTTATCTTTTTTGTTTGCATTCTGTTTGCTGCTGGCGGTGGATTTTCTTCTTTTTTCTCACAAATTTTCATGCAAAAATAAGTTATCCATCTATCGCTCTTCGCTCTTTGTATGGATCTGTGTGCTTATAATCAGTCCATAAATACAGGATGTAAACCCAAACATATCCAAGTAAAGTTGCACTCAACCCCTGTCAACATGTAATTATCATTCATTCAATAGTAATTTTGCAGAATAATAGGTCTATCACAAAAATAATAGAAAAACATTCTTACCTATCTTCCAGTAATTGGGTTTTTAGAAGAGGAAATGACATGTTTCTGCCAGTTGTGACAATTCAAATGTACATATGTCTGTACAATTCGACGTAATTCCATAAACAAACAACTTAACATCCAACTCCTATCACCTGATCACAGACTAAAAATCAAATGTCTTATTTCCCTGACAAGGAAGCTCAGACAGAAGAAATATAAACATTATAAAGTATGTCATTATTTTTCTTCTGTCTTATTATTTTACTTTTAGACTTGATATTTCTTTCCTTGCTTTATTTGCAGAGCTACTGTCGCGTACCAAATTTTGTCGAAGAAATGCCAGCTCCTGATTTTAAAAGAACCTTTCTGAAATAAGAGCCCCTCTGGCTACTGTCGAGTGCCACATTTCATCAAATAAATGCCCGTTCCTAATTTAAAAGGACCTTTCAAAGACAAGAGCCCCTTCGCAGCCAGGGAGCATCATTGTTTTTCAGGGGCAATGGTAAGTAGGAGGAGGACACATCAATGAGGCAAAGGATGATTGAAACGGCTGTCCAACATAGGCCCAGGTGACCCGGCAAGAGCTGGATTCTAACCCTGGACCACACGGTTGGCAGAGCTAACCTTCCCCCATGCAGAAGCAAATACGGTAAATGGGGGATTGTACGTTGTGTATTTTAAAGTGATGTCATTTGTAATTTTTACAGTAAGTCAAGCTTAAAATACACACAAGCTATTTACCTCTTTTCACTTCATACACTTTAATTTTTTTAATGATTTTTCTTTATTTCTTGCGAACTAAATCAAACATGGCCTATTATATCCGTTGAATGGATACCGAAATTTTTACCTGACACGTTTTAAATTTATGGGGCAGTTCAAGCACTCCTTGGCAAAAAATGACAATAATATTTGCATTTCTGAAAATAACTTTATTTCTATTGCCACTCCTTAAATGACTTTAAAAATATGCATTGCCTAAAAACTTCATTGCATAAATCCCTAATACCTGACATGCATAATAAACTTATATACAAATTTTAAAAAGAAACAAATCTCACAGATCTTTTTTCATTTTTATAAATTTTCATGGTATCAGTCCGTACCGGTACGGACAACCTTTACACCGGTTTTATGGAACTGAAGATGGTTCTTTATACTGAAGAGGTGTTGGCACTGGACAGGGTCTCAGGGCTAGGACAGTACTGGTCCAAAGTAGTCCAGTCCGACTCCGCAACACTACTTACATCTTACTTCTATTCGAGCAAGAAATCACTAAAGCAAAATATACTGCCTGTAAAACCAAATCAGAAACGCAGCATGGCAAATCCCACTAATTAAGCTAGGGAGAAGTTCTCAAATGAGAAATACCTTTACTTTGTTTTCAAAGCAAATAATCTAGAAATCTGTCTCCCATACAAAAACATCAGACACCTCAGTGTAAGACAAGAGGAATTCAAGTAAACATGATGTGAGAGCTATGTAAACAAGAGCAACTACTGCAACAGATTTCATTAGATGTGGAACTGTTGAGCAAGTTGCATGCCTCCAATGTGTCTATCAAATTGGTTGTGTGCTGCTATAGCCATACAGGCTTTACATGCTTTAGCTAGTTGATGAAGCTGTTTAGCCAGATTCATGGTATTGCTCCAAAGTTGTTTAGCCAAGTGATGAGGTATATATTTTTCACTATTTGGCATGTAGACGAATTTGTATACCTGCAAAAACGAACATATACACGAATTTGGCATTCGTGTAAGTGTGAAATATTGCAATTCACGAATTTGGGTAGGTGCAAAAACGAACATTGCAACCTTAAACTTGGCTAAAACTAACTCTAAACCTAATTTTGACCCTAAAACTGAAAGATATAACACCTTCACGAATGTTAGTAATGGCAGGTACACAAATGAATAATAAAGCACATACACGAGTGCTAGTTATTACACATACATGTCCACAAATTCGTACATGCTCGTTTTTACACCTCCACAAATTCGTGTACATGTCAAATAATGAAAAATATATACATGAAGTGATAGAAATGAATAGTATTTTTTGCTAATTTCTTTAGCCAGATCAGAATTGTGTTAGAATTTTGCTATTCAGCTAATGGCCACCTTATAAAATTATATTTCCCTGAGTGCTAATGGCCAGCTAATCCCTATAGTATAGATCTACACTCTACAGTGCGGAAAATAAACATTTGCACCACTGTCAAATTTTTAATTTTGCATATTTTCGTAAGCACTCAATCTGTACAGCTGAGCAATTCATTCAACCTACCAAACAACACACCAACCAAATGATCAAGCAACACTCAAACCAACTAACCAACCATACACATGATCTAATAAACCAACCAAAGCCACCATCCAGACAATATTTGTTTTCAATCATAATTTGAACTTTCATGATTTTCCATGCATTGGTCTGCCATAATCGTGGAGATCCCGGGCAAACAAAACTTTAAACTGGCATTGAAAACAATTTAAAGTGGATTTGGAGAATTTTTCTCAGATTTAAGAAAGAATTGATTCCGTATAGGATTTCTGAAAACTTGTGAGCTTCCTTTTGTGAAAATTGACCGGAGATGGAAAAGCTGAGGGAATTATTTTTTGAGAATTTCTTTTTGATTTCTTGGAAGTTCTTTTTATCTTTCGTAATGAAGTTTTTTAAAAGTTTTTTTTTGCTGAGGTGTTATTCATGCAGGAAAATGGGCTGTTACGTGCAAATGTGTTGAAAATTGCCCATTTAAAATCAGCTCTTGCGTCGGTAAAGACAAGTGATGGGGGCTTTACATCCTGTATTTATGCACTTGATAGGCCAATTAGGACAGGAAAAAGTCACAGCGATGAGGCGAAGGACGATTGAAACAGACGTCCAACATGGGCCAAAGTGACCCGACAAGAGCTGGATTCGCACCCGGGACATAGCGATTGGCAGCACAGCACTTCACCACTGAACTGACTCTCCTCCCAAGATAAGTGATACATGAAAATTGGTATAAAGATTACAAAGTTCGGTTCACATATTTTTGTTAGTACGGTAATTAAAATCATTCAGAATACAGTAACATTCAGTCCTAGCACTAACCAACTAACAGTATACAACACAAGGCTTAGAGGGCTGAACTATTTATCTTTCAATATATAGTGTGGATACTGGATAGGCCTATATATTACTTTTGAAATGCAAACAGGAGACATCTACACAAAATTCAGTTAGAAAATAAGTTGAAGATTTAAGAGGGTTCCTAGCTAGCCCTGATTTTAACTACATCTGTGCCTGTTCCAAATAATTACCATGGCAGACTCCTGCTGCTAAAAAGATTGGGAAAACCTGCAAAACGTGTGCTGGTATGCAACTACAGAAATGCAGGAAAAAAATATACTAGTTCAGCTTTGATCTTTGGAAAGTGTTTCTTTCTACTTTTTAGGTTTGCTTTTTTCTAGTTTTAAACTGTTTTATGGATTTAGGTTTTGGGAGTAGATCTACAAATCCACCTACTTTAAATGCCCGAGTTTTGCACAACTTACAGCATGACAAACAAAAAACTATGTAATTATTATTATTGCCCATGCTATGCTATGCATAGGGCGATTATGCTTTAGTGCTGAAATCTACTGAAGGGGTGAAATTACCAATGCTGTGACCTCAACCAGCCCACTCTGGAAGTTCTTATCATATGCATAACACATTGATACCATTGTAGATGTGCACAACGGTTCGTATTTTCAGTTTAATTCAATATTAGAAAATTTACTATTATCAGTTTTAGAGGCTATCAAGGTCCAGAAAGCCTGCATTGTGGTGGCCATTTTCCCTTCCACAGGGTGAGTTTTAGTACACAGAATGGCCACTGGAAGCAGCTCATCAGATACATTACACAAGAGGGCAGCACCTGCAAGTCCTTTGCCACTTCCTCCCTTTGCACCACATTCTATTTCTGGGAAACTCAGCAATTCCTGCTTCTCAGTATAGTTTTATATTTATGTAAATAAAAAACTGGTTATAATATACACTCATGTAAACAAAAGATAGACATATAGATAGATAGATAGATAGATAGATAGATAGATAGATAGATAGATGCATGGATAGACGGATTGGCAGACAGATAGGATTGATGGATAGGATATACAGTAGGATAGGATAGATGGCTAGTATAAACGGATAGGATAAACAGACAGGATAGATAGATAGATAGATGGAGGAATGGATTGACAGATGGATTGATGGATATATGGGACAGACAGACAGACAGACAGACAGACAGACAGACGGACAGGATAGACGGATGGGATAAACATATAGGATAACCGGATAGGATAAACAGATGGGATAAACAGGTAGGATAAACGGCATAAACGGATAGGATATACGGACGGGATAAACGGATGGGATAAACGAACGGGATAAACGGACAGGGTAAACGGATAGGATAAATAGAAACGTAGATAGATAGATGAATGAATGGATTGACGGATGGATTGAATGATAGATAGACGGATGGATAGACAGATTGACAGACGGATAGGATAGATGGATAGGATAGATGGTTGGGATAAACAGATAGGATAGATGGATAGTATAAACGAATAGGATAAACAGACAGGATAGATAGATAGATAGATGGAGGAATGGATTGACGGATGGCTTAATGGATAGATGGGTTGACAGACAGATAGGATAGATGGATAGAATAAACGGATAGGATAAACAGATAGGATAAACAGATAGGATAAACAGGTAGGATAAACGGGATAAACGGATAGGATAAACGGATGGGATAAACAAATGGGATAAACAAATGGGATAAACGGATAGGATAAATGGATAGGATACATGGATAGGATAAACGGATAGGATAAATGGGATAAATGGGATAAATGGATAGGATAAATGGATAGGATAAACGGATAGGATAAACGGATAGGATAACGGGTAGGATAAACGGGTAGGATAAACGGATAGGATAAACGGATATGCTAAACGGATAGGATAAACGGATAGGATAACAGATAGGATAAACGGATAGGATAAACAGAAAGGAAAAACAGATAGGATAAACAGGATAAATGGGATGAACCAATGCTTATGGGGTACTGGATAAACGGATAGGATAAACGGATAGGATAAACGGATAGAATAACGGATAGGATTAATGGATAGGTCCGATAGGATAAATGGGATAAACAGGATAACGGGTAGGATAAACCGATAGGATAAACGGATGGGATAAATGGATAGGATAAACGGATGGGATAAAGGGATAGGATAAACAGATAGGATAAACGGATAGGATAAACGGATAGGATAAATGGGTAGGATAAACGGAATAAATGGGATAAACGGGATAACAGATAGGATAAATGGATATGTTAAACGGATAGGGTCAACAGATAGGGTAATGGATAGGATAAATGGATAGGATAAACGGATAGGATAAACTGATAGGATAAACGGATAGGATAAACAGATAGGATAAACAAATAGGATCAATAGATAAGATAAACAGGATAAATGGGATGAACCAGTGCTTATGGGGTACTGGATAAACGGATAGGATAAACGGATAGGGTAAACAGATAGGATAAATAGATAGGATAAAAGGATAGGATAAACAGGATAACGGGTAGGATACACGGATAGGATAAACGGATAGGATAAACAGATATGATAAACTGAGAGGATAAATGGATAGGATAAATGGATAGGATAAAAGAACGGGATAAAAGAACGGGATAAACTGGCTAACGGACAGGGCCGGATTAAGGGTCTGGGAGGCCCTGGGCACAATCAGGCAATGAGGCCCCAACTTACCATCCATTCATGATGTAAAATTATAATATGTACATACTTGTGTTACATACAAGAATTTGGGAATATATCATTTTCCTGAGATTGCCAACACTGACACATTGTCATGCTCATGAAAATATTCCACCTAGTAGGCTACCCATTATCCAAAAAACAAAATTTATTTTGCTGCCGATTAGACAAAAAACCAAAATACTCTTCAGGCTTATTTTCAGTGATTGTATTCCAAATTCATTTTCGATAAATGTTTACAGATTACTCAAGTTTGTTTCAGAGATGAATTTGAAATCTTTTTGCTTAACAATTGAGCCAGGAAAATCACATGTTAAATCTAATCTATAAAGGCCTTTTAAAGGAATGGTTGACCACCGGAGGAACATTTGCCTTTTTAATCAAATTTTAGGCCTGAATATACATCAAAAGTGTATTTTAACAATTAAATTGATGTTTTTTGATTTTCTGTGTCTGTTTTCATCTTCTTGGATGACTACTGAATTTAACATAATCCAGAAGGCCTATTGAATACAATTTGATTTTCCTTAAAAAATGTTGCAGTCCAAAAACATGAAAGAAAAAAATTGTCAAACGGTGAGATTTTACTGGTTAAAACTTACTGCAAAAGATATAGGCCACTAAGAACCTCAATCAGAATATAATATGAATGCCATATATGCTGGCTTCCAGGAGGGCCACAATTTGAGGTCAAATTTCCTTAGAGGCCTCCATTTTGAAGGAGGCCCTTATTTATTGGGAAAAAGTTCCTAACCAGGGCCTCTATCTGAGTTGGGCCTCTGTCACACATTAAGAATAATATGATGAATGTCATCTGATGGCTACATTCAATTTCATAATCAAGGCTTTGTGAGGTGATGCGGTATGTCATCGGAATAATGTATGCGTTTTTTCTTGACTTTTGAGCGTTTTCTCCCATTTTTTTGTGAGGCCCCCCTTGCCATGTGGGGCCCTGGGCACAGTGCCCACTGTGCCCTATGGGTAATCCGGCCCTGCTAACGGATAGGATAAACATAGGATAAAACATGCGGGGCATGGGCGATGCTGTGCCATTATATGTGCTTGTTAAAGAATGCAACAGTAAAATTCAGGGTCCTCCGTCCTCAATCATATATTTAGTATGTCCTACCACCGGAGCGAACAGGAAATATTGTATACCACAGTACACTCTAAAAAATGTCGGGACAAAATTGGTTTTTTAGATCCAAAATGGTTTTTTGAAAAACCAAATTTCAATGCAAAACCAACATGGATTGTTGGTTTTTTGCATTGAAATTTGGTTTTTCAAAAAACCATTTTGAATCTAAAAAACCAATTTCTGTCTGAATTTTTTAGACTGTAGTTATCACCTGAATTGTGGGCCTCAAATGCTGAAAGCTCCACCCCTATTTTGAAAGGGGATCTATTCACTTCTGCTACTGACTGTATAAAACATTGTACAATATATAGACAAATATACTGTGTTACTAATTACCTATCACTGCCCATCTGATTCACATTGAAGAGAGTCATATCATGCTTTAAATGCCTTTAACATGTCTCATTATCCAGGCTTCGCTGTATTTTGCCAAGGAAAAAATAGAGCTAAGCCGCTATTGTCAGGTTTCGTGACTTCATGCTTTCATGGCGTAATCTCGGATATTGAACGATTTTTTACTCAAAAGATGTTTACAAGACGATTTAGCCGAAAAGAGATGGGTAAAAGACGACGTTTGCCTAATTCATTTGATATTAGCTCTTACATTCCGTTTTGTAGCAAAAATCAATTTGACAGATTTTCAGCTTCAGAAGCAAAAACATACATTAGAAAGCAAAGTATAATAGCAATGATATACAGACAAGCAGCTTTCCAATGTACATGTACATGTACATGAAGGTGTGGCCCTCAGGAGGCAGTACCTTGCCACTGATGAGGGTATTCTTGTGATTAGAGAGAAAGAATGTTGGGTCTTTTATCAGCATAAATACCAGAAATTTAAGCTAAATATGTACACTTGGTTTGTGTATTTTGCAAGGGATGCTTGTTTATTATGTTATAACACTCATACAAAAGACATCACAAATTATCACAGCTTGTTAGTCACAGTTCTGTCAACCAACAAAGCGTTTGTCACAATTTTGATGAAAAACGAAGTGTGTCTCACAATTTTGATGACAGGAATAACACAAGATGTTTATAATAATTTTGATGGCAAAGTGTTTATCACAATTATGATGACCAACAAAGTGTTTATCACAATTGTGATGACCAACAAAGTGTTTATCACAATTCTGATGACCAACAAAGTGTTTATCACAATTCTGATGACCAACAAAGTGTTTATCACAATTCTGATGACCAACAAAGTGTTTATCACAATTCTGATGACCAACAAAGTGTTTATCACAATTCTGATGACCAACAAAGTGTTTATCACAATTCTGATGATCAACAAGGTGTTTATCACAATTTTGAAGTGTTTATCACAATTTGATAACAAACAAGAGTGTTTATCACAATCCTTACATGTAATTTCCAGTTTTTCTCAATACCTAAAGCACCCAAATATCTAGATATCTTCATTTCAATTATTTTTCTCCATTATATTTCAACAGAATAATGGAATTACATACATATATATCATGTACATGGACAGAAGGTATTGACAAACAAGCTCGGAAGAAAATACCCATTCTCCTTTTATCTTTTTATTCACATATATTCCTTTTTCGAAAACAATAGATTTCTTTTCCGAAACGACATACGCGTCAATACTAGAAACCCTACATTTCAAGCTTCATTTTATATATGTTAGAATTAGAATCCAAACATTTTTTCTTCTTTAAAATCCCAACACATCTCTGCGCTCTAAATCTATAATATTATCTTGAGTTTTTTAAATATACAGCTGATGTGTTGACAGCTTTTGAATGAATTTTAAAGGAAGATAATACATAAAATCAACATGCAAACACCTATGGATATACCTCCCTCATTAATTCATATAAATTCAGAGTAAAAAAATCGATTTAAGTAGCAGATGTGTTGCTGTAAACATGATAAACTACCACAGTCCAATCCCTTGCCTATGAAATGAATTATATTTTTATCTTTTTTAAATGAATCAATTCATTTAATCTAAAATCTAATGAAGTTAAAATATATTTTGTCCTAAGCCTGACACCTCAATCTTCATACTATATATATAGTTTTGAATCTTCGCAATCTTCATTGTACTGTTTTAAAATACTAGCCAAAGATGTCAATTATTTTACTCTTCATTTCCCTTACACCTTTTCAATTTTAGATATTATGGACATCTTATAATATAAATCTTGAAGTGTACGTTTTAAGCCTTCACATCCCAACTTACTGATGTCATAATTTTTATGAGGACCACAACACTTATGAAATTGATAAAGATTCTGTTTTCCTCAAAATCGAGAGCCTTATCAATACTATCTCAATACCACTATAGTTTGTCACGTCAAGCATTGAGACAGAAATTTAGCATAGTTTGTACAGGCCATAAAAATCACCACAATGAGATTGGAGGTCTATTTAATACCAACTTGACTAGAACTAAGTCTGGGGTGGCGCTGCAGTGCACTTTTGTGACGTCACCACCCATTGTCTGTCAGATTGACAGCATCACAAATGTCAACATTTTGTGAAATTTGACTGCCATTTCCATAAATAGTCAAATATCGGACAAAAAGGGCACCAAAACATCGTGAAAACGTGATATTCATATTACAAATGAGCTAAGCTATACATAGGTATGTGTATTTCTCCTGTGGGGCTTGTGGTTGCCGAGATATTTGGGCAAACGTCTGTCCTCTGCTTGACGTGACAAACTATATCTTCTCGATACTGACACCATCTCAATACCAATACCATCCTAACACTGATTGCTGATACCTTTCTGATACCAATGCCATCCTGATACAATTACAATTCCAATAGCAATATGATACCAAAGCCATCCTGATACTGATTGCTGATGCCATCCCAATACACCTACCATCCTGATATACAAATGTAGATACCATCCTGATACTGATACCATCCTGATACTGATACCATCCCAATACACAAGCCGTCCTGATATACAATGTAGATACCATCCTGATACTGATACCATCCCAATACACAAACCATCCTGATACTGATACCATCCCAATACACAAGCCGTCCTGATATACAAATGTAGATACCATCCTGATACTGATACCATCCCAATACATAAGCCATCCTGATACCAATACCATGACACTGATACCATCCCACTACTGACACCATCCTGATCAGTCGATATGGTTGACAACTGGATATCGTTACCATCCCAAATTCCCGATAGAATACCATCCTGACACTGATCTAACACTGATCCATCCTGACACTAATACCATCCTAATACAGATACTGTCCCGATACTACCAATACCAACTGGATACCGATTCCTCCAGATATCAATACTGTCCTGATACAGATACCGTCCCGATACTATGAGTACAAAAGTATACCAATACCTCCAGATACCATATCATCAATACCATCCAAATACCAATACCATCCCTATAATGATAATACCGGCTATTATAGTAACCAGGTAGGCCAATCAAATCAGAGCACCTCTTGTTTTGGACTTTTGCCATCCCATACAAGCACATCACAAGAGCAAGTTCAAGTTGAAGGGTTCATTTTGAAACTGTTTAAGACATTTTTCCTTAAAAAGCTGAAACTAAAATACAGTTATATTACAAAGCTCAGTATATTAAAATATAGCCATACAGTCAATAGAGAATTTACCACAACAAAATAACATTAATGTGGCTATCATGATATGAACATCACCAGGGAGATCACAAGCAATTAAGGATGGCATGTCATGACAAACTAATGACAAACGAATGATGTAATTTTGGATGTAAACAATTTGACAACAAACAAATATAGGCCTACAGGAAAACCACTGGCACTCTCATAAACGTGTTTATCCTGGATATGTACAATAACTCAATGAGTGACACTGTAAATTACTGTTTGACATCTATGTATTTGATCTATGATCACAATAATTTAACATTTCCTGCAAAGCAAAGTATTTTCTGCTCAGAATCTCATGTGAAATATTTTTTTAATTATGAGTACTTACATTGAGTGCAATTCTGTAAGCACCTGTCATTCATTGGCAGTAATTCCTCAACTGCACATCTTCTAAAACTTTTTATTTTACTTGCACATTTTTAAGTTAATCATCAAGTGTTTTTAAAATGTTTGATTGTTTACATTGTAGTATGATTGCTAACCATTCAACTTTCAAGTACAGCATTCTCGTACTTAAGTATTGATTAGTTGTACAATAACCATAACAGCCACAAGCTGATAATGGTGTCAAACAGGGAGGCCTTATCAATCAATACCTAGACTATATTTAACCAAATTGAATTACCTGGTATATCCCCGAGGCTGGGATAATAAGTGTGATTTATTTAATCGTTTATTGATTGATTGGTAAGTATTGTTTTGGCAGGAGTTTTATAGAGATCTATATGTCTAGATTAGCTCAGTTGGTAGAGCCCTATTGTGGGTCCCCGGTTTGATTCCAGCTATAAGCTCTGGTCCCAGTCTTCATAAATTGTCCAATGTTTCTCAGGTTAATTGGACCATTCTGGTACCTGTCATGATTGGACCATCTGGACGGCAGTTTCAATTTTCCTTCGCCTCATGGCTGTGTCCTCCTCTAGTCCTAATTAGCCTACAGGAGTAGAGTGCATGAATTCAGGACGTAGAGCCTAAATAATGATTAATCATCCTTCCTTCTATTTCACAATCATCCATCCACTATAATCTCATAACCTTTTTGAAGGACATTTTGGTATGGATGGTTAACATAGACAGAGAGTAAATCTGGTTGTATGTCCATGCATGGCTCCATACCATCAGAATTCAGAAAGTAAGAAAAGCTGTAGACCCCAGACATTCAGCATCATAGGTAAGGTATCCAGGTTTGTTTCTATGGTAACTAAAAGCAAAATATTAAGTTTTTGTGTTCACGTGTATGCAGCTTTGCATCCTAAGGTAAAGAAGCAATAATAGCCAGAAAAAAAAAACTTTAAAAAATACAAAAAGAAAAAGGAAAACGGGGAAAACAAAAGGGAAAGAGGAAACGAAAGAATCCCCAGGTAAAAATCAGAGGAGAAATGAAAGAAAATGTTGAATTTAGGGGTACAAAAAAACATGTTAACAGCCTCTTCTTGACTTACAGTACAGATGTACCAATGAATCATGAATGCTTTAGACCTGACGCACAGTACTTGTAAATTATTTCTCTGTAACCAATAACAGTGACTTCAACTGGCTTGCTTTATAGAGCTTAGAGCTTACAGTAGAGCTCAGTAGTGTCTTCGTTAATTTATGTAACAAGCCATACCATTTTAATTCTAGTGTCATAGAAGACAGGATATAAATAGTGGTGTAAAAAGAAATGAAAAACATAGGCTGCGCGGCAGCATACCCTCGGCTAATCAGTGGGTATTATTATCCACTTGCAGGGCCGTTCACTAGAGCATTAGCAAAATTTTAAGGGCTGCTGATTTTCCATATAGGCCCTTGTTTACAAGGCCAAGGGCCGATATTGTCAATAACAGCCCTCGTTTACATCACCAGGGCTGCTATAGTCATAACGGCCCTTGTTTACAAAGTCGGGGGCCCTTATAGTCTATAACGGCCCTTGTTTATTTTTCTTGATGCCAATCTCGAGTTGACAGGTCTTGGTGGAAAATCAGAACAGAAAAACCTAGTAAGTGGATAATAATAGTAATAACACTACTTTTTTTTCGGGCGCTATGCTGTTTGAATGGCCCTCGGTCTTGTCCTGCAGCCCTCGTGATTGCACAGCAGCCCTCGCGCTGCTCGTGCTGCTTTGAATCACTTGGGCTGCTGGACATGACCTTGGGCCATTCAAACAGCATAGCGCCCTCAAAAGTAGTGTTATTGTTATATTCTGGAGGTAGTGAAATCAAGTGGCCCTCAGGAGGTGGGCTTTGAGGGGGCAAGGTCCCTAAAAACTTTAAATTGATGTCCGTTTCCACCAGGTCACAGCAAGTGCCATAATGAAAATCTGTAAAAAATGAAGTGAGAATCAAGGCCAAAATTTGTTTTGGCAATTTGTTGAATTTCCATCACCACAATGTTTTTCAAGAGTTTCCCTGACTTTCCGTAACTGCAGGGCAAACACTTAAATACAGTTAAAAAAACTTAAGCAATACTTGATTTGTAAACAAAGACAGGGTTTTGAGGGGGGAGGTTTGGTCTAGTGGTAGCATGCTGGACAACCAATCGCTGGATCCAGGGTTTGAATCCAGCGCTTGCCGGGTTACCTGGGCCAATGTTGGATGGCTGTTTCAGTCATCCTTTACCTCATTGCCGTGTCCGCATCCTGTCCCAATTAACCTATCAAGTGCTTAAATACAGGATGTAAAGCCCAAAACATCCATCCATCTTAAGAAATACTGTTCTTTTATTGCATACAGAAGTTCGTTTTTAAAATTTGATTAATTTTAAAATTAAAATTATTGGATATGACTGAAATTTGTATACACCCATTCTATGAAATCTACAGATCTAATAGTAATATACAAATATTGTATGTTATTAATGCAATATCAAAATCCAGTTGCACAAGGAAATTAATTATTTGATCAGTCAGTCAAACAATTAATTAAGCAATCAGCAGATCAGTCAATCAAACCACCCTGGTTTTATACCAGGTTGCCAGCCTTCAACTTCGGATAAAAATGAGAAATTTGGTTGAATCTGTGATAAGTGATAACACATGGAAAGAGACCTTTTTAAAAAAAAAAAATCTGTTAAAGTCAGTTTAAGGATTCCATTAACGCAGCAATAAATGCAATTGATGTCGTGGAAAATATGTCTGGTGAAGCAGGAACAATCACGGAAAAACACAGAGAATTTTCTCCAAAGCTTACTGTGCACTAAATTATATAATTTTAGCTATCTTTATTTAGTTTCATATCAAATATTAGCTCCAATAGGCCTACATGTAAAATAGAAGAATAATTCTAATAAAGCAGCTTCCAATCAAACACTGGAACAACCTTGCTGACCACATTTACAAATAGATAACAACCAGGGCCAGGTGACAGTCAGATTATATGTCCGAATAACAATAAAAACAAAAGCTCCGTAAAGTGGCACATTCAGTCCTATTAGCTGAATTTAGGTGTTTTTGACGCTAAGACAATAAGACAATATGTCTGAATCTCTTTGATGACATGTTGATCTATCTATCTATCTATCTATCTATCTATCTATCTATCTATCTATCTATCTATCTATCTATCCATCTATGTATGCATCTATCAATCTATCTATATATATCTATCTATCTATCTACATGTGTCTATCTATCTATCTATCTATCTATCTATCTATCTATCTATCTATCTATCTATCTATCTATCCATCTATCTATCTATCTAGTCTATCTAGTCTTAGCTATTCTTATCATAAATTACAAATATGGAATATGGGTCTAAAAACATAAATTATAGATAAGATGTCTCCAACCAAAACCATTGTAAATAGTAAGACTAAAACAAGGTTTATGCCAGTATATATATATATCATATAATCTTTTAAGCAAGTTGCTAGTTAATACAAAGGTTAAATGCTGGTCAAACTTTGAAGAATAACAATAGCTCTAATGAAAAACAAAACAAAAGAAACATGTCCAAACTCTGTGTACAGCCTGTATGGGCTACAAAAAGTCATATATCTCAGCTTCTACTTGGCCTAAATTTTTTTATCCAAATTGGAAATTTCTTTATTTGTTCAATATAAAACTACAAAGTTGGTACCAATGCAGTTTGGACATATTTCTAAGAAAAAAGAAAATTTATTAAAAAGTTGAGGGTGCTGTGCACTGCTTTTGTGCTCCTTTGTTCCTAGCTTTGGTCACTGGAGAGGATTAGTGACACAATGTTACATAACATGAATGGCTGGAGGGGAGGGGTACAATGCAGCACAGACAAAGTGTCTCCAGGCCCATTCAACAAAAACTGGACCCCTTCCAATGATGACACTTTTACCCCCTAAACAATATTTCTTTAAAATGCTAAAAATACAATTGGAGTGAGTTTTTAAATGAATTAAAAGACAGATTTATCCAATAATGTCTTAAAATGTAAAATTACACACTGAAATTTGCATAAGTGGGGTTTGCATCCCAAGTAATTTTCTTTAATAACCCTCTGTAGGCCTATATACATAGTGGTCTTATTACCAGTCTGTCTTATATGTTCTACTTTTAAAATTTTCATTAAAGACCAAAATAAAAGTAAGCTGACAGTACTTCATATGTTAAAATGTACATAACTGTGGTTAGATTTAAACCATTAAGTTAGAATTGAGAGTTTAAGATTTTTTGTCAAAGGATTAGCAGGGAAGAAAGTCACCCTGTGACATAACATTACATAATCAAGACTTCTCCAGTGCTCCATTCAACAAAAGCCAATCTGTCTGATTCATTCACATTTAATATTCATGCAAACAACTAAATAAAAGGGGCTAACATTAATTTATCTTCTAATATTTACATCACTGAATTAGGATATTAACCATAAAGTTATAATGATTGAGAGTTAAAGATTTAGTGTCAACATTTTAAAATATTAACACACAAATGCATATTTTTGAATACTTAATTAAAGCTTTGAAAGTCCACATAATTATGTATAAAATGTATATATCTCCTATTGATAATATTTCATGAGGAGAGGTAGAAAAAGTCAAATTTAGACATTATTGTGGCAAATTTGATTGACCAGGGCCAACATTTACTGATATATGATTATCTGAAATTCCTTAATTTTTATCTAATTTTGTTAATATTGACCTCTGCTGCGAATAAAATTTTCATATTGTTCAAAATCAGCATGATGATGATGTAGAACATGTCAGGTTTATTTTGACAAAAAAATGTCAACGACTGGTATGACATCAGAAGGAAATGGAGAGTAAATAAACATTTTAATGATTTTTTGCATTTTTTCAATCATACATTTCAATGGAAAAAATTGCAACAACTCATGCAATGGCTGTGAATATTAGTCAATAGTGTGTCTAACTACAATAAGACCTAAAGTTAACTAACTTACCCATTACCATTTGGCTTTTCACGCAGAAATGTTGGAAAATTGGGATTTTTTCAAATTTTTGGGTTTTTATAAAAATTCATAGGACCAACATTCCAACTGATTAGAGATGTTTAAAGAGGCATACGTTAGACACCTAATTGGAAAATTTCATAGATTTAACTTCAAAATTAACTGAATCATACAAGTTTAAAATAATAGTATTTTTTCATATTTTTGGTAAATTGTCGTCCATTCAACTTTCTCAGAGCATTTAGACCCACAAAAAACACATCTTGCGTATTTAATACATACAATATGCAAATTTCAGTGCCAAAAGTACTGCAATTTTTTAGTTCTGTCCCAGAAACAAACAAAAAAACAATTTTTCACATTTTTCAATGATTGTGATAAAAGTATTAATGTCATGGGGATTAGACCTATGAAAGGCTAAACTGGGATAAAAGATACCATATTTACCCAAAAATGATGAATATGCATGCCATAGTTTAGGCTTGACACTCAATACACAAAAAAATATTTTTTCACATTTTTCAATAATTGTGAGAAAAGTATTTATCTCATGTGGATTAAACCCCTAAAAGGCACAACTAGGATAAAAGATATAATAATGTCCCAAAAATAAAAAGTATACATTCCATAGTTTTGGCATTACTCCCAATACACAAGTGGGACGCCCGTTATCCGGACGCCCGTTATCCGGACGCCCGCCCGCCCGTCCGCCCGCCCGCCGGACAAATTTTCCCAAAGTAACTACAATACCCGTCGGCAATGTATACATTGCCGAGGGTAAAAAGAGTACAATGCATAGTCATATACACGTGTGCAAAAATATGAAATTAGCATACTGAAATGATGGCAAAATACAATAACTATGAGTAAAGTGCACTGAAAATTGTAACTATAGCCAAAAGACTGAAGCACAATAAAATATTGATGGAGACCTTTTCATTACTTCCATCTAATCACTGCTAAAATAACATTATCTTTTTTTTTTTTTTTTTTTTTTTTTTTTTTATTACGACAAGGAAAATGTCACATCTGACACATTTGTCAAAACAGAAAACAACAAACATACAATAAATGGTTCAAGTTTAAAAAGACATAATCAATTTCAATCTTACAAAATATCTATACAATTTAAGGTTCCAGCCAATTAAATAAATGTTAATTCTAAGACATGACAAATCAGTAAATTAAATCACAATGGGCTATATATATATATACATTTAAAATGAAATGCAAAACGACAGACTATATCATTAAACATCAATACTAACAAGAAATTTACCTATAGTTTTTAATAATTGGGGTTCTCGTGATGTCATAATAGCTAAAAATTTTTCAAAATTATCGAGTTGATCAAAGTTGCATATTATATTAGATGATATAGTAATAAGATTTTCCCTGTCTAATCCATGACTAGGACATAACAATAAACAATGTATTTCATTTTCAACTTCATTTAAATCGCACTTATTACAAATTCTGTTTTCTACAGGCAACTTAGGGCTTTCATGTCTTCCAGTTTCAATTCGAAGGTTGTGAGAGCTAGTGCGAAATCTCGCAATTTTAGTGTATAATTTCCTGTTAATATTATGTAGTAAATAAGGTTCTATTCTGAAATCAGTCTTCATTAATTTATAAGTTCTAAGTTTTGGTTGTTTAGTCAAGTCATTCATTTCTTGGAAAAAATCATTTTGATATTTTTGGTATAGTACCTCTTTAAACATCTTAGAGAACGTTTCATTTATTAGGTCTGTCTCATTAATTTCTCCAAATTGTATATTGTTGTTCTCTAGTACCTGTTTTATTTTGCTGAACCAGCATGTTCGTGAAGGTATATTTTTCTGAAAATTCAAACATTTTTTAAGAACATTATCATCTGGTCTTTTCTCAAGTTTAAGCCAATAATTGATCATTCTCATTTGTTGTCTAAGATGCAAAGGAAACTTCCCTGTCTCGCCATAAACTGCAAGTGTGGAAGTTTGCTTTCTTACACCTAACATATGTTTTAGGTAACCGAGTTGTACTTTCTCTATTTCATTTATAGGTTTTGATTTTGTCCATAATTCACAATTGTATTCCAGAATTGGCAAAATATAAGTATCGAACATTTTCATAGACAATTGCGGAGTAATGTAACCAAGAGATTGTTTAGTGTCACCTTGCAGTGCAAAAATAGCTTTGTGAGCCTGTGTCACAAGATAGTCTGTCATTTCATTGTGAATATTGTAATTATTTGTAAGCACATGACCAAGATATTTAAAATTTACAACCTCTTCAATTTGCTGTCCATTATAGTAGACAGAAAAATCAGTAGATCGGTTTCCAATCTTCATTACTTTAGTTTTATTTACATTCACAATAAGATGCCATTTACTGCAAAAATTATGGAAATTATTTACACATGACTGCAACTGTTCAGCTGAATTGGCCAGTAACACTATATCATCTGCATAAGCAATATGAGTTATATTGAAAGTGTCAATGGTAATACCGTCTTTTTTCTGTAAGTATCCGGGCAGATCCGAAAGATATTCATTAAATAATTTAGGGCTCAAGATACCGCCCTGCAATACACCACATTTACTGTCAAATGTATCACCCATAATGCCTGACTGACAAACCCTAGCTTTAGCTTTATCATACATACTCATTATCATTTTAAGCATCTTTTCACCAATATTTTGATTAATCAATTTATAATAGAGAGCACTTCGATTAATATAATCGAAAGCCTTAGTAAAATCTACAAAACAAAGATAAATAGGTTTACGCTTAAATTGTTGAGATTTGATAACAGTGTCTAGAACAAATACAGAATCAGTAGTGCTGGCATTTGGTGTAAATCCAAATTGAAAAGGATCATCTATTCCTAAGGCTTCATTTTTAAAATATAGTCTACTGTTAAGAATAGAATCAAAAAGTTTGGCCATGACAACATTTATTGTAATTTTCCTATAATTATCAGGATTATCTTTATCTCCCTTTTTATGCAATGCTTTGATTAATCCTTCAGACCATTGGCTTGGGTATTCACCTCTTTGAAATATATAATTGAATACAGAGCAAAAAGGTGTTATCAGCTTTTCATTTGCATATTTATAAAACTCTGCCGGAATTCCATCTACACCTGAAGCTTTGTTGTTTTTTAACTTCCGGAAATGTAATGAGACTTCTTCTGTAGTTATTTTACTATCACAAATTTGTTGCGAAACAGAATTGTTACATATGTATGATTTAGACTGCAGTGAGTCAACAATATATTTCATATGTTCAGTGTCGAAGAAATCACGTTCCGGAGGATATGACTGCTGTTCAAAATATGTATGAAAAGTTTCTAGATCTGGACCAGAAGTTTGAATGTTGTTTGATCTTTTCAACTTTTTCCATTGCTTCCAACATTCTGACTGATTTTTGCTGAGAAAATTTAGCATGGTTTGCCTATTATTATCTTGAAACTCTCTCTTTTTTCTCTGTATTACTTGCTTGTATTTTTTATTTAGGAGTTTATATTTAACCTTGTTACATACAACTGACAAATCATTTTGTTTTGCAAAATCGTTAGTGACTTTACGATGATATTTACATTCTTGATCAAACCAATTATTAGTTGGAAAAGTATTCTTTGAGGACCTGGACTTCCTCAGTTTGAAAGTAGACTGAATATTTCCTGTCACATATTCATAGACTGTATCAATTACAGCATCAACACCAGCATTCCTGGCAATATCGCATCCCAATTTAAATAGATTATTTTGGGAGATATCGGTCTCAAAATTTAAAAGATATTCCGTAAGTTTTTCAGAGTCAAAAACAAATTTTTGAAGACTGTTCTCGGAATTTCTAGTTTTATCGGGGACATCCATGATGTAATGATTTTTGCAACATGGAATACTAAAGCAGAATGTAAGAGGCGTATGATCCGATTCAACAAGTTTACATACAATGTTAAAACTTTCCAAGACGTTAAACATACTTTCACTGCATAATAAATAATCAATGACACTTTGTCCTAAAGGAGTATGACAGGTAAAGTGTTCAGTTTCATTTGGATCAAAATAACCATTCATTATTCTGATATTGCTAGTTTTACAAAGTTCAATGAGGTCCTTTCCATAATTGTTTATGGTTTTATCTTTAGATTTCCTTAGGTTTTGAGACCACATAGAATTTTTTCTTGTGTTATTACACAAAACAGTATTTAAATCAGCAATAACCTGCTCAGAATCTTTGCCAACTATGTCACTTTCAAAGTCATTTAGTAGCCCACACCTACTGTTGAAATCGCCACAAAGTGAAACTAATGGTGTTGTGTCGAGATACGTGGCTAAATCATTCCTAATTTGAGTGAATAAGTCTAAACTGTAGCTACTATAAATGTTAATACTACTTCCCAAGGGAGGGATATAGACACCACCAAGATACATTTCTTGATTAAAGAATTTTATCTTTAACCATATAATATGTTCATTTGATTTGACTATAGAAACTATTTTGCTGTTATATAAGTCATATTTTATTAGGACTGCAATGCCACCAGATGGTCTCCTAGCTTTTGGGTGTATAAAGCTTCTCTGACAATGAAAGTAGTAAAAGCCGTCTATCTGAGGGTCATAACTATCTAATTTCATTGTTTCATAAAGAAAAACAATATCATTTTTTAAAAGAAGTTGTCTGATTTCATCTAATTCAAATTTTTTTCCAATTCCTTGAATATTCCATGACATCACATTTAATAGATTTTCATTAACACAATCGTAATTATTTTCCGATGGATAACTGAGGATGTGTAGTGAGCTATTTATGTCTAAAAATTCACTTTCATTTACCATACAAGTGTCTAAACAAATATTATCAACCACTCCTTCTCTTAAGTAATCATCATTGAAATTTCGACATAGTAATGACTGTTCTAACAATGGCTGAGACTGGAACCAGTTCACAGAGAAAACTTCTTAACAATACGCGAAACAGTGAAACATAATTTATCTTTAGATACATTTGACATGTGAATATTGTCTTTGAGACGAGCTCTTGAATTGTCAACAAATTCGACAAGTCGGTCATTGCAGGAAATTACTTCAAGACGATGGTTTATTTCACGAATGGTGTTCTGTCGATAGTTGTTGCCCGCTTGCGGTAATCCAGACAAAATGATACGAGACCACGGGAACTGTTGTTTTGCTTCTTTTACAAGATGTTCAAGTCGGGCACTTATCGCTTCGGCTGTGAGACCATTGGCAGCCTCAATATCTCCAGCAATTAGAAGTACACTGTCAGGAGATTTCGTAGTCTTGACATGTTTTAGTCGCGACATAATGTAGGGAATGGTTCCACCGGGGATGGTGTAACCTACAGCATCAATTCCTCGACTATTGAGGCCTTGAGCAACTCCTCTAGCATTGGAGTTTCCTAGAACAAGAGTTTTCTGACGGGTTGAGGTTGGGGCACCGAATTTTGAAGGGGAGTTCGAGGAGACGTCATTCTCTTGAATTGATGGAATTGATGAGACAGGCATTGATGTAGTAGGTACCTGTTCACCAAGTTTGTCTCTGAGTTCCTCAAGCAGTGTGCCCATCATGTTACGGCCAAGTAAATCTGCACCACAGCCCCAGTAGGAGTCAGTGTCTATGTTGTGAATAAGGCGTTTACGACCAGTCTTCAACAGGGATTCTGTGAATTTAGCACACTGGTCTGCCTTCGCCTGCAGGACGTCCGCCATAATGGAATGCTTAGATTCATGCCACTGTTCACATTTTTTTACTCTTTTACTGATGAATTTGGCTTCAGTAGGGTGGCTTGCCATCAAGATATTTCTGGCGATATCTGGTCTTGAATGAAAAATTGCCATCCTATGCTGAAATGCCTGTTCGGCACTAGAGAATGTGATGCCCTTGTACGAAAATTTGAACTTAAAAAAATTGGAAAGAATGGGCAAGTTTCCATTTGAACGAAAGAGTAGAACGTCTTGATTTGTAAGTGCCTCTTTAACAGTAGCAGTTTGGCACAGCTTGTCACTCGTCTCTGCAGACAAGGTCTGTGTCGACGATTCTTCAGATGTTTGATCTGGTCTGACCAGAATCCGACTAGATAGGCTACGGTGGCCCATAGACATATTTGGAGTGGACGACAAAGGCCCCAGTTCACAATCATCAACAGAGTTGCCAGAAAATTCTGAAAATGGGGTGTTGAACAACGGAGACTGTGTTCCCATGTCAGACATTGTGGAATTAAAAACACCAGGGGACAGTTGTGTGTCAGGGATCACATCCTGGGATTGTGTTAATTGTGTATCAGAAATCACATTCTGGGATTGTGTTTCAGGGATGGTATCAAGGGACGGACTATCAGAAATTTGATCGACATCTTGTGATTGTGAAACAATTTGAATAGAATTATCACCCACTACAGGCTGATTTTTTATCACCACATTTCGCTTCGGTGTGTCAAAGTGTAGGTCACTGTCAGTCAAAGTTGAAGTCAGGTCAATCGAACCATTAGTAATTTGAGTGGGATAGATGAAATCCTCATCTTGACGTTTTTGTTTATTGCGTCGGGGTTGTACGCGACGAGAGGTAGTAGGTGTCGGTGACAAAAAATCCACAATTTGTGAAATAGCCGATTGCAAAGATGCCATTTTGGCACAATTAACGTGTAAAATTTGACAAAAACATTAGCTCTATCCTTCACATAGTATTAGTAAGGCCTTAGCCGTGGTTTACTGCCCAGGCCTTAACATACCATGTATCTAGCGACAATAAAGTATTTCTAATACTACAATAATAACCAAGCTTGTTCGTAGAGATATGTAAGTTAGTTTTAGCTGTGGCACCGAAGTTTTATAAAATGAAATTTAGACGCCTTAAAGTTATGAGGTATTTAGATTCTAATGTTATGGCCTTAGCCGTGGTTTACTGCACAGGCCTTAACATACTATATCTAGTGGTAGTGAAGTAGTTTTTAAACTTCAATAATAACCAGCTTGTACGTAGAAATATGTAAGTTAGTTACAGTTTTAGCTGTGGCACCGAAGTTTTATAAAACGAAATTTAGACGCCTTAAAGTTATGAGGTATTTAGATTCTAATGTTAATGGCCTTAGCCGTGGTTTACTGCCCAGGCCTTAACATACTATATCTAGTGGTAGTGAAGTAGTTTTTAAACTTCAATAATAACCAGCTTGTACATAGAAATATGTAAGTTAGTCACAGTTTTAGCTGTGGCACCAAAGTTTTATAAAATGAGATTTCAATGCATAAAAGTTAAGAAATATTTAGATTGTAATGGTTAAAGCCTTAGCCGTGGTTTACTGCACAGGCCTTAACATGGATATTGAGAAAATCTAAATTTGCATTGAGTAATAAGTGAGTAAGTCACAGTTGCAGTTTCAGCTGTGGCCCCTGTATTTCTTACTGGTGTACTTGAAATTTCATAAAGTTAGATTATAGTCGCACTTAGATACGTATTTAGATTATAGTGGTAAGGCCTTAGCCGTGGTTTACTGCACAGGCCTTAACACGCTGACTATTGTGACATTTTTCTCACACATCTCAGCGATCTCGCAGAATGTTTATTCTGATGCGCTTGAAGAATAAGTCCCTTCAATTGATTCGCCCAAATTACTTTCAGTTCACGAGAAGCATGCAGGCCATCATGCAGATAGGTGGATGAGAAACGGGCATATCGAATTTTCTCCTTTCCTCTCCGTTTGATAGAATAGGAGAGTGATGCCTTTGCAAGATTGACAGAAAGGTAGTTTTCAGATTTACAATAATTTTGCAATGAATTGTTGATAATCTGGATATCTTCCAAAAGATTGTTCTGTTCAGCTTGTAATCTGGAGGCTAATTCAGGGAATTTTTCGAGGAATTCTTTTTCATTAGTTTTGCTTGCAACAGTGAAGTACTTGGTCAGACACGCAGGTGTAATAGTTGACACAACTGTGTTGTTATACCTTGAGAGTATGTCACGAAACGCAGCCGTAACTTCTTCAACTTTGTTGGTGTTATTAGTGTAAGTCAGTAATTGATATTGACCGTAAACTGTTTTTACTGTCAAATTGCAAATTCCTCCCAAAATAATTACTAGATCATAATATTTATAATCACTGGAGACTTTGTGTTGAATATCAGCAAGAGTGCCACCACTTATAGCAGTTATTGTAACACTAATTCTCTCTGGGACTTTGGAAACACAGTCAGCAATAATTTTATTGAAGCCCTTGCCTCTAGAATCAGAAATGATCAAAACAGAAAACATTTCAGGGCCAGGGCGACATTTCAATGTTACAATCACAGAGAACTCTGTGGTTACAATTGTCAATTCTATTTGTATCCAGGTGGCAGCATAGGCTTGTAATGAAAATGTTTCAGCACATTTACTCCTGGTGTAAATTTTCGGAACTGTTTTTCTTCCAACTTTCAGTCTGTTAAATCGTAACAAATACAGTCAGTTACGCCTCACCAGGAAGGAGAAACATGATCATTCATGTCTATGTCCATTCAGGCAGTAGTTGTACACTTTCCATGGTGTTGACACCTCCAGAACATCGGAAAGTTCACGAAATTGTCAGGATCTCACTCGCATCAGTTGTGATCTCAAAGCGACACCTGGTGATTTATCAATAATAACCATTATCAATAATAACCATTATCAATAGGCCTATTAAAGATATAGTCAGTGGAATATCACAGACCACTGTTGAAGATATAATCACTAATAGACCCAGAAGCCGTTTAATTTCAGAAAAACAGATGGCTTGACAGTTCTTTGAATGGCTAAGCCGGCTAGCCATTTTTGATAACGGCTGATTACGGCTCACAGATGATGTGGCTTGAAATGGCTTAGAGTGGCTAAGTCACCATAACATAGGTGAGGCTCTGGATGGGGCAGTTATAGGGGATGGGGAATTCAAAAGTAAAATGGCCGAGGGACAGGTATTCAAAAGTATAATGGTCAAGGGACACATGGGGGACATTAAACCCCATCCAGAGCTGAGGGATATGGAATTCAAAATAACGCTTATCAATGAGACATTATGCTATACTTTAAGAATTTTCAACAATTGTTATAAGTGTACATGCATAGGCATAGGATAGACTCTCCATTAAGGGGGGGGGGCAGTCCATAATTGGGTCAATGGGGCTCTCTGCCTGAATTTCTCAAATCTTTGTCAGAATGCAATGTCAATTTAAAAGGTTGCCAGATTTTTTTTAGAGGAGAGACTACCCCCTTGGTTTCTACATCTATGCTTAAATGTTTATCAGGAGATACCTCTGAGATAGACCTTGAAGAAGTACCAATCTGCCACATACTCAAATCAATATATATTGCAGCTGCAATGTAAACTTCTAACTTTAATAAATTCACTGGGCTTCATCTGCAAACTCAGGAAGGTGCTTCAGTAATGCTTCATGCAATTTCCAGACCAAATCTACTTTTTGGCAATTTTGGTAAAAATACCACATGCATAAATTTGAAAGAACAGTATGTTCTTACTGTTTTTGAAAAACATTCACTCAACTGAGTAGTGAGGCTGATATTGTTTCACAATTAGGCCTACAATAATGCAAATATTAAATTACCTGAATATGCTCATCACTCAGAATTAACTCAAAACTCAGATATATACCTACAGCATGCTAGGGTCTATGGGATTTCCCGAATGCCCATAATATAAGACAAATAAGAGCAAGTATTCTACTGTTGTGAATGTTGATAGGCCTAAAGTCAACTTTCATCAAAAATATCTGTAACATTTTATCTATATATATATTACACTTACGCACGTGATCACAAGCAAGTGACGTCATCCCCGGTCACAGGACTCTTTATGGCTAATACTCAATCCACGGCCCTCTGTTTCCCCTGAAACGTTAATTTTCCACTATTCTGCTTCACAAAACACCTAAAACTGTTGTTTATCGCTGTTTTTACAGCTGTGTTTACGCTGTTATAAGCGCTGCTCCGCTCTATTGTAGTTCCAATTTCCGCCACGGCGCCACTGTCTCACAGCTACGGCAGTTCTGATCTACTGACCCAGAGCTGTTTAAGATACAAGATTACAACTGTTGTCCATTCATTTTACACAGAGGGACTCTGTTAATAGCAATTGAAGTTTTCCCCCAAAACACCTGCCAACACCCCTGTAAGGTGTCAAAGGTGTGAAGATATAAGTGCAATTACTGCCTATTTGCCCTGAGCAGCTAATGCTTCTTATCTGCAAGCTTCACAATTTCAATAGTGCCTGTCTTTTGTTGTTATAGAAAGCACAAGGTCAACTAACAATTGATCCTCAAACACACTCTGCAAGGCCCTATTGATCTCCTGTGTGTCGCCATTTATACACATCTTAATTTACAAGATATCAAAAGCCCTCTTCATCTGAGCACTGTGTCAAGGCATCTGCACATCTACACACAAAATAATTATTGACTACTTTCTTCAAATCTTTATTTACAACATATCACATCTTCACTTCACTTTACTGCATTCTTTTCTTCCCACGCACCTTTGTGCTTTCTCATATCAAAATGCCTCATATTTTCCAGCTGCTCAACTGACAAATGCTCTTTACTTTTTCCCAGTCCTCTTTCATTTCACAGCTCCCTCTCATGCACTTATAGATACATGTATCTGACCAGTCTCATTCACTTTCACATGCATAAAATCACTTGGTCCCTCAATGAATACACTTACAATGCCTTCTACATGTTATCCACCCAAATTAACTTTTGCACATTGGTTTTCAACTCATGGGCCTTCAAGCTCCTGCCACAAGAAAAATACCGACACAGTTGACGCTCATGCAAGCGCCTGCACCTTCTTATAAGTTACTATAAATCACATTTTTCCCATCTGCCTGATGTCTTACAACTCGATCATATCTCCCTAACTTTTCCTCTTTTCCAGGCTCCCCTATCTTACTGGGTATATAAATACTTTCCATATTATATTTATTTAATGAATTCCACACACAATCACCATTTTCAATGGGTATATTCTAGTAGTTTATACTGCAGTTTGGCCTAGCGTCATCCCATGTTGATAACTTTTATACCTTTGCAATCGTCTTTTCAAGACGATTCCACTGATACCAAATATGCCTAGGAAAAGTTAAGACAAACGGCTCACAAAATTAATGACTGCTCATGGCTTGAAATAGCTGAAAGATTTTTCAGTTGGCTCAGCCAAAAGATTAAAGTGGCTGGCGTGGCGGCTGCTGGCGGCGGCTTCGGGGACTAATCACTAAAATATGACTTAATCTATTTTAAAAAAACGCCACCAATTGCCTTTAGAAAAGATTGGTATGCATTGAACTATTAAACGTATTGATGAAATCTTCCATTACAAATGTTTGAAAAATTTCAAGAAAAACCTATTTTTAAATATTTTGCCAATATATATATAGAGCCTAATAGAAAAATGTCCAAACTTATATATCTTTCGCTAATTAAAACGACAGAGATATTTGCATTTTATGTTTCATCTCCATTTGCAGTCAGGAAAAAAACTGTTTTAACAAGCTGCAAAGCAGACCTCAGATTAGGTTTTCTTTACTTCTTTGAAATCAGCGATTTCCAGGATTTCTAGGAAATAAAGATAATTCAATATAATCTCCAGAAGCTACAAATACTATGCTGTCAGTTTTTTATGATCAGTCCCCTATAAATCAAATAATCAATTCAGAGATCAAAAGAGGTCAATAGATAAGGAGGTAGATAAGAGGAGATAAGAATAGATAAGGAAAAGGTAAACATGGTGAAACAGGTCCAATATCTGAATAGGGATCATAATCATCATATGGAAGAATCTAACCAACCCAAAAACAAAAGGGTTTCTTTTTGTTGATGGTGTATTACATGCTAATTCACCAACCATTAGATTAAGATAATTAGCAGATTTAGATAAGGATGGGTGGGGGTTTTACGTCTTTTATTTATTCAAGCACTCAAGATTGTAACTAACTATGAGGACACATCAATCAGGTGAATTAAATAACATTGGGCCTGTGTTTCACTTATAAATACTATGACCCATACCTAACTCCAACCACAGCAATGAGAATTAGCTGCCATTGTTATCCCACATGCCTCAAGTATCGGCCTTTATGACCCAATATATATCCTCTCATCGGATGAGAATTCATTGTTCCACAAGCAGTTGAGGATGTTTAGCATTGATGCAATGGCACCATTTCATGCGTTTCACTTACTTACAGGCGGCACTGTATAGCCTATAGATATGTCTACATGCTAGACTACCTAGTCTACCTTCAATTCTTTTAGAAAAATGTTTGTTTTTTAAAAGACTTTCAATATATAGCCTGAGGATGTTTTTGTCTGGTTCGGGAAAAGTTAAGCTTCAGCTTGCCTCTAGCTGGCTGTAAGCTTGATAAATGGAAGAATTATGAAGTATGGTAAAACTGTAAGCTAACTTTGCCAGCATTATAATGGTACACAAATGCACTTCTCTGGAAAAATTTTAAAAAGACAAGTTTTTCTCCACAAATGCACTTTTTCAGATAAAAATCTTAAAATATTTTTAGTTGTAGCGATTTGAATTTGGAAGAATCTAGTATAGTGTTTTCTCATGCTTGCCATTGTAAATGTGTAGCAAAAAGCTATTAGCATAAAAATGGTCAGGTTAAACTGCTAAATGAGTTTGTACCCAGATCAGGTGTATCTTTGTCCAAAGGGACTTTCTGAAGAAAACATACAACGTAAAAAAAATAATTTCATATATAGGTATTTGAGCAAGTTGAGTGCAACTACAAACATAGATTTATAAGCACGTCCAATAGGCCTATAATAATTTGAAGAGGAGGGAACTATCAGGTAACCAACCAATCAATCAACCAATCCATCATATCTATTTATATATTATTTGGCTATCTATCAATGCATTGAATATATTTTGGATATCTATCTATCTATCTATCTATCTATCTATCTATCTATCTATCTATCTATATATATATCTATCTATCTATCTATCTATATATCTATCTATCTATCTATCTATCTGTCTAGCTAGCTGTCAGTCTGTCTGTCCATCTATCTATCTATCTATCTGTCTAGCTAGCTGTCAGTCTGTCTGTCCATCTATCTATCTATCTATCTATCTATCTATCTATCTATCTATCTATCTATCTATCTGTCTGTCTATCGATCTGTCTATCTACCTGACTATCTACCTGACTATCTAGCTGACTATCTATCTATCTATCTATCTATCTATCTATCTATCTATCTATCTATCTATCTATCTATCTATCTATCTATCTATCTATCTCTTCAGCCTGTCTGTCTGCATATATATTAACTACCAGAAAATCTGCAGTACTTTAACAGTATACCAAAGAAACAAATATTGACAAAATATTGACAGAATATAAAAGGGTAATGATCAAAGGTTTAATAATTGACAATCATCTGTAATTGATGATAGCCATTGATAGGCCTATTTAGAAACAAGCTAGCCTGGTATATTGACATTTTTCACATAGAGCCCTACTTCATTTAATGGTGTTAGAATAAAATATAATGCGCAGAATTACAGTAGTAACCGATACAACAACAAGATATCAAATTATATGGTGTCAAGAAAAAAAATATAGATCTATATAATTTGATATAAATTTGTCAGAACATATGTGTCTACCATGTTTTTGATGCTGTTATAAGTACTTATAACAACTTAAATTTCATATATTTTTCATTGTTTTGAATGTTTAAAAAAAAGCATCCCAATAAATGTCTGGAACAACCCTTGTCACTCAAATACATCTCTAAATTTTTTATCACATTTATTCCCTTCTTTGACTACATAAAATAAATATATGTAAATTTATCACATACACATTTGAATAAATTTGATCAATATGACCATAAGCTGCAGATATGGGGTCAAAGCATAGCATACAACTATATAAATAATATATATATACGCAAACTCCCCATATTATGGTATTTTTTGCACTGCGGGAATGAACCAGTAATTCAATTTTCTTATGCCGTAATTATGTCAAACACTACAAAAAATAATTAATCAAATTTCATCAAACCTACAGAGGTCTAGGAAAATAAATTGACCCTATCACAACCACAGATAGGAAATTAGTGATAAATGTGTTGAAATCAATAGTCAGCCATGTTAGTATGTGTGTCTAGAGGATTAACAGGTTCATGGGGAATTATGCAAACATGAGTATGACCTCATGATATATACTGTCATCATGATATTTATCATTTGACATTTCATGTAGCCTATGATGTAGGCCTATATGTATCATGTCATGTGATGATATACTGCACGTTTACATGGACATTTCTAATCAAATTCTCAAAGTATGAATTTGAAAAAATTATTAACATGACTAACTGTAGGCCTATTCTATAATTTGCACAGCACAACAAATTTTGGGAGACAATGTTGTAAAAAATTTTAATTGGTCAGATCACATCTGTTGACACCATGGCAAAAAATAGAAAAATTTGAATTGATCATTTCTTTTGATAGGCCTATAGGCCTAATCGTGTACACTGTAAATTTTTCGAATTTACTAATTGTATCATGCAACATCAGACATGGTAATTGAAACATGAGTCCAACTAAAGTCAAGACATTTTATTTTGGCAGTAAGTTTTTAGCAAATGAAACAATCCATGATTAAGTTTGAGGTTTAATTTTTGGTTTATTAGGGTGAGTACACCATGACCAAGCATGATTTGGACTAAATTTATGTCCTCTGATCCCCCAGCTCCATCATGCAGGCACTGACAATGCTAAATTGCTGCTGCTTTTCAGCACATTTAGAGCTATTTTTAGCCTTCTGTTGTGACGTCATCAACATTGTTGGCTCTATGACATCACTGAAACAATGGTGACGTCACAACAGCAGCAACAGAAAAAGGCTTCTTGAGCTGTGTTGACAGCAATGTTATTCCAATGGGATTACCTCAAAACTGTAGCTACAACATGCCAATACTTCCTAATGTTTATGAAACTGTTTGGTCAAGGTGTCAGGAACAGGAGGAGACAATTATTTTTGTCAAGAGTAAGGTATGTTTTTACTTATCAGCCAAAAACTTACTGCCACAAAAAAATTACTTGACTATAGTAGTTTACAGTAATTGAATTGGGCCAATTGATTCAATTATAAATGGTGACAAGACCTGTCATGCAGCTGTCAAATTTAATTACCCTGGATAGGACCACTGACAGCAGCAGTGTAGGCCTACAGCATCACTGTTCAAAGTGACAAGCTCATCCCAGCAGCTGTCATTGGAGGAAATTCTAACAGTTGGTTTGGCAACATATATGACAGGTAAAACAAATGCATATCACTCTGTTTTACTCATCTGTGACAAAACAGTAGAGAATTTGCAGTGCTGCAATCCACATGCACCAAACTGCAAGTCACATGGATGACTGTATGATAGCTTCTGCAACTGATGCAGGGATGCTTACAAAAACAAAACACGGCTGCTGAGCAACACAAAAAATTAATTTAAAGGGCGTACTCACTCTTTAACGACGAAAAATGGATCCTCCAACGACATGGCTCATCAATTAGGTAAATCCTCCAAATTATGATCCTCGAACAGGCCTACTTATCGTAAAAATCCCTAAAATTTGTTGCTGTCAAGCGGTCAGCTGTCAAATCAACACTGGATCAGCAGGAAACAATATGGCGGGCAGGTCACATGACCTATGACGTAGAGGGAATCCCCGCCAAAGATGGGATATCCCTCTAGCACGTGGGAGGTGTGGCACTTTTGTTTACATGCTTGTCAAGTGCCGACACTGGCCCGACAGACAGTCATTGCCCTTGCCAATGATATTGCGATAATTAATACGATTTTGGGTGAGGTTGCTCTGATCAAAATACATTCAAAATTGGACTGTCATTTGTCATTTCTATCCAATTAGACCTGATGTTAAATGGCAAAAAATAAAATGAAAATATTAAAGTAGACACCAAAGGCTAAAACAGGTAGGAGGCCTAAAACAGGTACATTTCAATCAATTTGGCCTAATCCAGGCTAATCAAATTATCCTTCTTGTAGTCTACCAGTACCTACCTTGGTAATGCAACTAATGAAATGATGTGTCAAATAAAACTGTAAGGTAAATCAAAATTGAAGGTGCAAACAATTACAAGTTTGGAATTTACTAAAATTATAAAGTATGCCTATTAAATTGAGTAACATAATGAAACATAGGACCTACACTAAAAATGTCAATCTTTTTAAACACAGAGTAACACCATGAAGTAGGTATAAATGAACTGAACTGCAAAGGCATAGATAGATAGATAGATAGATAGAAGTGCAGCCCTCTAAGCCCAGTTCTGGGGGGCACTCACGAGGGTTGATTGATGAGATGGGAGAGAGATGGGGAGTCCTCAACATGTTACACATTTATCCCATGTGAGGGATCTTTTACTTGCCCAGCACAGACAATGATACAAGGGGCCGCCAATTTAACGTCTCATCCGAATGACATCCAGCTGGGATTTTGCTCATGAAGGTTCGAACCCATGCAGGCAAAGACCTTCAGCGGAGCAGTCGGGCACCTAAGCCTCTTGGCCACCCAGCTGATATAATACAAGAGTGTGAAGAAAATCCATGGTTTTATTTTTCACAAAGCCAAGAATGATTAGGCTATGTCGACCATGATAATTTTTGAATTTGCAACTTTTAGATGAATGAGGACGAGGGAAGCACTTTTCTGGGTGGAGGGAAGTAGAATGTTGACCATACCACATGTTTTTAAAATGATTTAAAATGGTCAAAAAAGATTGCTCAGAAAGAATTAATCTATTTTGCCAAAATGGATTTTTAAATCCAAGCCGCAGTCCCTTAGGATATATTGTTGCCCCTTAGCAGGGCCGTATTATGAATTATTTATAAACCCCACTGAACACGTAAGTCTGGAATGCCCTGGACAGAAGAGTCGGTGGAAGAGATCCACACTACAGGTCAAGTCCGGGAATAGACTGATGCTGTGGTGGAGGAATGGCTTAAGTGGCATGAGATGATAAATTTCCTCACCTAAATTCATTCCTACAATAAAAAAGTAGATGTTCAATTGCGAAAAGAGTTAGGATTTACGTCTTTAAGTCCACCACAACCCTGTTATTCGTGGTAACAACATCTGTGTAGTTGACCCCAATCTATTAGCTAGAGCTAGAATAGTAGGTGCCTGCACCGGTCCGATAAATACCGGCCATACCGGTACAGTTTGGCCGGTTCCCGAACCGGATTTCAAAGCCGCACTTTCGGTTCTGTGTAATAATGCCATATCCAGCTAAAAAAATCGTTTTATTGCTGAGATTTAACAGAAAATATCCATAAAATCATGAGCTAGTGAATTCCCTGTGCATGCTGTGCATTCCCAGAGTGGCCACACTCAGGACAGTACTACTGAATTGTGATTTTGCTCATTCAGCCCTTGTTTAATTTTGCTGTTACCATGCATACCCTGATTAAGTTTTCGAAGATAAAAAGTCTTATTTGCACTTTATGACAAACTAAAGTTAAATCAATACCAACCAAAGACACTTCAATTTACAAACTTTGTGTGAAAATATGAAATCTCTGATAAAAACTTTAAATCCCATGCATATCTATGATATGAAAAGCGCACTTTGCTTATTGCTTCGCTGCTTGTTTAGGCTTACATCAATGCTGAAGTGTTCTGAATGGATAGCTCAAGATAAATTTTGGTACCAAATAGGCCGGGCTAGGGGGATTTAAATTTCAATCCAACCCAGTATAATATGTCCAACTCAAGGAGACCCTGCCAAATTTCCGACTCTACCACTCTAAGAATCTTACCCTACTCATGAAAAATTCTGAATCGTCCTTAAATTTATAGTGAGACTTAGTGTCACATAAATTTTGGGTCAGTGTAAAGTAAAGTATTTATTGACCATATAGTCAAAACGTTTGTAAAATAAATTTTTACATTTGCCAGTTCAACAAACTTGTGATTAATAAAGTATATCGTATTGTATCGTATCAATCACAATTGTGCACATGGCAAGCTGACGCCAATGCAGGCGTATGCACCTTAAATTTTTACTTTGAATCCCCAATTGTCCCTCGGCAATTTTTCTAATTAAATCTGACCCTTAATTAGCCCTGGTCTCTAGATGGGGTTTTAGGGCGCGACCATTTAATAATTGGGGGGGGGGGGACTTTTCCTCAGTGGGAACTTATTCATAATTATGTCACGGTAACAACGACCATAATTATTTATTTCAAGCGAGTGGAGTCTGTGAATTTTCATTCCCGAATCAAGCAACGCCTTATGAAGAAATACCCCCTCCAGAAATAATTTATTTCAAGACTGCCCAAAAAGATAAACACGATTCAACGTAGTGGATCGCTTTTGTCGAACAGTGGAGAAGCTTTCATCCCATCGAGCGGTCAGTCCGTCTGATCAGCGTTTTATTCGATCATCACGCTGCCTAGCGCATGCGCGGTGAGTCTTCCTTGAAAAATTTTTGGTTGCAGACAGACGCATGCTCTCGAGACCAGAATCATTCATGGATTTACTCACTTTACAGAACTATCTCCTGCTCACACCTATTCCAGCATACACTACTGTTGTGGAAGCATCTTACGGACGTTATTTTGGCCACTGTCGTGCTTCCAAGGGCTTTATTTCGTGATCAGCAATGCTCCGCATGTTCAACCCACGTGGCTGGATCGACCACATAGCCTGTCGTATCCTAGCAACCTATATAGATTTGCACTGGTTGACTCTATGTGACGTCACCCAGGCTTTTGATGAGATTAGATGACGTCATCATTGACTGCAGTGTCCCTAGTGTCTAAAAACAGTCTCCTGCTTGTAGCCCAAAATGTCCTTGACTATTCTGGATTTCACGGTTGACCCGGACCGTCTGACGAGTGGCACACCAACGAGTTGGACCCAGATGCCAAGGTCCAAGGCAACAACAACAACCTGTTACCACCTGTCGCAATACAGGGAACTAAATATCTGTCCTCTAAAAAAAAAAAAAAAAAAAAAACACAAAAAAAAAAAAAAACCTAGGGCTCATGGTGAAATACCACAGCCTCATTTTATTCTCAAACCTTCATATTTACTTATGTGTTAGCCACACCAACTACTAAAAAAAAAAAAAAAAAAAAAAAAAAAAGACTAATGGCTATTGAGATCAATCATCCATATTATATTATGATACAGTGTATGTATATTTTCAACCATCACACATTTCTTCATTATTTCGGTTACATCCTTAAGGATGATCCTTTAACACAATTATCTATCTTGAATCTGATCAGTTATTTTACACTCCATCTCCACTTTTGGAGGTCAATTATTTTATTTTCCATCACTATTAATTTTTGAAATCAGTTATATTTTTCTAGATCACCCCCATGCACCCACTATTTGGGATCAGTTCTTTACTACCATCACCACTATATTTGTGATCAATTAAATATATATATTTATACACGTTCCGGTCACCACTCTTGTCTAATTTTTCTGGTCACCACTGATTTTGTGATCAATTATATTTCTTCCGATCACCACTGATTTTGTGATCAATTATATTTCTTCCGATCACCACTGATTTTGTGATCAATTATATTTCTTCCGATCACCACTGATTTTGTGATCAATTATATTTCTTCCGATCACCACTGATTTTGTGATCAATTATATTCTTTCCGATCACCACTGATTTTGTGATCAATTATATTCTTTCCGATCACCAATGATTTTGTGATCAACTATTTTCATTACTTTTGTTGCACGTGTTAATGGCTCTTATTCAAATTCCAGAGTGCAGCCCATCTCAGTGTCTTTCCCACCACAGAGGAGCAGGGTTGTTCACAGCGAATCTTCCCTTGGATCATAACAAGATTTGAATCCTTATTTGGTGGTTTCAAAATACTCACCAATTTTTTTTTTTTTTTTCATCCTCTTCCTTTAAAACAATCTACACTACCTATATTCCATTGTAATATATATATAAATTCCCTAATTATTAACTTATCTACATTTATTCACCACACTTATTTATTTTATTTTTTTCAATGCTTTCTCAATAGATTCAAGACTTCATATACTTACCTTATAGTATATTACTTTTCTACACTATCAAATGTTATACGACTATCATTAATTTCTCTTTAATCTTATTCTTCAATTACATAAAAAATTTTCAAAATCTATTTATTTAATTTATCTTAAGTTCAAATCATTTTGCCTAATGTTTGTCCACCCACTGCGCATGATTCTTATATTGATATTCCAGATGCCCACATCCGCAGATTGCCCTGCTCCATCACGCCACTCGCGGCAAACAGGATACGTCATTACTGCCATTATTCATCCTCATGGTGTAATGCCACAGGAGAAGTTCTATCAGCCATTATTCTTCTTCGTGGTTTAAGGCCACAGGATAAGTTATTATTCCCACTATTCATCCTTATGACTTAATGCCACAGGATACGTTATTACTGCCATTTCTCATCCTCATGGTGAAATGCCACAGGATACGTTATTACTGCCATTTCTCATCCTCATGGTGAAATGCCACAGGATACGTTATTACTGCCATTTCTCATCCTCATGGTGAAATGCCACAGGATACGTTATTACTGCCATTTCTCATCCTCATGGTGAAATGCCACAGGATACGTTATTACAGCCATTTCTCATCCTCTTGTGTAATGCCACAGGATACGTCATTACTGCCATCATTCATGGTTTAATGCCACAGGATAAGTTATTCCCCATTATTCATCCTCATGGTTTAATACCACAGGATAAGTTGTTACTGCCATCATTCATAGTTTAATGCCACAGGATAAGTTATTACAGCCATTATTCATCCTCATGGTGTAATGCCACAGGATAAGTTATTACTCTCATTATTCATCCTCATGGCATAATGCCACAGGTTATGTTATTGCTGCCATCATTCATGGTTTAATGCCACAGTCCTGATAAGTTATTACTCCCATTTCTCATCCTCATGGTGTAATGCCACAGGATACCTTATTACCGCTATCATTCATGGTTTAATGCCACAGGATAAGTTATTCCAGCCATTATTCATCCTCATGGTTTAATGCCACAGGATAAGTTGTCACTCCCATTTCTCATCCTCATCGTGTAAGCCACTGGATGAGTTAATTGTTGAAGCTATCATTAATTCTCATGGTGTAACCACAGCATACGGCTATACCATAAATCATCCTGATGCTTTAAGGATTCGTCATTAACTATTTACCCAACTGTCCAGTTCGAACTGGTTACCATTACTCCATCTCCTTTTTCTCTTCTCCTCCTCCTCTCCTCATCTTCTTGGCGCAACCCTCTTCGCGGGTTGTTTGGCCTGTCACTACGTTCTTCCCCAAGAAGTGAGGATTTTCGGACTTCTAATCTCCTGTCTATATTGAACTCTTATGTTTGTTACTCATTTGTATACTCAATGTGATCCATATACAAATAATTTGAATGTTGTATATATTTATTCGATTTACATATTTACCAAATTCCTTCATGTCAATTATTAAATAAACAATTTTAACTCCATCACCTGTCTTCGGAGCGTCTTCGACAAAAACACGATTCAACGTAGTGGATCGCTTTTGTCGAACAGTGGAGAAGCTTTCATCCCATCGAGCGGTCAGTCCGTCTGATCAGCGTTTTATTCGATCATCACGCTGCCTAGCGCATGCGCGGTGAGTCTTCCTTGAAAATTTTTTGGTCCCACCATCCACCCCGTCAACCTCCAACCTTCCTTCGATTTCTCTCATCTGATAATGTAGGATAATCGGCTTCGGACTATACCTCCGCCACTCTCTGATTATTCAATTTTACAGAGTGCGGCCTGTCACTACGTTCTTCCCCAAGAAGTGAGGATTTTCGGACTTCTAATCTCCTGTCTATATTGAACTCTTATGTTTGTTACTCATTTGTATACTCAATGTGATCCATATACAAATAATTTGAATGTTGTATATATTTATTCGATTTACATATTTACCAAATTCCTTCATGTCAATTATTAAATAAACAATTTTAACTCCATCACCTGTCTTCGGAGCGTCTTCGACAAATGTTAACTTAATAACAAAACTGAGCAAGAAATTACTTATTTTAAAAAACTCCAAGCCCCCCCCCCCCCTCATAATTAAGATAAAATGGTGGCCCCATATGTCTCCAGTGTCCCTTGGCCATTTTACTTTGAATTCCCTATCCCTTGGTTAATTCATTTAGTAGAAGATCAATATCGTTGGTTCTTACTGTGAGTCTCCCTGGCAATTAAATACTCCAAGTCATCCAGGCTCCAGCTCAGGGACCCAGCTGGTTCGCTCCAGCAGAGATGCGACAGAAGTTCCCGCCATTTTCTAAAAATAACTCGAGAGGGAGGCCTCGTTGCACGTGCGTGACGTCACACGCATGACGTCACATTTCTGCTTCCTGAGTTCGACGCGAGCAGACGAGTGTGGAAGATTTTGCATTTTCTTGAATTTTGCAGTAAGTTTTGGGTTTATAAAAGCTTTGAAACCGACAGGTTATGAATAGCGGATGCTTGTCTTGGTAAATGTACACTGTTGGGCATAGTTCAGTCTGTAATCAGGCCAATAATTCAAGTTCTGGAGAACTTGTCTTGTTGTTGCTTGTGACAAGTTGGACTTGGGAGTTGTGTCATTTGAAAAAAATTCTTGATTGAATGATTGATTCCTTCATTTTTTGCCATCTTAAACATTTGTCCTTACGTCTCTTGCATTCTTGGCAACTGGCAATAGACTCTTCCATTTCATATCCGGGTAGCCCCCCCCCCGCCCCCTCCCAAAATTTTTGCAATTTATACATTGTAGTCTGGTTGGTGCCAGTGGCGTCCCTATGGGGGGCACGAGGGGGCACAGGCCCCCCCATATTGGACCTGTGCCCCCCAGGTGCCCCCCCATATGAACTTTCCAACTCTGGCTAAAATATACAATTAGTATAGTGGGTGCCCCCCCAGAGAATCGCGTGCCCCCCCAGGTGCCCCCCCCACTCGAGACCCCCCAGTTACGCCACTGGTTGGTGCACCCTCCCTCCCCTTTCAAAAAATCCTGGATCCCCCCCCCCCCATGCCATGGCCCTGTGATATGACAGTTTAATAAGTTGGGGGTGCTATGAGTATTTAATTTTAGCTCCGGGACAAGCTGTCAAACATTTTTTTGCACAAGGCCAAACTTGGCAAAGTGATGACAAGGTATTTTTGTGCATTGATGAGTGTCGTTAGCACAGGCTTCTCAGCTATAGACTATTTAATAGAGTGTCGCACATTTTTATCGCAATTTTTGTTAGGCAGACCTTAGCGGTATGGCATAATGCCATGTGCTGGCCTAATGTCGAAACAAACTTTAAAAAATAAAGTTTATGTGTGGTCTGTGTGGAACAGAACAAACTTTTTTTTTCAAATCGATAGCATTCCCCCCAAAAAAATAATTTGAGTTTTTGGAGTTGAAGAAATATCAAGGATCATGAAGAATAAGAATATCTGAATCTGAATAAAAGAAAAGGGGCGTTTGCCACAATGTCCATGAATTACAATTTACATTTCATTGGTCTGTTGGCATGACTTCATTTGATTTGTGATGGTCTTTTAAAAAAAAACTGCTTCAGAATTGCCGAAAATTTTGAAAATTTAATTAATTTTCCCCCAAGAAGCCAGTTGTTAAGTTGATATTATTACTAAAACTATAGGGCTAGGCTAGGGCCTATCCATTGTTGTCAACCTGTCGCAGTATTATTGGTATTACTGTTAGTTCAAAGAAAAGAAAAACACAGCTGAATTTGAAAATATTTGACAATTGTGAACTTGTATCTGTTGCAGATCAACAATGTCTCCAAGAAAAAGGAAAGGGACTCCAGGGGCCTCCAGTGGATCCAAGCGGGGCAGGCCACGGTTTGTTTAATTCCAGAGAAAAATTATTTAAATTGGCCCAATCTGGGCTCCACAGTCATTAATTGATGGTTTTCTGGACCAATTAGATAACGGAAAGCAGTATTTCATGCTTTTCTGTTGATATCACAGACAGGAACTAGATTGAATAAGCCTGCCTGGAAAAATATAAGTCAAATAATTAGGAGAGGAACAATGTCAATGACTAAATTTCCCAGCGCAAAAAAGAGTACATTAGAAGCGCTTGAATATTACACTTCATTTATACTCTCTATACTCTTCAAGTGTATTTATTTTTGCTCTGGGAAGTTACTAGCCAGTTACTGAAAATGTACTCAAGTAATTAAAAGCTTTTATACTTTTATACAACTAAACTAATGTAAAGCCTTAGTTGTACTCTGAAACCCTAGAGCTAAAGTTTCTTTTTTATTACACAATATTCTTGGACTTGAAAGACAATTTGTGTTTTAAATCTGCTATTTCTTTTTAATTTCACAGAAAAGATTCAGTCACAGCCTCTCAAGAAAGTCTGCCGTCAAGCCAAGAGTCCATGAGAAGCAGTTCTACCATGAGTACCGTCAGTGCCGACCTGGAGGGTGTTAGTCCAAGAAGATCCCGAAGAATATCCATAAGAAAGGAGAGGATGAGCCAGGAATGTGAAGGTATTAACCTTGGCCTAAATTATTGCTGCTTGATTGGGAGGTAACCATTTAATAATTGGGGGGGGGGGCTTGGACTTTTCCTCTGTGGGAAATTATTTATTTCACGGCAAAAGCAATAGCAATACTAATTATTTATTTTGATGCGTGACATCTCCAAATATTCCTTTCTAAATCAAGCAATAACAAGCAATATTAAGAAATGTCCCGTCTTGAGCAAGAATTTTTTTTTTTTTAACTCTTGGTTTGTAGATATATCGATTAAGGTGGCTCGATACTCGTGAACTTTCTAAGATAGGATTTCTTAAAAATAGTTTAAAATGATCCAAAATATAGTTTATAGCAAGGATATATAAATGAAAGTGGTCGCTACCAGCCTTTCTTTCAAAATATTTGAGGTTATGTAAAAGAAAGTCAGTCAACGCAAACCTGAAAAACTCAATTTTTTTCTTAATTTTTTTACTGGGAAGTTTTCCCTGCCATTCAGTGGCCATTCATCCTATGTTATTAAATGAAGCATGGAATTAAATAGGACAGTTTAATGAAAAAGGTTATTAAATTTCCAGAAAGATATATTTGGTTTAAAGAACTTTTCTAGGGGTTCGGAACAAAAGTTTCGATTTAGAAAATTTTGTATCTTTTTATAAATCATAGCGCTAAAAAAAAAAGACTGGATAGAATTTTCCATTTCTTTGTCATCTGTTTCCAAATTTAGTGAGGAACAATATAATGATGTTGATAAGGCTTCCAACGGGCCTGTAAATTGATTAAAAAATTTATTTATATAACAGAGTCATTTTTGCGAAATTAGACATTCTTGCCGAAAATTGCCTCCAGAAATTTTCTATTCGCCCCAGAAAGCTGAAATAATTTGGGAATATAGTACACTTCACGGCAAATCCAATGCTGCAAACGAAAAGATTCTAACTCTAATAGAAGTGGCGCAAATCGAAAACGAAGCGGCCGTCGCATGAAATTATCAAAATCTAAAAAAGTTGATGAAGCAGTATCAGCAGAGCCTGCTGCATTGGTGACGTCACGACAGATAGGGCCTGCCTGGCTGCTCGTAAATGTGAGTAATCGACCATTTAGCATGAGTAGCGAGCCACCTTAAAAGAGCCAATTAATTTTCTCTTGCAGAAACTGCGCCTGAATTAGTTGCTGAAATTTCAGACCAAAATGTAAGTAACTGATGCTACTTTGCAGGGTTAGCAAAAAGGCAGCTGTAAACAGCTTTGGTTATATATGGCATTTACCTGAAACTGCGCCTTAAAATATTTAAGGACAGATTATGCCGCAGATTATATATTTGAACTTTTGATTAATTTGTTGCATTAGTTGACCAGCAAAATATTTTGATTTCGTGAGAAGCAAGTTGAGATTCAAGGCAGAAAAGTAGTGTTTTATACTAGTTTTTGACATTACTGTATTGACCAGTGAATACCGTTCAGTAAGATTAATTGCTTCATGAATTTGATCTGTTATTTTCTGGAAGAGCTTAAATTATTCACACTGGCAGTGTAGCGGCTTACTTTGGCTAATGCTAATGGCAAGAACATGTTTCTCATTTGCAGAGTGCAGAGTCAAAAATTTCTTCTGTAAGTCTGTAACTCCAGCTATAAGATTTTATTTGACATATTTCTCCTACAGGCAGCAGTCGAAGAACCAGAGCGTTCTGATGTCGCTGTCCCATCAACTGACACTGTCCATGATACTTCAGAAAGTTCCCGTGAAGTTGCAGAAACTTCCCGTGATGTTCCAGCTCAAGAAAATTCCTCAGAAATTTCCCGGGATGCCTGTGAAAGTTCCCATGAAGTCTCAAGTGTTGCAGAAACTTCCCGTGATGTTCCAGCTCAAGAAAGTTCCTCAGAAATTTCCCGGGAACCCTCGTCAGTCCCAGAAGATGTTCAAATGACAAACAAAGAAGAAGAAATCGAAACAAAATCTTCTGAAATTCCCCGAGAAAATGAAGAGCAAGAAACGAGAAATCCTGAAAAGGAAGAATGGACGGCGGAAAATGTCAAGTCAATGGACACGACATCTGAGGTAAGAAATGAGATTCTCTCGGGGAAAATGGTAACTTCAGCATTCATGAAATAGATTCTTTCTGTCTGTTATAACAGTTGTAGTATTGCCACTATTGTTGCTGTGATCATGATGACTGCATTTGATTATAATTCTTAAGCTGCTTATGTTATCATTAATTGAACAAAATTTATGAACATATGTGACCTGCTCCACCAAAATGAGTTCAAAGTAGGCATTCTCAGAAATGAGCAGAACGTGTCAAAAGGTCACATTTTGATGTTTTTTAGCTGTTGGTACCACGTTTTAGCAAAAGTAATTTTCTTTGAATATTTAAGACCATTTAACCAAAAATTGATTTTAAATTATCAAAATTGGATGTCCTTCTTGATTTTCTTAGTTCTTTCTTTGCAATGGCGGGAAATTCAAATGCCATTTTCTCAAAGTTTGATGTTTCGTATCATCGATGTTTGAGGTGCCATATCTTTGGATTGGATGGAGATATCAAAACATACTAAACATCATTTTAAAGCTCAATTCCAGTAGAATAAAGTTATTTTCATACCTAAATATGACAGGAGGCCGACTTTGAACCCATTTTGGTGGAGCAGGTCACATATTTGAGACATGATAAATTGATAATGGCGAAACTTCACCTTTGAAGAATAAATCAGAAAGCAATGAGCACAAAACTATCGGGCTGCACGATGATAGGCTGAGATGCGATATGCGATAACTATGTCTCATATCGTGGTGTCGATAAATAGAGTGATAATTCACAAGCAAGAGATTTACCCATAAACTCGCAAACTGTAGTAAAAAGTTTGAATTTCATGAGAATAAATTCCCATTTTTGTGCAAAATTACAGGAAATTTTTAAAATTTATTTATCGCCTTTTGTGCGATAACATTATCGCCCTCCTCGATAGCGCAATAACGATAAATTTGCGATTAATCGTGCAGCCCTACAAAACTATGCGATAAAACCTTGAGTTTAATACATTTACAATGATTGATTTCTCAGGAAAACACAGACGAAACAGTGCCTCAAAGTGACGTCAGTGAGAGCACCAGTGACACAAAGATGGAGACTGAAGATTCCGACCCAGGACTGAAGAAAATGGAAGAAGCAGAAGAACCAGAAAAACTCGAAGAACCAGAAAAACCTGAAGAACCAGAAAAAACCGAAGAACCAAAATTGGTAGTAGAAGAATTAAAGGAAGAATCAAGAGCGGAAGAATCACAGGAAGAAACAGAAAATGTTCAAAAAGCAGATAGCCCAAAAGACGTTGAAATGCCATCGACGTCAGCAACAGAATCTACGTTGGCTACAGAATCTACGTCGGCTACAGAATCTACATCGGCTGCAGAATCTATGTCGGTTACAGAATCAACTTCGGCTACAGAATCTACATCGGCTACAGAAAGCCACACGGACGAACTTGAGGAAACAAAAGCAGAAGCAATAGACACTGGTAACTATTGATGAAAATGCTTATTATAAATGCAAGTTGCTTGCTTCAGTGGATTATGCATGAATCTACTTTCAAACGCGGGAATAACTTTGCAGAATGAAATAACCATTTTGAATTTTTGATCCTGTGTGTTGGTATGCTAGAATATCTATGGCAATACCGTCAATCAAAATTTGTAAATTTGATGGCTCACCGACTTACCGTAAAAACTCCGATATTTATAAATTGGTAGTTTCTGAAGTCTGAAGATATGCCAGTAATAAAGTTGGTATCATATTTGACTTATTTGAGGAATTATATTCCTAAAATGTTTTGAATTTGAAATTAGAGGAAGTTGCAATCACCAAAACAAAAGTTTGGAAACATAGATGAGCAACAGACATGATATGACCCTTGAATGAATAATTGAATATTTCAAAATAAATCTTTATTGCATTATTTTCATTTCAGATAGCAGACCCGAACGTACTGAAGATGTCTCACCCACCACTACACCGTCCGATGCAGTCGTTGAAAATACAACGGTGACTGAAAGTACTCCGGAACCAACGGCACCAGTTGCAGAGACAGGGGAGGGTAAATGATATATCACTAAATCTTACGATGCTGGAGACTTGTAGAGTTCAGAGTTCAGACTCATTCTCTGTTATTTCTTAATTTATTTTCAATCAGATGAATCCTACAATGTAGCTATGTCTACAAGGTTAAAGGTGGATATAGAAACAGTTTTAGTGTGACAGTCATTTTTTCAAATCTGACAACCCAAACAAGAAATCTGTGGCCAGACCTAACATATGACCTGTTTAATCTGAACTCTGAACAGTATCTATAAAGACATGAAGACCGCCACTATCCGGTTTCACTTAGCTAAGTTTTTACATGTCATGAGTAAATTTAGTTAGGACGCCTTTGTGGTGAAAGAGTTTCCACAGCTCACAGAAAATTTGCCTGGGTCACTTGTCAGATGCCAGTTGTTTTATTCGATGTATTTTTTTCACCCCAAATGGCTTTTCGAAATTGGCCCTGATTCTTCAAATCTCAAGAATTGATTTCTTAAATTTTTCAGTTCAAAGTTCTTCAACCTCTGAGGAAATCCCAACACGCCGTTTTTGGGATGTAGAAAGTTTGCCGGACCCTCACAGGGAATTGAAGATAACTTCGCTGGAGAATAAGGATTTGACGGAAGCTAAATCGCACTCAACGACTTCTCCCGCAGAAAGCCAAGAAAAAAATACCTCTACGCAGCCATTTGTGACCAGCTGGACTGGACCGTTATTTGGTCCTAATTCCAATCAAGGTAGATGCAAAGATATTTAGGCCTATGTCAAAGGGGGCTCATTCTTCCTATATTTCTTATAAATCCTGTTTCTTTTACCTCCTATTACTTCCTATATTTTGGAAAAATCCTTTAAATTCCTTTATTTAAGACATTTTCCCCTCATTTTGATGTTTTTGGCACGTTTTTGTCACTGATATGAAGTTTTGGGACATTGTGTTCACAACCTGAAGTTTCAGGTTTTTGAATTATGATGGAATTTTTTCAGACATTTTGTCGATTGTTTCGCTATGAAAAATTACTGTATTGTCCTATGAAAGTAGATAAAATCCTCCTATCGTTTGCTGTTAAAAATTCCTGTATTCCTATTGTATTTTATGTGATGTTGGACACCCTGCTTTATGTTACATAATTGAAATACAGATCAATTTTCCAATGTAATTGTTGAGCCATGTTGAGCTCGGCTTAAAAAATAATATTTGATACACTTCTACTGACTACGGAACTTCTTTTTTTTTAAAGACGATGACATTCCATTGTCTCAGATGCCTCGAAACCCGCCTTCAATATCTCAAACTGCATCTCAACCTCCGGAAACACAAAGCACATTTAAAGAGGTGAGTAACAATGAGCGAGACTGTGAGAGGTAGTGTAAGACCTCTAGAAGATGTCTCTGAGAGAAGAGAAGTACCGGTAAACTTACAGACATGCCAAATGGTTGACATGATGCCAACTGATGCACTGACCTAGTTGTAGAATTTTGTTTCCCGCTTGCCAACACAGACAAAGCATCTAGTGGTAGTCACATGGAGATGGTTCTTCCAAAGTCGTAGACACCAAAAAAAGCGTATGAGCCATATCATAGACAAATACTCACAACACAGTGTGGGGTTCCCACAGTCTTTAAAAATTCTTATAAGTCCTTAAAAAAGCGGTCCTTGAAAATTCCTTAAAAACTGCAAAAATCAGGTGGTCCTGAAATCCCTATTATCTGCAGAAAAAAGTCTTTGAAAATCCAATTTTGCATGGGCTAGTCCTTGCTGACATTCTTTCTAATATTATGATTTAATTATTTTTTCACAGGACCTCGATTCAGGAGAGCCTTGCATCATCGGAACAGATGGCGAGTGGCTAGTTGTCGGAACACTATCCAAGCGTAAGTGAAAAGGGTTTCATAAAATGATAGATGTTTTAAAATTAATTTGACCGGACATAAGGCCACACAAAATTGATTCTTAGCTTCGCGGACCCGCCTACACAATAGATTTTCTGGCGACGGAAAAAAAAATTTAAAAAAAGGAAAATATTTTTTTACATTTAAAAAATTTTGATTTCACCTTGTTTTCTTTTTGTCCTACCGACCCTAGAAAAAGTGCCTTGAGAAGATCCGAGAAGCTAAAGATCAATTATGTGTGGCGTAAGCATCGCTAGCATACACCGATGTAAAAATATTTTGGCAGCAGCCAAAACTTTTTTAATCAGCATGTTTTTCAGTCATCAGGTTGATAACCCCCAACATGAATATTTTTAAGACTGGACTATGATAATAATACAAATAGATAAAATCACATGAAAAGACGAGAATGACTTTGATTTTGTAATTTAATTTTGAAGGCTGAAAATCCTGATATATTTCCTGTATCCATTTTCAGGAGACTCCACCGAATCCAAGGTGCCGTTTGATACTTACCAGGTTTGTGTGTATCACTGCTTTCTGCTTTTATTATTAAACGGGAATTATCATATACATTTACAAATAAAATTTATTCTGCTTTCCTCTTTTTGGAAACTATCTGTTGGGATGGTGCATTATTTTACTTTCCCTTTATTTGTATAACTGCATTTTATTTCATAAACGTTTCGCAGCCCTAGTATCTGTTGAGCCATGTAGCAGGGTGCCCACTCCTCCTATATTTCCTATAATTCCTATATTTTTTAAGGCCTCCTATAATTTCCTATATTTTGGAAAAATTCCTATAAATTCCTATATTTTTTAAGATGTCAAGATATTTCGCACGTTTAGACACGTTTTTTGCCAGCGATACAAAGTTTAAGCGTCTTTTCCCCCAAGATATATGAATTTTTAGACACGTTTTTGCCGCGACATGAAGTTTTCGGCTTATGGTGGAAGCCATCCCATGATTTGCCAATAGTTTCGCTGTAGAATATTTCTGATATTGTCCTATTAAAATAGGCGAAAACCTCCTATATTTTCCTATATTTTACAGTAAAAAATTCCTATATTCCTATAATATTTTGTGCGATGTTCGGTGGGCACCCTGATGTAGCAGTAAACTATCTTACTATGAAAAATAAGAGTTGATGGTTTCGCGGAGCATTTACAGTTTGTTTTGTATGAGAACTCAAGTTTTATCGACTTCTGTCAATTTTTTAAAATGCGTGAAATAAAATACTCCTGCTAAGTTTTGCTGTTTCAACTCTTGAATGATGAACGTTGAATAATAATTTTTTATTCCAGGATTCTGCAGCGTTTTCAAGTGCTGAACAATTACCAGACCACGGGGAAGGTAATAATAATGTAGTGAATAGTGAATAATTTGATTATGAAGATGTGCAGAAGTGTTTAATATAAGTCATTGTTTACAGAAACCCAGTTAGTTATTTGGTATCAAAAACTCCCAATTTTTAAGGCAAAAATATTTTAATTAATGTGTTAATTAATTCAATTAATTGGTCAAAGGTGGCAGCAGTGGCATTTAATTTATGGCGTTTAGTTTTCGATTATAGCAACTACAAATGTCAATGGCTATTTACTAGTACAAAATGTTTCCTCCTATTCAAAGGAGAAAACTCAAATTGCGACTCATCGTCACCAGAAAATGACAAAACAAAAGAAGAAAAACTTGAAGAAAATGAAATGAACGATGAAATGAATTGCGAAATTTCTGATTCTCAGCTGTACAGCATTGGAGAGCAGCAGGCCAACTTGAGGTTAGCTCCAGAAAAAGAACTTTACCATGTTTAACAGTAAAGTAGAAGCATGAAATCAACTATTCCATTTACGAAGAACATTTTAGCCAATTTAATTTCTACAGAAAGTATGAAAATCTGCTACTGAGTAGGTAAAAGTATGGTAGTCCTATCAAATATGAAATTTTTGCATCATTTGATACTTATTATATATTCGCTAGAAGTATCCATGAAATATTATATTGTTTAAGGCCACCCACGGCTCGAAAAATTTGCAAAAAATCATCACAACATCGATGTTTTGACAGTGCCAGATCTGAAATCTACCGAACATAAGACATCGCAACCGATGGGTTTTTTGGCCATAATCGATGGCTACATACCCTAAATGGCCTGTCAAACTCTCCCATGCATCTTTATTTCCTCAGATAACGGTCAAAATGGCGGAATCCTGGAATTTAAACGCCGTATTTTAGCTGCATTTGCACTGCGTTGTCGGGCGCTCAGACCTCGTGTCATCGCCATCTTGTCGTCTTGTTCGATGAATAGGCCCCTCCCCTCGCTGCCCAGCTAATTTTCTGATTGGCTGAGCGAAATACTATCACATTTTATCAATGGAAAGACCGGGTGTGTGTAAAACCGAGTCAGCCCGAAGCCTGCCGATTGGGTGACGTAGATCTTCGGCGGCCAATGAGAGCGCTCGGTTAAGTCCAGTCGGCTTTCCCGCCACGCATACTTTGAACTTTGAACTTTGAACTTTTTTATTGTTTATAGTGGCAGGTACAGTACATTTACATTTCATAAAAAATTCATTATAGTAAAAATACCCAGCCCTAATAGGGCTTATCTACCACTTCATGACAGTTACAAAATAAAAATCCAGGCGTACAGTGCCAACAATTCACAAAGAGTCAAAATTTACAACTTTAAACAAATTAACGTAAGTGACAACTTACAATTTCAAACAAACAAATGACAGCTTATATATTGTATAACTTTGAACATCTTATTTCCCATGATTTTTCAATGTATTTACATAATTGATTCGGCTCATTTTTAAACATATATACAAATTTCTGTGCTGGTTCCAATTCAGTAAAATTATTACAGGTTATACTGTTGTATAATTGTGTTCTAATATCATTATATGCTGAACAATTCAATATAAAGTGTTTTTCATCCTCTATGGAGCTATCTTCACACATTTGACATAATCTTTCTTCTACTGGCTGGTTTCTAAATCTGCCCGTTTCTATATTTAGAGGTAGTATACCAAGGCGTATTTGGGCCATTAATGATCTCCTTTTTCTATTTTCGATAAACACATAACTTTCAGTCTTAACATTACTCTTAAATGTTCTGTATGTTCTTAATTTTGGTTTTAACAACAGTAAATCACACCAAACACTATTACGATCCTCGTTAAGCTTCTTTTCAATTGCTTTTGCATTACAAACAGTCTTTTCATAAAATATTTCAACAGAATCACAGTCTTGAAATATTTCTAAAATTTCTTTAGACCAGCCTTTACATATTTTGAGATCCCATTCAAATACCTTTTTTGTGAGTCTATCATTTTCCATAAGTACAAGCCTATTCCAAAGTTTAATCATGTTAACATTTTGTCTAATCTTACAGTTACTCCAACCTATATCTCCCTCTAAGCCTAAAAGAGCTGCCTTATTGTGAACCCCAAGAAAGTATCTAATTGCCCTATTTTGAATTTTATCTCCTTCTATATGACTATTATATCCCCATACCCCAGATGCATAATCTAGTATCGGAACAACATTTGCAAAATACAGTTTTTCAAAGGTAATGAACCTCACGCATACATTAAAACTCGGAATGAATCGACCAATCAGAACGCTGGAACCAAGCCGATGTTTCCCATGGAGGAGAGAGATGGCATTCTCAGGCCAATTTCACCAACTTTAGACATTTTTAGCGCCTAGTTCAGCAAAATATCTTCAGTTTATATGCCAAGCAGTCCACAATGACCAAGTGAAGCATTGGTTGGTTGTTCATTTGCTTGGATTATTTCTGTCAAACACCATGACAGTCAATAACCTGAATAAATGGCCTTATATTTTAATTTATATCCATGTATTCACACCAAACATTTTCATATCACTGTCTTTTGACCTTTTCAATGATCTGTTAAATATGTTACGGTTGTATATCTCACTATATATCCAAAAATTCTTTTTTCCTCCAACAGATGAATATTTAGCTAATTATCATATTTTTCTTATTTAAGAATCAATGTGAGAGGTCATAAATACTTGTTTAGGATGTATTCAATAAATTAACACTATTGCATAAAAATTTCCTTGTTAATCCGAACCATGAGAGCATTGATCTTCGGACTTTGTCACGGATCCTTTGCAAAATCTGGTGGTTGCTAGGGCTACGGTCACCATAGCAACAAGAAATTTTTCATTATTTCTTTCATTAATTATTAGTATCATCCTGTCAAAAATCAAATGAATAGGTTAAATAGTTTCCAAGATATGACCTTTTGAATTTATACCCTCGATTTCTCATCATTATCTCAGAATTGGCGATTCTGACACGAAACTGAAACTTACAAAAAAATCAGGGAAAAAACTGTTTGAGTTAGGGCTACGAAATTTTTACAGGGTAATTATATAGCATTGAGCTGTGCAATAAGGTATTGGGGGCAGTATAGAGTGATGCATCTTGGTTCTACACCGAAATGTATGGTGAAGAGTCAGGAATTTTGTGGTTTTTTTAGCGGTCATGGGTTTTCATGGATTTTTTTAAGCTAAAAGGAATAGATGTTCAGATGTCCTATATACCTTATTGCACTCTTGTATGACTGAAATTGCTAATACAATGCATATTTCCTAATTCCTTCATAAAAGGTGACCTGTGAATTTTTTGTAAACTCGGAGGGTCAAAAATACCACTAAAACCATGGTTGCTATGGCAACCGTTGCCATGGAAACAAAACTCACAGAAATGTTTTTTTCTGTCAAGCTTAACATTCATCTCAAGTTTGAAGTCCATAGCTCTATTGGTTCTCTTAATACAGCTATGGTCCCATTTTCGAGTAGTGGGTGGCCTTAAAATTGTATGTCACAAAAAATTCTTCTAGATACCGTACTCTTATTCTGACAAGATAGAAAAGCAATTGTTGAATGTTTTGCAGTAGTGCCACCAGAGGGCCTAGTGGACCCACTCAAGTACTGCTGCCACCTGGTGCCAGACCAACCCTCTCTGCCACCAAGACTTTGCAGTCAGTTGCTGCTAATATTAGAGAAATGAAGTAAGGGATTATGCTATTATTCTCAAAAATTACAGCAAGATTCCTAGTTGTAACATAAGAGTCTAAAGATGCCATTGCTGTCAAAATTGCCAACACTAGGGCTGCTTGATTAATAGCAAATTTATTGAGATATCAGGTTGTGCAAAAGTTTATCGCAGGAAGTGCCATAAATGAACCTTTATAATTTTCGGTACATTTGACCAAGAAATCCCATTTATTGTCATGAAATTGAATTTTAATGACAATTGGATCATTCTTGTCTATGAATTTATCGCATGATTTATTGACATCGTGATAAATTATCGTATGTCACATCTCCACCTCTAACGTCCAAAGGGAAAACCTAGTCACATTTTGGGCAAAATTGAGTTAAGGCCAAAATAGGACTTCTGAGACATGTTTCTATAATAAGTTCAGATTTTCATGAAGCGGACTTTTACCCCAGAATGACACTGGCAAATCCCAGTAAGTCCATCTCTTACTGCAAGGACTGGAACTTAAAAGTCAGTTTTCTCAGAAACTCCAAAATGTGACTTACTAGGTTTTCCCTTTGGACGCTAGACCTGTTATCAGGCAGTCCTAGCAGTAGAATATTTTAATGACACAAAGTAGACTTGTGCTAATTTCTTTCGAAATGGGGAGCAGGCAAAAATCATTTGCATATTTTACATCATTGTCTTAAGCTATGAAAAGTGATACAATGGATCTAATGAAATGTCATTCTCTTTCAGTTTCATATTAAAGAAACGTCAGTGGGAGTTAGAAATGCAGAACTCAAACCAAAAACCTAAGAAGCAATTCAAAAATACAAATTGAGTGATTCCGTGAAGAATATCAATGAAGAATATCATTGTCGTTAGTTGTTAAGTTTTTCTCAGTTGTTATATTATGGTGTAATTATTACTAATAATACGGGTAAGTTATTTGCGAGTAATTGCAATTTCTAGTCTTTTAAATTTGTAATTAAATTGTGTAATCCTTTGTAATTGTTATGTAATTATGACGATAGCTTTGTCACCGGTTAATATTTTTATATTTTACATTTGCAATGTACTTGTAATTGAAATTTTTTACACTGTAATTTTACTGAATGTACATATGTTTAATTTAATGACCTAGTCTTTTGTAATATAATTATGTAACCGTAGGCTACCATTTCATTTGTACAGATACTTTGAAATGAACTTAAGGCGTTGTTTTGCTTTAATAAAACACTCTTTGTAGAATAATGACTTTTACTTTATAATTCCTTATGAAATGTCTCATTCCAGGCAGGGATTCCAACAATTTTGGAATTCATGATTAGATTCAATTGATGGAGACCTTGAAAAGCTGCAATTTTGAAAATTTACTTATATAATTATGTGAAGTCAGTGATTTTAGGGGATATTTTCTTGAACAACTCGGACAATGTATTGACGATTTTTAAAAACCCATGATTATCATGAAAATTTCATTGTAAAAGCCACACATTATGCGATTTAATGTCTGAGAACCCTGAAATAAGCACAAGAATTTTTGTCTTAGAGGGCTGTAATTTCCAATCATGTGGCCTTGTGGTTAAGGCATATTTTGAAACTGCTGTGTTCGGTTCTAGGTTGAATTTTACAATAGGTTAGAGCAACCTTCAGAAATAAGCAACCCCTGGAAGGCGGCATTTTGTGCGATCTTTATTTGAGAATAGCCCAGTCACAATTTGTGCGAATGAAGCTATGTTGGAAAGGTTGGCCCTTGGGTGTTTGTGATATAGTGCACATGTTACGACCTGTAATTTTGCACTGATCAGACTTCATAATGACAACAGGGGCCTCTGTAATTAGATGAGGTGCACTCTCGGCACAAGAAGCTGAGCAGCTGAGGTAGAATCAAGTTTTATGGTTGCCCAGAGTTGCGAACAAAATTTGGTCCAAGAGATTCTAGAAGCCTAGCATGCGGCAATACCTAGAGTGATGAAACTATTCTCAAATAATTGGTCGCACTTTTGAGCGTCTGATTATAGCTAGGGAATAACTAGAATCGATTTTCATAAATTTTATAGATGAGACGCCTTTTCTTGATAATAAAGGGTCTTGGTTATTGCAATTAAGCGACTGTCTGTTCTCTGACAAGCTCAGTTGGGATTTGCAATGTAATCGACACTTAGGTGACACTTTTTTAAGGCAATTATGGCTAAGAGCAATTAGCAAAATCAGTTCAAATACGAAGTAACAGTTTTTAAACCTTCTTCATTGAATGAGCACTTGAGCAGTTAAACCATTCTTACATAGTTTCTTTGAATATGAACACAAGATGCCTTATTCAGTAGTAGCCGGGCCTACAAGGATTTCCCATGCTTATATGGCTCAAGGATAAGTGGGCTTCTAGATAATTATGATATCTCAATAAATTTGTGTGTTCACCAATCCTATTCCTAACAACTTTCACAGAGATAACTTCAACAAAATCAAGAAAAACAAAAAATCGAAATAATATTTATACAGATTTATTTCTTCAACAACTACAATAATTCATGAAATCGCTTTTTATAAGGCAAAAAAAAAAGACTATACCAATTTAACTGGTATACAAATATAATAGCACATATGCAAAATATTTACAGGTTGACAAAACAAGTTTACAAAAACAAGTTTACAAAGTTATAAACAAGTTTGACAAAACAAGTTGACAAAACAAGTTTATAAGACAAGCTTCACATGATTTTTTACAAAATTTTTGAGCGAAGTTTTTGCAAATTGCCTCACACAGCAGTTCAGAGATCTATACTAACATTTACAATGGCACTCTTTATCAAATGACTAATTACACAAATCGATTTATACAATGCTGTGTCCGGCAACTGCTTCGAAACACTGCAGACTATAAGGTGCAGCATACAAAATCATTTAACATTTGTTCAAATCGCAGTGAACATTATTCAGGATTACATATACATATGTAAAGATAAGTCTTACAAAAATAAACTTTAGCTCTCTATAAATTCGATACAATCGGTTTGTTCCCAGGGCAGATATAGAAAGCATAAAAATCTTAATTATTCGTAGTCTAAATATTTAGAAGTAGTGAACACGAGCGGTTGTGTATAATATGATAACGAATAAAATTTCATATTGGAGAAAATTTCAAAAAGTAAATTTCCATAAAAAATTGCATGTATTAGCAGAGCAAATTTCTAAAATTTCCATAAAATTAATATATTATATATCAAAATTTTGCCAAAGTCGTGCTTGAAAAATGTAAAAAGTTGAATCACTGGGTTCAAATACATCATGACTATTCCAATTAAATTCACCTAATTAAATAAATTTTTAGACCTGACATTATTTTTAATTTTAAACGACAAAATATAGACATCAATGTTATAACCTATACGGTTTACTTTCTTAGAAAGCCATTTTAAGCAATAAATGTGTTATAGTGCAATTTGAAAATAATTTCATTCTTTAATTGCTTAATATACAAGTGAAGTTCCTTAAAGTTTTGGCTGGAACTTTCACAACACTTCAGAGACTATGTTATAAAATTATTATTGAACAATGAGCAATAATAATAAGGGGACTTCGTCAGTTAATAATCTTTATAGCTTTTGCACAAAATACCTATTCAAAATTCAATTTTGTTTTGAAACATTACAAAATTTCTTTATACCAAAGACCTCTTTCAAACTGAATGCTAATACGAAATGAATACGCAAGGATAAATTAATTCTGAATTCACCACGGTGGGACTCTCTCTTACAGATACAAATTAATTAACCCTACTGAAAAAACTTTCATCTCATTAGGGGGCCAATAATCTTATATACAGTCAACAATTTAATTTAACTTAAGGCACTTTTTAAACATTTTTATTACATGACCACTATGCTAGAGCAATGCTGATTGGCCTAAATCAGTCACATGACAACATCATAAAAACTCATATTGCATGGTTGGAGTGCCATATGAGATTTAAAAAAAATTTTTTTTTACAATTTTTTTTTTTTCAGATTTTTTCATATTGCATGGTTAGAGTGCAATATGAGTTGAATTTTTATAAAAAAAAAAAAAAAATTTCTAAAAAAATTTTTTTTTTCATTTCTGTTTTTTAACTGAAAAAAAAATTAATAAATTCCGAAATTTTTTTTTCGGAATGGAACCTTATATTGGAAGCATAGTGGTCATGTAATAAAACAAATACGGCACTTATTATCGTGCAATATGAAAATTTATTTGCACTCGTAAATTCATATTGAACTCGGGCTGCGCCCTCGTTCAATATGAATTTCCTCGTGCAAATAAATTTTCATATTGCACTCATATCATGCCGTATTTGTATAATAATTAACATTTATCGTAGTGAGCAATAGTGATTATGATTTATATTATGTGTGCTGCCTGCATCGTATATATATATAACAAATATAAGGTTGAGTATTATCTTTTTAGATACACCTAATTGCTAGTTGATAACTTACAAACCATGAAATATATGAATTATAAGGTATATCATGAATTATAAGGCACATGGGGCTATAAAATTACATCAAAAATACTAAATGCATCTAAAAAGTATGAATCGTGTAAAATATATACATGATTGTGAACTACAACTTTGAACTTGTATAATATGTAGTCTTAAAAGTGCATTTTAAAAATATTGTGAACAATCGTGAACAGTAACTTGTGTATATATATAGTCTTAAATACATTAATATGAATATTGTTGTGCTTTTAAAGACATAATGATAATATTGTCATTCAAAATATTTTATATAAATCCATGATAATCAAATAGTAATTGAAGGTTAAACAGTAAAATCATAGTTATTTTTAAAAAATCAGAAATTTTATCCATTGTTTTTAGCAACTTATATACTATTTAACATCTAAATTTGATTTGTGAACAAACTCAACATTATCTATGAATGAATAGCCAGTACAAAAGTTTACAAATAATCCCGTTTTTGCTTTTTTGTTAATCGAAAAACGGTTCGTCCTTAAAAAAAGAAAATTTGCGTACAAGCGACAGTGTGAACCTATGCAACATGCGCTAAGTTATTCATAATAATAATTAATTACAATAATTTTTACAAATTTTTGTACAAAAAATCTTTAGAGCTCTACAATCTTAATCTGTTGTCAAGCAAACAAATAAGCAAACAACATATTGCAAACGACCAAAAGGCACTTTTCTTTTTAACTAACATTCATTTTGGGATTTCTATACTTTTTACACGCCTGTACAATTGAATACAATCTATGCTAATAAGTCTTTTACACATGCAAAATTTTGGACACTCAAATTTCTACAAAGGAATGAGTATTAATAATAGGTTTCTTTTAACCCAGAAATTAAGAACACAATTGTTTTATATAGGCCTAATAGGCAAACTATAAAGTAGAGAGGTTTTATCACTTTTATCTTTCATATATTCAGATATTTATATAATTTCTCAAATACCTCTCTCTTTGTTTAAATCATTGGTCCGCATTTAAATGCATCTTATTAATATCACTCATTAAATGAGTCTCTATACCTATCACAATTTTGCACAGCTAAAACTTTCGAATTTAGAAATGACAATTTCTCAGTGGCGAAAAAAAACATTCTGAACACTTTCCTTAAATAAATCATAAATAGCTACATGATTATTTGGTCAAAATATTCTTATTTATTTATAAATTTTGGCAGATGAATAACTGGTAAATACATTTGAGAAGGTCTAATAAAGTTGATTTCTAAATGCTTCAATATAAATCTATGTAAATCCTAGTTTGATTTGCATAATTGTTAACCTTGAAAAATCAGCATTATATGCCCAGCAGTTTATGCTATGTATAGTTTATAAATCCAGCAAATATCTTTTACACTAATATTTCAGTTAATATCAATTAGTTCCAGAAAATCAGTTGGTAATAATAATAAAATTATCCCAGACTTTTGAATATAATAGCATAAAGATATTAAAATAATGACAGAAATTTCAGAAAAATAATGATTTCAGCAGTTTTAAAATTGAAATGAAGGCAAATTGCATATATATCTATATGAAAATGAATATCAATTTTATCAGTTTATCACAAGCCAAATTTAATTTGTTAATTGGTCAGTAAATCAGTTCTAACTATGGTCACCAGGTCTATCTTATAACCACACGGCTGACACCGTAAAATTACTTTGTAAAATTACTCCGTAAAATTACACCGTAAATCGTGCACATATCTACTTGGTCCACTTAATAAAAGATTGGAATTTGTTTTAAAGAAGTGCACTGCACTAAAACGTACTACGGACAAAACACAGAATATAACTAAATAGAAACTACAACAAGAAAAGAAATCAAGATTAAGTAGTAACTCAGTTTCATGTCAGGTACACCACATAAACATACACATAAATGAAATGTAAAATTTTAAAAATTCAGTAAATGAAATGGTACTATAATGATGATGATTTACTAAAATGGTTTGAATTGGTTTCAGGATTTGATTGATGAATTGATTTGACCGAATTTTCAAATTTGTAAAATTCTAAAATTCATGAAAAATGCCGAGAAATTGATCTAGACATGACTCCATAGATATTTAGAAATAACTAGGATTTTCCTAAAATGGTCGACAATCTCTTATGCCAAATAATGCGAGATGAAATTATTCGAATCAATTATGAAATTGATGACAATTATACGCAGAAACTGATGAAGTTTAAGGCGAATCAATTTTAAAACAATTTTCTAAACAAGAAATGACAAAGACATAATATATACACTTACAAATTAACAGAGACACAATTAAATTGCGATCTTTTACATAAATTTCAACAGTGTCACACATGCCTTAAATTGTCCTTTGTAACACGAACACTCTTTTTTGCAGGAAACCTACACAGTACACAACCAATCTCTTTAAAAATCTCATAAACATTTAAAGTATAAACAATGTCATATAACATAAAAGTTAAGACAGATATATATATGCGCACTTGCACTCTTGCACCAGCTGAGAAAGTTGTGACGTTTTTGGGCTTATCGTAGATTAATATTTTGTCAAATTATCAAACACTTTCGACGTTATGTGGCATTTGCATATAATACATACAGACTGTACACAAGTGAACATGTTTATATTATTTCAAATCAAATATAACTAGAAGGCAAATTGCAATTTGCATATCTGGACGCTGGTAATTGACCTGAACATTGTAACATAATATTGGTCTGGTAGTCTGGTTGGCTGAATTATAATAGCAGTAGTCAGAAGTTATCAGGGCATAGTGGCCAATGGGCCTTAAGAGAGAGAAATAAATGTATTGCTACATAGCGATGCATGAAGTTTTTTGATTGTGTGTGATGGAGTTGTGTGTTTAACAACTTGAAATAGTTGTGTTAAGCTGACAGAGGAGATACACACCCACAGCTCATCATTGCTTTGGACATCTTAAGCTAAGGTAGATACAGCTCATCTTCATGAAGCAGACCCACTTTTATGATTTCAATAAAACCTGAGATGTTCGAGAAAGAAAGCAATAACATAATTTAAACGAAGTCAAAGAGCCCTGAGGCTATTGCTCTACTTCATTGCACATTGGCCTAGAAAAATGGACCAAGGGCAGAGTAAATGTATTTACCCCTTTTCACACCTCTTTCAAATTACCCAACAATCTTGCTGTATGTGTATGTGTATAGGCATATGCAGCTTACATTTACCATGACAGTTACCCTTGTAACTGTCATGCATTTACTAAAAGTACACTGTATAAAGTTTATAAACTTCAAATTAAAAGTAAAACTTTTATTTGATTATGTGTACTACACTTTACTTCATTAAAACATATAATATATGCATCATGGGAGAATTATTTTTATTTTGTTTCTATACATTGTCAAACAAATGGACCAGTGTAGTATGCTTCCTCAAAAAGCCATTCTTTAGGTCAGAAGGTGTGAATGAGGCCATGGTTGTAAAACAGTTCATCCTGTCTGAGCATATGTCGGTCACAAGTTGGTCAATAGCTTTAGGGCTCTTTAACCCCCTTTTAAATTGTTTATGCATGCCAGTTTCAATCTAATGATCTAGTTGTTGAACACCGGCAAATCTATATAGCTCTCTCAACCAATAGCATTAGTGCGTATTTTGCATGCTAGGTGGCTACCGCGTGTTGATGACGGGTGTGCGCTGAAGCATATCAGATTCTGGTAGACTGGTCCCCCCTCCCTGGTGTGCCATAGGGACAGTATATCAGTTATAATTCTAGTACATTGTCCTATTTAGAATCCAGTCAATTTTCCATGATTGCAACACAGATTTCCAGCTATTCTCGGTGTTAAGGACCAATTCACCGGGTGATATCTGTAGATCTATCCACTATCTGTTTGCTATATCAGTCTGAGTCACTTGGATCACGTGTGTGCCACATAAAGTAAGTTTGATGGGTTTACTGTGTACATCACTATGTCTTATGTTCAGCCAACAGGAAACTGAAAAACACAAGAAAAGACAGGAAGTAGGCCGTTGTGAGACAGTATCTGGACGCCAGAGGCGTCCAGATAATAACCCCTTTTGTGCCAAGTTTAGGTGGGGTATAAGATTATTTCCAATTTGCGTAATTTGTGCACAGTTAAGTTCATAAGTTGCATAAAACACATGAATGACATATTAATGATATTATGAAGTTGTAAACAATGCTATATTCACAGATGACGTCATAAATCATCATGAAATGGTCGTAGATGAATCAAACGTAATCGTTGGGTTCAAATGGTTTATAAAATGGTCCGTAGAAAGGCTTAGCCTAATATATTGGTCATGAAATGTCTTAATAAAGCATTTATAACAACAATGAATCCAAGGATGTCGCTTTACGACCATCCATAAGAAGTTCCATGGAAGCTCAATTAACATACAGCCATATATGTATACAAAGAGTCCTACTGAATCGTAGTAAGTATACAACCAGCCGTATACAGTATACTACAAGTCCGATAAGTATACAGCCAGTCACGTATATACTTCTACAAGTAGGCAGCAGTGTCTCTGGGCGGCTGGGGCTGTGGTTTCGGGGGTATATGATAATGAGTTTGTGGATGAGCTTGAGGGTGCGGCCGAGCCTGGTGCGGGGACTCCACGGCGTCTGACCAGTCTCCGGAGTGCGCCGAGTGGGGAGAGTTGGAACTAGACCATCCCTCGGGCTCGGGGGAGGGTGTAAGAGTCTGGTCGCCCGGGAAGTAGCCCATGTGCTGGGGCGTCGTCTCCGGGAGACTGTGTTGGGACGGTGGGGTCGGGAGACTGTGCTGGGACGGAGGAGTCGGGAACTGCTCTCCGATGTACGTGTGCATCTGCTGCGGGGGCGACGGCTGATGATGATGCTGTTGTTGTTGTTGCTGCTGTTGCTGGACTTGCCCCATGTTGTTGTAGTCTTGATTCATGGGGTTCATAAAGTTCGGTGGGGACCCTTGAGCGCGCTGGGCGATCGCTACGTGCTGCTGCAGCGCCTGCAAGTGGGTCGGGGATAACGGGAAGGATTTCTTTGGCGATAAGGCCATTTGATGCTGGTGGGGGCTCTGCACGGGGTTATTTAAAGGACTGGGGCCCATAGAACTAGCGCTCGCTGATGGGCTGTGTTCGTTTATATGGGGGCTAGTCGCAGGATGGCACAAAGGACTGGACGTTGACGACCCAGGGCCCTGCGGACTGCTTATGCTGCTCGGGCTGCTAACTGGCGGCAGCATTTGATGCATGTGGCCATTGATGGGATCCATCCACGTGTTCAGCTCATCCACGTTACGCATATCTTGATGGAGTTCTTGTAAACTCTGTGATATGTGATGGGCAATGTCCATTGGGGCGGGGTGTTGTTGGTAGAGGCCAGTGGCGCTCTCGTAAGACGGCGGCAAGTCTGTCACCGCGTCCGTCAAGTCCTCTTTGGGAGGGCTGCCGTTCGCCGCTGACGGAGGAGGACCTTGGCGCTTCTTGCGGCTCTTCTTGGCGGGCGGCAGATTCACCTTGTTCGGCTGGTGGTGCAGCGACATCGCCTCGTTCTCCTTCATAGCGTTTGTCTTTCTCTGCCGTCCCTTCTTCGTCTGTTTCTGGGGCATGAAGTTCGGCATCAAGTTCGGCGAGGTGGCGTAAGCGCTGCACATGCCCGGGCTTTGGACTCGGTACTCGTCCAACAACTTAACAATGTCATGATGCCTCTTCTCGACCGCCACGTCTCTCGGTAACCGGTCCATCTGATCGGTAATGTCTCTGTTTGCGAAATGATCGAGGAGAACTTTAGCCACTTCGTACGATCCCTCCTTGGCGGCTAAGAACAGTGGAGTCTCGTCCTGGAAAGAGAAAATAAATTTAAAATCACCATTGCCAGAAATTGGATCTATGAAAGATGCTTACTGTATGAAAGATGCTTACTGTACTAACAGATAGGAACAATGGTATAAGAACTAACATTGGGTGCGCAGGGAAAGTGATTCTCCGAGTGTCATTGGGTGTACCTCTATCAAAAAACTTCCAAGTTAAAAACCTTTTTTGCTGGACAGTTCCACTTGGCTCAAAAATGAAATTTTGGATAGACTGCCAGAAAAAAACAATTACAAGTCAATGATATCAAACAACAATCTTTAAAATAAGTAAAGTAACTCTTTCTCTAAATACCTTGCTGTCTTGTGCATCCCTATTGGCCCCATGTTGAAGCAGGACAAGCGAGGCTTCCAAGTTGTTGACAGCCGCAGCCCAGTGAAGTGCTGTTTTACCTGCAAACAAAATATAATTTCATGAATTCCATGAAGTGATGGACACATCCAGACCATAAGAATGTTTTGCTAAAGTCACACTATGGTCCATGCCAGTTACTGAATATACACATCTTATCTATATAGAGACACAAAATCATAAATTTGAAGTGTTTCTCTATGTTGATTAGCCTTAATCAATGCATGAAATATACCTGGAAACTGAACTTGTTGGTTTGTGCCTTGAGCAATTGATCCAACAGACTATCAAATAAAGAAGCATCAATTTCAAATTTTCATTTTATACTACATATGACGAATTCCCCTTTGGGGAATTTTAATGAACTAAATATCCTCCTATGTAACTTCTCTAAAATGCATCACATCTAATCATTATAATATTAATACACCACTCACCATACTCATCAACAGAGTTAACATCCGCGTCCGCTGCGATTAGATCATTGACGGTCCCTTCAATGGCGAGGCGTGCTGCTAAATGCAAGGCTGTCGTTCCGTCGTTCATCCTCATGTTCAGATTGGTCTGTCTGTGTCGTAACAATATCTGGAAGACCCCCTGAGCATCGGCAGCTACGGCAGCGTGAAGAGGGGTACGTCCGCTGTAGTCTTGGGCGTTCGGATCGGAGCCGACGTCTAACAAACGTTTGGCTGCGTCAGCCCGAGCATATCGTGCGGCAAGATGAAGAGACGTCTCACCTGAAATGAAGAGAAGGTAACTTCAGTTACGCTCCAAATCTTATTTGTATGTCGTGGGTAGGTGATAGGCCTTTACATCCTGTATTGTTGCACAAATAAGACCTAAGAATAGCCAGGGACTCCCAGGGAGCAGCTAGTCATTCATACTACACAATGAAAGTGTTTCAATGATGTGATGTAACATTTTAAAAGAAAATGTAATAAGCTAATGTCAATTTTACTCAGGTTACATATTAAATCTTCTAAAAATACCAATTAAAATCCCGGGAATTTAAATATTTTCTGGGTTGCAAATTTATAAGATACTCAATAAGCTGAAGACAGCGATAACATAAATTTCATTGGTCTCCTCATAATCACAAAAGCTTCTCTATCTATAAATCAGCCTTACCTGATTGGTCTGTCCGTGCGTTTATAGAAGCTCCCTGGCTCAATAAGGTCGTAATGAAATCGGCTGAGACATCATTGTCATTTTCATCCTCTCCAGAACCGTATCTTCCACCATAACAAGAAGCCAGAAGGAGAGGGGTGTACCCTCCTGGGCCTCGTACGTCCACACAGCTCGTGTCATACTGGTCATCGCCTTGAGGGGGCGTTAGCGCAGCTATGGAAGGCTGCGGGACGCAAGCAGCTGCGAGGTGTTCCCTCGTCCATTGGCGTTTGTCGTCATCTTGGTCGGGATCGTGTTTGAATCGTTTCGATTGAGGATGGTCCGGCCCTTCATCGTCCCATTCAATGCCGCTCGCGAGGTTATCGCTGGAGCTCGTCGTGTCGAGTGATTGAGGGATCTGTCCGTTCTGAACCACTCTCTCCTCACCGACGGGGCCGTCCCGTTCCTGCTTGGGGGCGCTGTTTCCGAGAGGGAGGCGGAATCCCTCGGGGAACCACGTGGTTCCGTGAGCTCTCTTGCGTCTCACAGCTGTTCCGAGGACTCCCAACAGTAAAAAGACGATGATAATGAATAAAGTCGATGATAGGATGATCCAGATGGGATTTTCGGCGTGTGGTTTCGGGCCATCTGCGGAATACAAGCTGTGAACCTGATAGGCCTTAGCCAGTCCGTCAATCTGCGCACCCGCTGCTAAATACTCCGCAGCGTTACGAGTATCATCGAAGCACTCCTGGTGACATTTCTGGTTATCCAGTTGGGTGAAGACTTGCGTGCCCTTCGAACTCGCTGCTCTCTTTGTGCGCAACTCCGAGGCAACGGGGTAACTGTCATCCGGCCACGGATAGATCATATCCATCCCTTCGTTTTGCTTGATCTTTAACACGGTATGCAACAAACGACCGACGTCTCGTAAGAATCCTACTCTGATCTTTGAAAACTCCATGGGATCGATCTTCAATATGAAAACCAACGTGCCCACGGCTATCTCGGGGGTGTCCTCCGTACAGTCCAAACCATCCCATCCACAAGCCGCATTATCACAACCTTTATCGCAGTGGCCGTTTCCGTAATGAGAATTACAGTACTCGTTGTAAATGGGGTTGCACTCCTGGACGGGATCCTCGCAATCGAATCCATCGTACAAACACTCCTTGCTGTTACACGCCTTATCACACCGACCGTTCTTGAACAGATCGTAACAGTGGATGCCCTGTCGTATGGCCGAGCAGTTCTGCCAGGGACCGACGTAGAAGGTGCACTCGTGGTTGTCAAACTTGCAAGCGTACAGGTTACACTCCTCCTGTAAAGAGAAAGGTACATGAATAAGTGACCAGAGCAGTGGACAAGAAAAACCTCGCACCTAATTAGCAAAGGCTGTAATGAACTTTCTGAAGAAGTTACTAGGGCTAAAAATCTTAATTGATCAGGAAGGTTACCAATAGCCTACCGTATTGTTTGCATTAGGCACCCAGTCGACAGAGATTATGATGTGATGGGCAATTAATAGTTTTTTTCATTAAAAAATTAGGATAAATTCCTATTTTGATTAAAATTGTTTCTGTATGGAGGGCGGAGGGCTTTTATTAAAGGATGTGATTTTAATACGGGAAATACGGCTAAGCTAAGGCTGCAAGGAACCTTTGAAAGTACTTATTAGGGCTAGGAATCGGTATTGATTAACCAGGACATACACTATTTTTTTAAGTAAAATAAGTTGTATTGATGGAGGATAACCTCGGTTAAAAACAATTTTCTTCACTACTTCAGTAATTTTTAACTCCTGGTAACTTACATCGCATCTGCCATTTCCACTCTTCTCCGCGCAATTGTTGTCGATACACATCTTTTGCTGTTTGTCGATACTAGCTGGCGTTGTAGGTGGCGTTGTGACAGGACTACCGAGGCCCCCTGTGAAGAACTCATCGTAAACGTCGCAGTTGAAGCCATTCCACAATCGAGGACACATACACTCGTAATAGCCTGGAATTAAAAAGAAATTCATTAATTTTACAGCTGTCATAGATATTGTTCAGCGATGAAATAGTCTACTTCCTTTCTGGGTAATATTTCTTTGAAAAGAGTTGGGAAACTAAGTGATTAGGAAGTTGGATATGAATTCAAGAAGTTAAGTAGTCTTTAACAAATCAAATACAGATCTGCAGCAAAACATTACTCGAAAGATATCTTCCTACGCCGGAGCAAGGTTTTAAGTTGCCAGTTATCAAACATGAATGTTCATTTTTTCTTCATTTTTTTTTTCTTTAAAATTTATTTCAACAGAACATTGTGCCACACAAATTCTGTTATATCATCGAACAAAATGAAGAGGCATCATGAACTATGGGCGACTTCATTCATTAAAGCTATCAGACTTGTTCAATTATAAATCTTACCCATTCTATTCTGGCAATGGCCGCCATGTTGACATGGATTCGAAACACACTCGTCCTGAACGTCATGTTGGCAGTTCCTTCCTGCTACACCAGGGGGACACTCGCATGTGTAATCGTCACCATGAGGAACGCAGACGCCGTTATTCTGACAGGGGGCGCTTGTGCAGACCGTGTTAGTGTATTGGCATTTGTCACCAGTGTAACCCTGGAAAAGACGAAAAATATTCATAGATATTATAAGAAAAGAAAGGCAACATAAAGTTGTACTTAGGGTTTTTAAACATAGAATTTAGACAGTGAAATATCAAACTTACTGAATTTTAAACTTTTAAGCAAAGCATCACAATAATTTCTAAGAATATTGGGCAAAAAAAAGTATATTTTTAACCTCTTAACAGGAGCAGATCTCAATAATTTTCACATTATTTGGAATTCACAATGCGACATAATGTATCTCACAAAGTTACAATCATATTCTTATCAAATATGCCATCTTTGTTATCCAATTATTTTAAACAAAACTTACGTCTCTACAAGCGCAGAGTGGTCCGGAGGGCCCTGGACTGCATGTTCCTCCGTTCTTGCACGGCTGGCTGTTGCAAAAGTCGACCTTTTCATTACAGTGGCGCCCTCCCCATCCAGGATAGCAGTCACAGCGGTAGTCGTTGATTAGTTGCACGCAGCTGTGGGTTCCTGGAAGAAATTCACAAATGATGAATTCAATATAATAAGATTCAATGATTTATAAATATGAAGCAATTAATTGATTCCTACTAGGTCTTCACGATAATAGACAAGAGATACGATATATATATGCTAAATATGCGTCATATCGCGATGACGATAAATCATGCGATGAATTTATAGACAAGAGAATAACTGAAAAATTTGCAATATTTGTTCAGTAAAAATTGGAGTTTCTCAAAAATAAATGGAGTTTTTGTCAAAAATACTGAAAATTATTAAAATTTTATTGCACTTTCTGCGATGAATTTATTGCTTTACTTGATGCCTCAATTAACAATAAAAAAACATTCCAAATAGTTCAAATTTAACTCACCAGGGGTGCTGCAGGGATCAGACAGGCACTCGTTGATGTCTCCTTCACAACGTGGACCAATGAACCCAGAAGGACATTCGCAAGTGAAGGTGCCAATGCCATCTGCAATAAGAAAGAAACCTCATCAATGATCTATTCACAATTCTTCAATTGTTTGCTTCAAGGGGTAGCAAAGGCAACAACTGGCAAATTTCTCAATATTTTTCTGTTTAAAGGAGCTAAATAAGGCTAAAATATTTTTGACCTCCATTAGAACACTGGTAATACAGCAGAACCAAAACTTATTATTAAGAAGTAGGCATATTTAATTATTTATGAGACAATTAGCATAAGTTATTCAGTTTTCCACCAAATAGATACAACTGACATCAAAATGCAGGGAAGAAGAATGTCAGCTTTTCAACCATACCATATCAATATACCTTGAACACAATAAATCAATTGAATACTCGCAATACAACATACTAAAACAATATCTCCTCTTAAATCCAGTACGAACCTTTACAAAGTCCGTTATTATGACAAGCTCCTTCAAAACACTCGTTGACATTGATCTCACATAAGGACCCCATGGTCCCCGGAGGGCAACTACAGACGAAGCTGTTCACAAGGTCGTGACAGACTCCTCCGTAACCGCAGGGAGACGTCGCACATTCGTCTATGTCGTATTCACAGTCGGGGCCTTGGAAGCCGTCGGGACATCTGGAAATAAGAGCGAGGATTGTTGAAATTTACTAATAAGAGCTGGAGTACAGAGATACTGAGCAACAAATTAGAGCACGGATAAGCATGTAATCATAATGTTACAGTAACAATTCTAGTCAATAGCACAGGAGCTCCTATGTTGTAGTGTTGCACGCATAGTAGCGTTATCTTGGATGTGTGCACATTGAACCTCCTGTGGTTCATTTCTATACATTCGAAACAATTTGAATTTTCCAGAAAACATTTATTAGCTGCTTATCCAACACTAATGATTAAAATAATTCACAATTTCATACATCTAAACGAATGAATGTCAACAATTTTTTTTTTCGAAGTTTAATTTTTTCATTGATTTAGGAGACTCAGACTCAGACTCATTTTATTCTTGCTCTTTTAAATAAAAAAATACAATAAACACATAACTATAATTAATCATCAATTTTCCATTAAAAAAAAAGAAGAGCAATGGGACTCCTCGAAGGCAATAATTTGCCGCTTAACAAGAACATGAACACTTCCAGATAATTAGATTATGAAGAGATCTTTCTCCAATGATAAACCCATAAAATAAATCAAAAGTAAACTTATTATACTCACAGGCAAGTGTAGTATCCTTGATGATTGTCACAGGTCGCTCCGTTTTTGCAGGGGGCCGACTGACACTCATCTATCTCCACCTCGCAATAACTGCCGTCGAACCCTCGTTGACATCTACAGAAATGCGAATTCTCCGAATCGTGACATGTCCCTCCGTGCTGGCAGAGCTCTTGTAACGAGACGCTCTTGGACATCGCAGCAACTTGGCAGTTGACCATGCCCACGTCGCACAAAGGTCCCGTCCAATTGGGCGGACACTCGCACTCGAACTGGTTGGCCCTCTGGAAGCATCGTCCCCCGTTACGGCAAGGGTTTTGGGTACACCAGTTGACGAAATGCTGAAAATAAGATAAATGCAAAATTTATATCTATATCTATCTATATCTATATATATATATTACTCTTGACACCAAGTTGATAGCACAGGTTGGGGACCCCAAAATACACCATCAAACCGGCCACTTTTCAGTCCCGACCCAGTACACTCGGGAGTGCTATTAAAAATTTACATCAGTAATGCAAATGTACTAGATATACCAAAGGTTCAGGACTACATCTGTTCCAGATTTGATACAAGTAATTTACGGGAATCCCAGAACCAGTAAATGCGCATCGACCATCAATTACCAAAACACTATGTCCATCAAAAAACACTTTTTACGAATGTCCTGACACAAATAACATTATGACAACAAATACATTTTTTTGGTTTAACTTACAAAACCATCCGGCAACCAAACTAATTCAAACTAACATTTACTCCGACTAAACAACAACTTTTGCAAAATGGGTTTAAACATATTTTCAACATACGTCGCAACGTGGACCAGTGAAACCGAAGCGACAGGTGCATTCGAAGGAGCCATCTTGGTTGTTGCAACTTCCGTCATTCAAACATGGCCGACTGTCACACGGGTTGATTCTGTGCTGGCAGTTTGCGCCCGTGTATCCAGCGCTACACGCACAGCGGTACGAGTTGACTTCGTCGATACAGGAGCCCCCGTTCAAGCAAGAACTGTAAAGAAAGACATTTCAAGACCTTATAGCAAAAATTTAAATTTTACTTACATTGCATATTCCAGTCCATGCAATAAGAACTGGAAGACAGCAAAGTTTGTTTCAAGCTTACTCCAATATTGATTAAACTTATCAGTGCTCAGCAGTTTGTCATAAGTTAGATATCCCCACAAAGTTAAATATTGAACAGTATTTCAAAAGATTATAGACTTGCATGTATTGCGCATTATAAATTGTAAAAGTGCAAAATATGTTTCAAGTTAACTCCAATATCAACTATGACAGTTACTTCGTTCAAAATATCAGTGTTTAAAAGTATTTCAAAAGACTATAGACTCTAGAATTTCATTAAGCTTTCTTTCTTCAACATATTGTTACAACAAAGAGGGAGGATATTTATAAGAAATAATTTGCAACAAACAAAACTCATCCCTACCAGAGAGTTACATGAAGATTTCAAAACCGATACGATACAATATTATATTGACTTGTTCTTTCACAAATTGAAACACTTTGTCAAAAACAGAGATCACCATTATCCAGTATCCACTCACCTAGAAGTGCAATCATTATCGTTGATATCGCAATTAACGCCCGAGAAGCCCAGTTGACAGGTACAGGTATAGGAGTTGACGTAGTCGTGACAGGATGCGCCATTTTGACAAGGGTCTGACGCACATTCATCGATGTCCTGTTGGCAATTACGTCCGCCAAATCCAACTACGCAATGGCAGGTGTAGTCTGCATCGCCATCATGGCAGGTAGCGCCATTTTGACAAGGATCTGCGTGAAAGGGGAAAAAAGAAATGGATGATATTATAATGATCTTTCAGCTAATTCTAGACCAATTGAAAATATTTTAAGATTATAGATTGGTGTAATTTTTACATATATTTAATTCTATTAATTTATTTTTTGCAAAAAGAGATGGGAGAACATTGTCTTAAACGAACAAATCCTCTAATTTGGGTTTGCACATTGGTCTCCCAAGAGGCAAGTTCCACAAAAAAATATAATAAACTTATTCTTTTTATCAGAATTGCTTCAAATTTACAGTATTTACAGCCAAAATATTTCATATACTCACCAGGATTGCAGTCGTCCACATTAGTCTGGCAATGGCGACCCGTGAAGCCCTTAGCGCACCAACAGACGTACGACCCATCAGTATTCTCACAGGTGGCACCATTGTAGCATGGGTTACTAGCCGCACATTCATCTATGTCCTGGGCGCACAAGCGACCTGGATGAAATAAAATAAATTATATCCATGTTAGTTTATGAAGATAATGATCGTTCAAATTATGTATAGACCTACTTCTATTTGGTTATTCCTTCTGAACTACGATGTTTATAAGTAATAACAATCATGAAAAGGTTAGAATAAATTTGGAATATTCGATCATTCATATAACTTTTCTCAAAGTATTTAAATCCACTACGCCGAGGAATTCAGAAAAAAGGTATCAAGGAGACCAACATTTCAAAATTTAACTCTTTCTGTCATTATACAGTAAGGAGTATAAATGAGGAATGAGGAACCCCTTCCAAAGTTTGGAAGGTGGATGGGTGTAGTACTCACAAATGATATTTACACAATTGATTTTTCTTTTAATAAAATATATCTAAACACACCAAATTTAGTTCAGTTATGTGATAAAAACAATCAACACGCACCAGTAAATCCAATGGGACACTGGCACATGAAGTCTTCGTAATTATTTTCGGGGATGCAGTGCGCTCCGTTCTGGCATCGATTCGGTTCGCAAGGGTTCATCTCCTTGGAGCAATTGATGCCCGAGTAAGCTACGTCACAGATACACTCGTAACCATTGATGTGGTCGAGACAGTTGCCATGGACACAAGGATTGGGGTTGCAATCGTCAATGTTAGTCTCGCAGTCGCGACCAGTGTAGCCGTTCTTGCAGGCGCAACGGTACTCTGCCAAGCCGGGTTCGCACGTTGAGCCGTGTTGGCAGGGATTATTGTCACACAAGTTTTCTTCGCTCTGGCATCGGTATCCTTCGTAGCCGATCGGGCACTCACAGTCAAATCTGGACAGATAGAAATATGATCGTTATGAAGGTGACTTAAGGTGTTGCAACATTTATTCCAGTTCAACTTACTTGACTTCTTTCTTCAAATCATGAAGGTATATAGTTCAGATCTCTAGTCCATATAGAGGTCAATTAAAAGTTTTGCAATCTTGACACACACAAACATACTTAAACATATTTAACAACAATCACCATATGCTAAGGCTTTCAACCTAAACTTAAAACTCAACATATCTTACTAAATAAGAAACATATCAACCGAAAAACACATATATCTTAACAGACAGAAAAATATCTTAATTAATCGGAAAACATCTGAATCAATCACAAAACATCTAAAATTCTAAATCAACAGAAAAACATCTAAAACAACAGTAAAAAATATCTTAATCTATACAAAAACATCTTAGGCCTTAGTTAGACAATATATATGGTAATTTTATCACAAATTTTCATAAACACAATTCAATCTTATTCACATAACGTTATTGCCACTTTGAAACAAATCTTACCGATTAATGCCATCGATACACCGACCGCCATGCATACAAGGAGACGACTCGCATTCATTGATATTGGACGCACACATGTAATCGTAATACCCCCTAGGACAACGGCATAAGAAGCTGTTGATCTGGTCCAGGCATGTGCCGCCATTTTGACACGGGTTGGATTCACACTCGTTGATATCAATTTCACATAAGGTTCCTAAAAATAATAAGATTAGATATTAATAAAAAATTTGCTAAGCTTATCTTTTCATAAAGGATGGAATGGTTAGATGATTGGAGCTTTACGTCCTGTATTTATGCACATTTAAGCAGGCTAATCAGGACAGGAAGTAAGAGGATGCAGTAATCAGATGAAAGCAACGGAAGGTTGATTGAAACTGCTGTCCAATATAATATTAAGTCGGGAAAAACGGGAGCTCATACATTGTAATATCAAATAAATGACAATTTACATCATGAATGAATTTAATCTAAGAACTATATATTTTTCAAACTTCTAGCTCTATACGTTTGAAACTCAAGCAGAAGAAATATTTCAAAGTGAATTTTGAGACCCAATGGGTGAAGTCATTTTAAATGAGGCCAAAAGTGTCACATAAGGGTAAATTTTAAAATGCATGTTTTAGGATGTTTTCCTTATCCAGCCTGTGCTCCATAGTCTTAATTTTTATGAAATATACTTTTTATGTCCTTAAGTTACACTGACACTGCCCAAAATAGAATTTTGCTGAGGAGAGTCTATGTCGTCACGTAGGTGAGAAATTTTGGTTGACTCCAATTTATTTAATCCCTATTGTTGATAATAGCAAACATTGATCATATAATCATTGTTCCAGGTATAGATGATCATTTAAAACAATTTTAGCCGAAAAATTACCATTTTGCTTTGAAATACACACATTGACGGAACAAAAATATATGTTCGTCAATTTTGCTTCTTTGATGTGACGTCAAAATAAAGTACATAGGAATACTCAGTAAATTTTTGGATTTAAATGTAAAACACACAGAATGTATGAGAGAATGGTAAAATCCAAGCCATCTAACCTGTTGTGTAAAAGATACAGGCATATTTTTAGCGTTACATCATATTTGACATAGTCCTGTAGGTGAGAATTCTGTCACACGTACATCATAATTGACGAAGTTTCAAAAATTATGTCAAAATGTGTATTAATAAACTTTACCAGTAAATGGAATTATAAACATTTCAATAAAAACAAACAAGTGTCAAATGTTAATTCCCCCTAATATAACTCAAAAGAGAAATTTCACCAAGAGAAGCTGGAAAATAAGTTGCCAGAAGCTACACACATGCACCAAACATTGAATATGAATAACCGACTCAAGCTAGAACTTAAATTCTCTGAAATTCCATAAAATATATAAAAGAATAAGTAAGGTAAATTAGATTTGTTAAAATCCTCATTCATAACAACAACAAAAATACAAATAATCAGAAGAATTTTACATGAAGTGTCAATTATGATGTACGCCTATTAATCTTAGCTGAACGAAATCAAACACAATGTATTGTTGAGATAAACTGCATTAGTAAATGAAGCTAGCCAAAATATATTATAATTCTTAATTTAATGTTGAGATTACTGTCATATATCTTAGATTTATGCTGTACATCATACTTGACATTACGAGTGTCAAATATGATGTACATCAAAGAATCTATGTTATTGTCAGATAAGAATTAAATGCATTTGTGAAATCTTATGACAAGGACAACAGAAGTCTGGGAATTTAATTAACACAACTTTTCTCTACTTTGGTAATCTTTTCATATCAGAAAGCTCGAAAATTCATCTGTACATCATAATTGACCAATAATTACTTCTTGGTCAATAATGATGTACTGTCCATTATGATGTACCAATTTGATACTTTTGACATATGACACATTTTGTTGTGTGACAGTCCTGCATCTTCATGCAAGGCCAATTTCAGAAAGAAAACTTATTATTCACAGCAAAATGAAAAATTTTGATTGATGTGATGCTTCTCTGAAGATGAGAACACCTCTATCAGTGACGTTACATCATATCTGTCCTGTAGGTGAGAATCCCAGAATTATTGACATTCAAAATTTGCATCCTCCATATCACAGCCTTTGCTGCTCTGTAGGATATCCTTTTAAACATTTTAGATAAATCTTGTGGAATACTTATTTTGGCAGCATACAAACCCACAAATATATTACTGGGTGTGTCACAATTTTGGTTTGAAATTTTGCCGTCCTGTAGGTGAGAATTTTTTCAGTGATTGCAGGTGTCATGTTTGGACAGCGACCATTTAACTGTAGCTGGATATTCCTTTTAAAGCTGACTGGTATGTGATTATTTATCATAGACTTTCTTGATTCAGTGGAAAATAAATCAACCAAACGCTACTTAAATAGGAAAAAAACCCATTTTTAGAAAACGTTTTTTCTGGATTTACCATGTTTGACATTTATGATGTACGTGACGGGAGGTTTCGGTGGCCCGAGAAATATTCCCAGAACATTTCACATACCAAATTGAATTAAAAAACTTAAGTTCAGGTACATAGGTAGTCATTAAAATTTAAAAAACTGAGCATAACTTACTTCAGTTGCTAACCATCAGCTGTCAAAGTAACACTGTTTGAAAATGTGACGTTTGACATCCCCAAAAATGGACCATTTTGAGAGTTTGCAGTCCCTGGTCTCAATGGTGAAGCCATAATTTCATGTAAAAGTTGATTTATTATGATGACAAAATTGTATTCTACATCTCAGAGAATTTTAAAGAACATATTACTAGCCAAACATGTTTTTATGTCCTGTTAAAGGTCAAAATCCTGGCTGGCCTCGTTTAAAATGACTTCACCCCAATAGCTTCTCACAATTAACAGAACCTGTTGTTTTATCTACCGAAATTTATGCAAGTTCACCAAAGATTACTACACACCTGTGAAACCCGGTCGACAGTTGCAGACATACTGGTTGAGGCCATCTTCGCAGCTTGCTCCGTTTCGGCATGGGTTAGACGCACACTCGTTGATATTGTGCTCGCAGTTCGGACCTGGTGGAAATCAAAATTCAACGTTTTAAGAATGAAATATTAATTTCAAATGTACTTAATAGGTTTGAATGATGGCCTTCTAAGACTTGCAAAAATATCTTCTCAGTGAAAATTCTACAATGAAACGGACAGCCAAAATGTGTAGTTGTCAAAAGTTATGATTTTTCACGGCATTATAAAGTACTTGTTTACATTTTTAAAGGAATTCATCTTCATATTTTGGGCTTAAGATGGCAATTACAAACATTTAACAATTCGAAGAAGTTAGATATGACTCTAATCTTTCTTTTAACCAACTTTTAAATCTGGAGACAATATAGTTTTAAAATAAATCTTACCATAAGCTCCTTTGGGGCATTGACACTCATAACCGTTGACAAGATTTGTGCACGTTCCTCCGTGCTGGCAGGGCTTGCTAGAACATTCGTCAATCTCGGAGTCACAATATTTGCCCGTGTACCCTTCCCAGCAGCGGCATTGGAATGAATCTTGGAGGTCGATACAGCCGCCATTGTTGCAGTTCACCCCCTGGCAGTCGTCTATATCTTGCTCACAGTTCTTGCCGTAATAACCTAAAATAAAACATTACAGAAATTAAGTCACCCGTACATGGATACTTGTCGTTACGGAGTTACCCAACTTTTGAATGATCAATATGCAATATAGTGTTAGATATTCAATACACGGTTTCCACATTTTGCTAGCAGTATTCTTAAAGCCTTAAACAATGTTAAATATTAATCTATATTTTTTTTGCAATCCCTGAAAAATAGGCTGATTAACTTTTCAAGAACTTGATTTTTCTTCTTTTTTTTTTCATTTTAATTAAAACAGCAAAGCGTAATTTGGTGCGTAAACATAAACAGCTATCTTAATTCAATGATTTATACTTTAACATCAGTCTTTGCAATACTTAACAGATTTTACAGGCAATCCTCAAAATTTTCGCCACCAGATGTCAGCAGCATCTAGCACACTTATACAACAGGGGTCGCCACTAGGTCTTTTTTGTTCCTTTTTACTCCTTCTTTTTTCTTCCACTTACTCTTTTACATTTTTACTGGAAATGTTTACAATCGCTACTGAGTTATGAATCTGTGTACATATTTATGGATACACAAGTAATTTTCAGTACATGTGACTCATCCAGACCAGTTATAAAACAGTTTGAGCCGTCTGGCACACTTTTCTATGAATATCGCCTAAAATGGAAAACTGCCAACAAAACTTGAAAGTGTAATTTATGATTCCGAAGAGTGTACATACAGGCAGTTTTGTTGTTTATAAATATATATGTGCATGTAAGAGCTATATAAATATTGCAAGTAACAATGATGGCCACAAAATATTGTTCATAGATTGAGCAAATATAATTTTCTATCAATCGGTGAAGTCATCTTAGTTTGCAGTTACATTTATAAAACACATTTCTTCAATGTACTTGTAAACGTAATATTATACTAATCACAGCAAACACCAAAAGGGCAAGAATACACAGACATATATATAGACAGACAGATAACTATGGTTATTAAGATATACATTTTGGGAAATTGAGTCCACACAAATTGTTCTAAATTGCAAAGAGTCGTCTTACAAAGCCACGATAGCCCTGCAAAATTATTCTATGTTCATAAGATAGCATAATTTTTAGGAGCAAATCATTGACAAATTCACTACTTTTTAAATAAGAAAGTAAAGCAATTAAAATTTTTACATACCTTTTTGACAAATACACTGATATCCGTCAATTTCATCCTGGCAAGTGCCGCCATTAATACATGGCCGGGACTGACACTCGTTGACATTGATGGCGCAAGTAGGTCCAGTGAAACCTAAAAACAAAATAAGAAATTTATTTTTAGACATATTTGTAAAGAATCATTAGATTCAGATTCAGATTCAGATTCATATCATTTATTTACCAAAAATATACACATAGTTAAACATAAAATGATAAATAATAAGCATGTCTTGTAGGAGACTCTAATAAAGCCTAAATGGCCGCTGGCTTAGAGCCACCCATTAAAATGTCAACGTAGAGTTGTAGAGTTGTAGACAGCGATAAGCTGAAGCCAAGTGATAGATCTCATAATGGGATCAAATTTAGGAGTTTTGCAAAGTCAAGACAGACAGACGGCTCTATATGGATCTAGATAGACAGACAGATAGATAAATAGACAGACAGATACAGGTAATAGATAGTTAGATTTCGACTTCAAAAGGCTAGGCTCAAAAGTTAATCTTATATGAATTTTCACAAAAATAAATATTTAGGAAACAGAAATATGAATTTACGAAAAAACTGAGATTTTTAAAACTATAAATTAAGTCTGGGAAAACTTTTACCAGATTTTTGAAACAGCGTGTGAACCATATTCAAATCATCAAACATACATTCGTTACTAATAAGCATAACGCAAGATTTATTGTTGAGATTTCTGAAGTCCTTTCAGACCCAAATTAGCTCTACTAAACTCGACTGAAGACGTTTTCAATACAATTTCAACCAACGCCTGCAAGACTTGTTAATTAGGACTTTTTTTCTTCCTTAAAAATATTTTTTTGCTAACTTGTACACTACTCTTTTGTAAAATGATACAAAGGTTAATTGTGAAGTTCATTCATCACCAGAATATTCCCATAAGTTTTTAATTTTCAACATCTTTTTAATCATCAATGTAAAATATGTATTTCAAACATTTTTTGTAGCTTTTTGATGAAAACGTGTAAAGTGACACCATACTAGATACGTAATCGTCAACCGCCAGAAGTTTTAGTTTCAAAAATGCATAACTTACATAGTTTTGAGAGTTGAAGTCAAAAGCACAAACTAAACTGTGTCTAAGTTAAAATCTTACAGCCATCCGTACCAGTACAAATCAGCAAATAACTAACAGGAAATTCAAAACATTGATTCGTCTTCAGATTAATACGTACATGAGCAGGGATGAGCGACTGCTATTGGTGAAGATGCCACAGCATGACATAAGGGCAGTCTATCTATCTCTATCTATCTATCTATCTATCTATCTATCTATGTATCTACCTTATTTATCTGTTAGTCTATCAATCTTTCTACACAGCCAATTACAAGCTCAGTTGGGCTGTTATAACCAAACAAAATAGCCTGAAAATCTCCTTAAAGCTCCTTTTACTACTCCAGTTTAGCTTGAATCAATGCTTTTGCCTTTAAACTAACTTTTGCTGCACCCAAAATGTATAATGTACACCAACCTTTAGGACAACTGCAAGTGAATTTGGCGATTTTGTCTTCGCAAACTCCTCCGTTGAGACAAGGCTGGTCCCGACACTCATCCACGTCTTCTTCACATCTCTTGCCTTGGTATCCTGAAGAGGAAAAGAAAATACATTGAGAAATCATATCAAGAATTTAATCACAATTTTTAACCCTTACTGGACTGAGCTGTTCCAACTAAACAATCTCCCAGGACGATTGTGACGTCATCAGCATGTTCCTGAGGGACATAAATGGTCCCTCAGGCAGCTAGCTAGGGATGCCATAAATGTCCTTTCAGTCCAGTAAAGGTTAATTAATTATCAAATTATAAATATGAAGACATTTGAACAAAACAAACTTGACAATAACATCAGTAAGTAATTTTTAAAATTATTTGAGGCATCTAATCCACCAATGTGACATTGAGACATAAGTGAAAGTTTTCTGATGTACAGAAGTAGTCCGGGCGGACTAGTACAGAAGGGCTAATTGTTTACCAAAATTTTATTCGTAAATCTTTCGCCAGCAAAATGTCCCTATTTGACAGTTCCGCCAAGACCTACTTGGCAGACATTGAACATCAGAGATATCCTACGATTCTAGTGGAATTGAATTCCTCAAACCTACCACGCCAAGCAGTTGAATTAAATAGTATAGGAAACCTAAACCAAATATCATACCCCTTGTACACATGAAAGTTTCCTACATATCTATGTGATGTACAACAAAATATATGACGATTCTTAATTTCTATGATTTGCTACTAATAGCTAATAGCCACAATTGTATTGTATAATACTATATTACCCAACTCACAAAACCATTATTATGACTGTATAGTGTATATATGTGATATTACCAGACCCCAATTATATTTCAAATAATTATTATGGGACAACTACAAAAAGTAACTGACTCAATGTATGACTCACAAATTTCTAAACAAGTATATTTGAATTTCTAACGTATATTAGGCGCCTACAAATAAATATATCAATCACATTTGAGTTTATGACACTGTATGAGCTCTTCACTAAGTGTGTGACAGCGTTTCATGATGCATTCATGCTATATATTTCAAAACACTCTTCCTTACAACTTTGAATTATTTTCTCCGGTCGAATAATATAAACGTGCTCCACTCTATTCATGCTTCCCTCATATTCCCACGATCAGGGGACAATCTTCAAATCATGTTTTCGTACTCAGTATGTTTCGCAAGCTGTTGGCATAATTTTGTAGCTCTTTCATTTATTTTTATCGTGTGGTTCCATGGTATACTAGGGTAGAGCTTTAATTTATTTCCTTTTTTTTCTCGTTCTCTGCTTTCATGCTGTCTTTGCACTGAGCACAATCAGAGGCGTACTAACAAATTACGACAAAAAAGCATTGAAAAGTATGAAAATGAAAAGAAAAAATACTAAAAATCCAGAAATAAAAATTGAAAAATTAAAACAGCAATGGCTCTATGACCGCGCTATTGGTAACCTCGAAACACTTGAAGGAATTTCAGTCTCACTAGACATAAAGGGTGTAGGTGGATTCCAAAAGATGTTTTATACTAAAGAGCCCTACATTTCACTGGTTTTGAACTACTAGAAGTCTGTCAGTCCGAAACTCCAAGATGTTTGTAGAACTGAGAGTTTTACAATTAACATTGTTAATTAAAATAATTTGGTCTCATGGACAAGCTCAAATGTTCAAGAATATTCCAAGGTTTGTAAGCACAAGGATGGATAGATGATTGGGGCTTTACGTCCTGCATTTATGCACTAGGTAGGCTAGTTAGGACAGGAGGAGGACACAGCAATGAGGTAAAGGATGATTGAAACTCCGTTCAACATAGGCCAAGGTGACCAGGCAAGAGCTAGATTCGAACCCTGGACCAAGCGATTGGCAGTCCAGCACGCTACCACTGAGCTAATCCTCCACCCAACTGTAAGGCCACACATAATTGATTCTTAGCTTCACAATAGATTTCCTGCCGATGGAAAAAAAAAATTTTTTTTCACCTTTTATTTTGTCCTACCGACCGACCCTAGAAAAAGTGCCTTGAGAGGATCCGAGAAGCTAAAGATTAATTATGTGTGGCCTAACTACAAGAATCACCTCATCCACCTGTATAACATCATTGCAATATCATGTATTATTATAACATCTATCACTTCACAGTTATACTTTTTTCCTACTGTCACCCCCATCTGTTACAAGCACACAACTCAGAATTCTGCCAGATCCAATTTTTTTGACAAAAACCCCAGCTGTGCCGTCTTATGACCGATATAACAAAGAACTACTGTTACCCTCCCCCCTTTTTATATTCTTATTCACTTTTATTTACCCCTTTTTTGTCATTTCGCAATAGTATCTACCTTATATACCCCTAGACATACTCTTCTATCAAACAGTCTCAAATGCGCTGTCAATCAAGTCTGTCAGTTAGTCAAAAACCTTTTTTCCAATACACCGACCACTTCTTGCTGGCTTTTCTGACGGCTTTTGTTAGTTTTGCTTAACTTCTGTTCTCATTATCCAACATTATGTGAGAAAATGCGACATTTTTGTTGACATTATTTGTGTACATTATTGGTTGCTATTGAGGTTGCCATGGTAACGCAAACAGCATTACCGAGTAAAAGTGACAATCTTGACAAATCTTCGCAATCTGGTGCACACGTTTGCTTTCTCTGAGCAACGACAACAATAGACACATAAATACTAGAAATGCCATTGGTTTGTGGTGATCTCAATGCACGGAGCTTTAACATCATTTACAATATCATTGTTAATGCTGTAGGTCTGTGGCCATCAACTAAGTAATTTAACTTAAGAATTTACAGACATTGCTTGTGAAAGCAAAGTGCCTCGTTCAAAAAAACATCATGGGAAAGGAGATTTTGTAAAAAATAATTTGAATGGTCCTTACTAAGGAGTAAAAATGTCCAATTTTAACTATTTCCTTTAATTAATTAGACTTAACCACCTTTTAAAACCATTTTTCCTGATCAATTTACCAATTATTAAAGCGGATAACTGCACAAAAATGCACCCTATTCTAATTCCATACCCCTACTCAACTTTTTATTCTGCAATCAATCTATCCAGGTGGCAGCACCAGAGTCTCTCCGAGGGGTCTTTTCTTCAAAATCACAAAAGACTAATGTCTTTTCAATACCCTGACATAAAAAGGGTCCTTTCTTAAAAATTCAAACAAACCAGAAGCTGATGTCAGACATGAACTTACTCAACCGTAAATTCCAAGGTTAATGAATGTTTTGCGAAATCGAGATATTTACACACCAGCTGAGTTTACTGGAACGCCAATTAGCATGATTAGATTTAAAATAGGAATCCTTAAGTTTAGACAGTATTTGAGCTTAAAAGTTAGAACTTCAAAACTTTCTGCTTGATAATTTTTTCAAAAGCACCGAAAGAACCCAAGAAACTCTCTTCTTTTCTTTTTTCATTTCAGTGTAAAACTTTGCTTGTGGTTAAAAAGCTACAAACTAATGTTACCAACCATTTAAGTGGAAAATTATGAAAGCCCAAGTTCAAATCAGCATAATATAACAGTCTCTGATGTATGACTCTTAACATATTCTCCCTTAAAAACTTCTCTACCTTCAAATCTTAGACCAATGTGATCCTTCATAATTCCTTGGACTCCCTCATTCTAAGTTCCTTTATTCATTATTCCATTATTCCTTCATCGTTCTTTCAGCTTAGTTGGTATAATATCAGGTTATCATGATTTCAAGGTTGATATCAAAGAAATAGCTTCCAAAATTGACTGATTATTTGGATATGATGGACGACCCATCAGCTCTTGTTTGCCCATTGACATGGTTGACAAGTTGACAATTTTCTCTTCAAAATTTCGAATAAATCTTTTCAATATCTTATTGTATATTTTGTGTGTATTTTGTTCGGCTGTGATTAGCGTTCGTTCATGTATCACATCCTGTTATTCTCGGAAGGAGAAATGCTTTTGTTAATTTTCGTCGTCGGATGGTTTCTTTTGTTAGGTCTTCTTCAAATTTTCTTTGAAATTCCAAGCGTTCAATGTTACTTGATGACTTGAGAAATTGGTGATTATAGATTGCGCCTCATAAGTTGTGAAAAGCTGTCATCATCTATTGAAATCTCATAAGAAATCAGTTTAGAAATCTTAAGAAATCTGCATAAAAACTGTAATTTACCGAATTACCACATACTTATGGATTTCAAGAAAGCCTTCGACACGGCGCATCAAACTTATTATAGCAGACTGTCGATGCACGTTGAGAGTCTATTAGAAAATGAGTGTTCCTAGAAGAACATTGTGTAGCATTGTGTACTTTCTTCACAAGTCTTTGATGCTCTTCTGAGAGTACTTAGTAAGTTCTTACAATGTCTGAACAACTTAAAAGCTACAAAATATAAAGAAATCACAAAAGGTTCATTGTTGACTTTTGAAAAGCTCTAGACACCGTTGTTCAAGTTCCTTTGTCATTTCACATCTTTTTAAACATCCCTTTTTCCAATACCTATGAGTTTTAAATCTGGTGTATTTGTAGAACTTCTTGGTCTCAGAAGTTTGTGAAGGAAAAATAATTAATTTTTGGGTGGTTTTACCACTTAAAACAAATTTATATCATGTAATTGAGCAAACATGATTTTATGATGAATCTGATAAATGAAAATTGTATTGATATTGAAGGAGAATTTGACTTGAGAGAACTGATCCAATATTTCAACCAATTTGATTACACTTCAGTTTTATTTACTCGTCCCCTTGCTTTATATGGCAAGAAAACAATCAAATATGACCTTGTGATATTTAGATTCAGAATGATTCTCAAAACAATATAATAATTCAACTGTTTAACTTTTTACTTCAACTGTTTAACTTTTTACTTCTAACTCTAAATGTCAATTTTGATGATCAACTTTTAAATTTGATGTCATGACATTTTCACTTCACTGTAAACAAGTCTCTGACCATGACCTACATTATTAGTGTAAAACTTCAAGCAAATACTGTAACAAAATAATTCACAGATTCGAAATTAGTCCTATACGAGTAGACATTATGTAAACTTACACTCCACTATTGTCATGCCCAAGCCATTAAAATTTTGGTCATTTTACAGAGTATTGAATTCCCTACAAAAGGTTGGCGTCATTGTATTTTTCTCATTTCTAGTACAGCACAACCTTTGTATCAAATTTCTTAGCCAAGTTTGTAATAGTGGTTTTCAAATCATGTTGTGAAATGTGTTTATTATTGAATATTTGGCATCAGTTTACTGGAGAATATCGTCAGCCAAAGATTAAATCTGTTTTCTTGAAGCACAGCACTTTTAGAAGGGGTCTTCTTTTGGATAAAAATATACTTTGCAGAAAAATTTTCACTAAAAACAAGTTTGAACAGCGTCAAATCAATACGGCTTCCTATTTGAGCAGGCCTCTATCTGAGCAAATACACTAGTGGCATAAATATACAGATTTAAGTGTTGTATTATGCCTTATGTACAATTTATGGAACCTTGTAGGCACTTAACATCACTTAATATGCAGGTATCTAAACATGTTAAACTAAGTTTGCTAAACATGGTCTTGCATTTTACACCAGTATTTACATATTCGCTTGTCAAGAGGATGACAAAATGTTAAAACATCACCACGAAAAATTCCTGAATAATTTCGACTTTTTTTTGGAACTTTTTTTCTCAGTCTGAGATTCCTGCATTAAAAAGTGATAAGGTTCCACTGTTTTCAAGAGTAACAAATGTACGTAACAAGTTTGATGTAGGCGTCTTAAGTCGTATTAGTATTTCAATGACATAAAGTCAAATTTGTCTGAATAGAGTAAATTGCTGTAAACTGCAAAAAAAAACTTTTCATCTTAGCTCAAATTCGGCAAGTTGGACTCAAATATCCATTTATGTAATAAAATCTGTATAAATACATCTGTACCTTTGGAATATCCATACTTGGGGCACTCTTATTTTGTCTCCCTATACAAAATCACTTATTTAACTTTGTATGGATCCTACAACACTATGCATCATTCCCTTAGTATACAATAATTCATATCGGCCAAATCTGATCTACTTATGCAAATCACAAATTTAAGTGCGTCTAGAAAACAAGATGCTAATTTGATTCGCGTCATTTCGTTAAATAGGAAGACTTAATGGATTATCAGTAAGCGTCTGACTATGTGCATATTGCATATCTTATAGATATTAAGCATGTACGTGATTCTGTCTGGAACTAATACTAGAAGTACTTGTCTTTGGAGGAAGTGATTTCTTGCTGGATTTCAAGTTAACATCATAGAGGCTAAAGATCTATCTTGTCTTTGTAATCAATCTAATATCTACGCAGCTTCTTCTTCTTCTTCTTCTTCTTCTTCTTATGTAGCTGTCACTTCTTGTCTTGTAGAAACCGCTTGTGACAAGTAATCCTCGTATACGAGGGATTGATACATGTTTAAGTGTTCTGAGCTATTGTTGCATCTGGAAATGCTGGACTTTCACAATGCAAGATCAGACGTGCATTTCTCTGCAGTAGTGTAAATCCATGGATCTATAAGTTAACCCCTTATAGCTCTATGGTAAATCAAACTACCTTGAGATACAAGAGGTGTAACAAATATATTATAATTTTCAGATTAATTTTACCTTTACATTATTTCATTATCTTTACACCTTTCTTCTGCTCAAATATTCCAATTAAATTAATCTGGGTGTTACCCTTAAACTTTTATCAGGTTGTCATGTGACATGTCATGTGACATGACATGTAGTGACCTTCCATTATAAAATGTCCAATTATTGTGACATGACCTTCAGAAGTTCAAGGTGACCTGATTTAATGATTTGATGATGTTGCAGGGGGTCTAGCACATGATTGGAACCATTGGACACCATTGGCACACCAGGAAATGGTAGGAAGGTCATGAGACACCAGAAGTAGGTCACTGGAGGTCAGAATCTAGGTCAACTTAAGGTCAAACTCGGGTCAACCTCAAGTCAGGGGTCAGGTGAGAGGGGGTGGAGATAATACCCAAGACACTGGTGGACAGGGGTATTTCAAACATTATTTGAATATTGTTGAAGGGGGCACTAGCATGGCACCCTCCATGCACACTTCTCTACACCCCTTTTTGGTCCTTAGGGGGTCACAAGAGGACCTCCAGGGGGTCCCAAGGGGTGTCTAAGACTTTTAACAAGAGGCTAAAATCAGTGAAAATGGGGTAAGTAAGGTCCAGTGCACCCAAAAAGACTCCCCCAAGACATCAGACATAATCTAACCATGCTCTACAGTAGCTCCAGTGGTCCTAGCTTCAGTGAACAGATTCTACTACTTTTGACACCCCTGGGGTCCCTACATCACCATGGTGCCTTTCTACCCTTTATAGTTTGTTATGTGTAATTCTATGAATTTATATCAAAAGGGTTTTTGAAATAATATCACATGAATATAGGTGGCAGCACTAATAAAAGGGCACCACCTACTGGCACCGAATGGTCAAGAGGAAGTCAATAGTTTTGGATATCATTATATTATTAAGAGGGGTGTTGTGGACTCAAGTTTGTAAATTTATGAAGGCTTCAATAGCCTACCTGAGATGGCTGCATCATTGGTTATAATTTCATCTATGTTGACTTGTCTCATAATTCATTTACAAATATCAGACAATATTTTATTAAAACATTTCTGATGGGATGAAAAAGTCATATATGACATTCCGTTTAAAAATTGAGCCCTATTCAAATTTCACTAAAACAAATTGCGCAGTTGAAATTCCAATGCAACATTTCCATAAATATTGGGAATTTTCATGCGAGGGTTCTAAAACGCAAAAATCTTAAAAATCACGTTTTATGAAATCTTAAACCAGAGCACCAATGCTTCATAAATACCACATGGCCCCATTAAAGGTAATTCAACCCGTAAAACCCGAACCTTACTCCGAATAAAATGGAAAATGAGAAAAAAATGTTCAATTTGACAAATAAATAAATCATTGAATTTCAAATTGTGCTTTTCTTTTTTGGCTCTCATTTTGCTCTCAGATTACCTATAACTATTTCAATGGCAACGGCAAAAATATTTCAAGCTTTTCCATACCCCCCTTTCCGTCCCTCTCTCAAAAAAGCCCCACACACAATTGAATTCAAATTTCTATGCTGTAATATGGTATTTTAATAGAAATTTTGGAGGTAATGTGTAATTTGCAGTAAATATTACTTCCTTTGTAAAAGAATGAGCAACTTTAGTACTAGATCATATATTATCACAAAATATATTCCAAAATTATAATTCCTTACTTCCTTTATAATTATTTAATAAATATACACCCCTCCCCCAAAATTCCTATATATCTACAGTCTGTCTGCTATATTCACAACCAGAACCATTTTTACCCCTTCTTCAGCCCCAAATTATCAACCCCCATCTTGAGTATTTTCAAGACAGGGCAATCTTCAGTTGCACCTGCCCCAAGTAAATATTAGGGCTTTCTTATAACCCCATAGGGGTAAAACCACCAAATATAGCAGAGAGCACCTATACAAGCAGATGTGCTGGAAATCACAATGTCTAGATGAACTATAAAGTACTCCCAAGAATAAGAAACATATTCTAAAAGCTACTCAATTTTGTAGACTCGCTGAAGCATTCGACAACATCAAAGCAAGCTAAGAGCATTGTTCAATGGTTGTTGAAACATTTAATATGGCATAGTGTTTTTTCATGACTTGATGTTTATGACTTTAGATTAAATCAAGAATTTAATTAAGAGGGTGCTTTGTAAGGGTAACATACAGGAAACATAAACCAACACGAAAGTTATAATAATCTGCATAACAATGAGACATATATATTTTATATTTTCTGAATTTTGTAAAGTTTATGTTTTCATAAAACTTTGTCATTAATGTCACATAATATGTCATTACAGGAAGTGGAGATAATTTAATATTTCACAATTCCAGAGCTGCCATGGACAAAATCATTCGGCTCGACATCAACAAAAAATATAAAGATCTAGGTATTTGAAAATTATGTTTCACCTGCATAAACCATTTCTTGATGGAAATGAGACACTTTAATTTCATCCTATCATCCAAAACCAAAATCCAACCAGACACAGACATAGGCCAACAGCACACCAAAAGGCAAGTTATCAAAATCATAGCATTCAATGGACAAAATTGATTAACTCTTTATTTTCTCTTCAGTATACAAACCTGTACTTATCAATCACCACAACTTAACACACCCTAACAAACCCTAAAATCACTTTATTCCCTCGTTATTCACCCATTATTCAAGCATTATTGATCAGCTCAGTTATAGACCTCTCCAAAGCTTCGGACAGAGTTCAGTAGCTCAGTTAGTTCAGCATAATAAGGGATTTTAATGAGACATTTGACACTTTGCTATGAATATCAAATTAGTTTAGTTAACTTGAAACCCTGAGCTGCCTGGTGGAGGTGAATGCCAATAGAAAATGTTGGTACTGGAAAATTTCCACAGAGTTTTGAAAGAAGTTTGAAATAATTCTGAATTAAAATGCATATATATATGAAAGGAATTTGCAGATTGATCTATCTATATATTTATTGCTTGCAATTTATCTATCTACCTATCACTATCTACCTATCACTATCTATCTATCACTATCTATCAATATCCATCACTATCTATCTATCTACATGTTTCTCTCTATCTCTATCGCAATCTCTCTTAGTCATAATCTACCTATCTACCTACCTGGCAAGCTACACACCAGCAACAGGTGTCCTAAATACAAGTCCAACCAAAACAATATAATTTCACTGACTGTTAATTTACTATTTTCATTTTTCACCAAAATACCACCTAGTCATTAGCTCAAATCATGATAATTAGCTACTTTAAAATTACTAGTCACCCAAACAGCTTAGATTTCTAGTTAGATAAAGGTCTACTATATATAGGGCAAGGTAGACAGCTTCGTAATTATCTTCTCAACCAAAAGTAATTTGGAAGGTAGCAATTAAAGTTTCAGAATAGAATTGGTCAGTGCAATTATTAGGAAAAAATAATTGCTGTTGTCAGTTTGGCTTTGCTTTCTGACGCCAAAACGTAATTATGTTGCAAACGTAATCATGACGTAAGAGGGGTAATCATGACGTAAGAGGGGTAATCCTGACGTCATCAAACGTCATTGCACGTGCAGAGGCCCTAAAGGGATCTTGGTAATTAAAGGGGTGTTTCTTGACCACGTGTAGAAGTGTGAAGTTGAATGGGAGGGGGTAAGGTGAAGGTAATCGCAAATATTTCAAGTTCCTGTACATCTGAATTCCTATACTGAACAGAATATCTATCTATCTATCTATCTATCTATCTATCTATCTATCTATCTATCTATCTATCTATCTGTCTATCTATCTGTCTATCTATCTGTCTATCTATCTATCTATCTATCTATCTATCTATCTATCTATCTATCTACGTAGGCCTATATTTATGTATCCATCACATCAAATATTCAGGATATATACAAATCATGAATTTCTCAGACAGGCAGGTAATCTCCTATGGTGTTAATTTGACAATATTAGCAATTCAAAATACCTGTATTTAGCAGGGAATTATATTGACTTCATTTGCATTTTTAAATAGTAATGGCTGCCCCACCTAGACAGGTCTAAATACCTCTAATATCTTCTTTCCCTTTTATCCTATTAGATATCTTTTAAGATTCTATACAATATACAGTCTATATACCACCCTCTGTAATGGTGTATAGGCCCTGTATGCTTGTATGGGTATGCAAATTTAGCCCAAGGGGGTAAGAAGCCATCTGTCGCCCCTGAATCTGAGCACCCCTTACAATTCCACCCCAAAAATCCACCCCAAAAAGGTAGTATGACTGCTCTTTATCACAAAATCAACCCAACAGTCAGTAGCCCTTCAGTAATCAGCATAATAAGACTAGTATTTGATTAACTAGGATGATAAGACCAAGAGGTACACATTGAGATTTTGCCCTAATTAGTGACTCTGGCCCACGAGCGTACAGCACAATTATGTTGTCACTCTTGATAGAGGAAATAACCATCAGAATGAGGTAGTCACCATGCATGCAACGTGCCAATGCAGCAACCCTAATGCATTTGATAGATAGATAGATAGATAGATAGATAGATAGATAGATAGATAGATAGATAGATAGATAGGTAGATAGATAGGTAGATAGATAGATAGATAGATGACAGATAGATAGATACTGGGATAGACAGAGAGATCGATAGTACATAGATAGGACAATAAGATATAGGTATATATAGGCAGAGACAGGTACTTCCAAGGTTAAATATGACTTTCTTTTATTAATATGGACATTACTTTTTTAACTTAGCAATATTTTCTTTTCCCACCTTTCAAGTAATTAATATTATCAGTTAAGATTATTTTTACAACGTCTTCACATGGGAACAGACAAGTTATATTACTTGAGAGGTATATATTGTAACAAAGATTTTATGTTAAATTCACATGCTATGTGATCTAAGTTTTTAAAAAAGTGAAATAAAAAAAATTAATAAAAGAAAAAAGTCAACTTGCACCTGCTGACATGATTTAGTGATAAATTCACATGTTAAATTTTTCATGAAACTTTTTCCACAACCAAATATTCCATGCAAAACATGTATTAGAGAAACATGCATGAAATACACAAGTAGCAAAAATTGGGAGATTTTGAAACTTGGCCAAAAAGTTGAACTCATTTGTCAAAACTCTGAGAATGCAGTATTCCAGTGGGGATGGATGTATATCTACATTTAGTTGTTTAGACTAGAATATAATACTGGAAGAAATGTCAAACTCATGTTATGACTGCTCTATTATTACTGTTTGGAAGTAGTAAGGTTTTTGAGGAACTACAGGCAAAAGATCAGACTACAAGAGTCAAAGAGGAACTGATGAAAATGAGGAAAAATATCATAATGAAAATTAGGAGCTAGATTGACAGCTTGGATAGATAGATAGATAGTTTTTTATTGATGCATGATGTACTTACAATTTTCATATCATACTAACAAAATAATAACTAGGTAATTAACAACACAATTTAAGAAAAAAATAGCATCAAAGGTAAACAGCTGAGTTACAGCGTAACTATATAATTGCTGCAACCAAGTTAAATAAATTATAATAATCTTTTAATTATATTATATATAAAAAGAAAGAAAATGAGAAAGGGTATGGATATTGGATGTGATGATTCCTTGAATTGTGGCAAATGAATAAAAGTATACAATTGATCAGTATGACTGCAGTACATTTTGACAATAATGTTTGGCAAAAAGCTTTAATTTAATTTTTTCTTTTAACTGCTCATTTAAGTGCAACCACAGATGAGGGGACCTTCCCAGGAAACTTGCATTGTATTTCTCTATGGTGTGTTGTGGGGCTCTTAAATAGTTTCTTGTTCGGGTATAATAAGTGTGGTTACATAAATTGAATAAATTGCCCAATCTCACTGGTAAACTGCCAAACTGAAGATAGATAGATAGATAGATAGATAGATAGATAGATAGATAGATAGATAGATAGATAGATAGAAACTGAATTGTAACATATTGAGGTACTTTTTCTTTTTTTTTGTTAAAATTAAAATAGAGCAACAAACTATCCAACACAATACCTTACACTGAACCCCTATCTTGAAATTAGCCCAATCATAAGTTCTCAAAAGACTGCTTATCCTTTTTCTTTCTCACTTTTTCTCCCATTTACCTCGTGATTGGTGTTTTCTTTCCCACAATTTGCTACCTTTCTTTTTGTGGGTGGTCAACTTCTTTTGAATCTTTTCACTTTTTTTTTCTGGCAATTTTCACTCGAAAGCAGACGATTTTACTCTTCAACTGATGCCACGTCTCATCAAACGCAAAACTTTACGCTCTAGTGACGTCACAGCGTAGAAGACGCCAAGAACCTTGCGTGACACACTCGCCACAACGTCATGACGTCAATCACTTCTCAATCAATGCGCCCCCTGTCGTGAATGAGCAATATTAGTCCAATTATCTCCCAAACTGAAGAGTGACAGTTTGCAGACGATTTTGCAACAATTGTGAGTCTTTACAATTAGGTTATTCAATTTTTTAACAGCATCCATTTCAATTAACCAATCCAATAGTCAAGTCAGTTATGAATTTATATGATTACTTAATTTAAAAATATTTAGGCCTGATGCATATTCTCTCTTCTCTTAATTAAAATACAGACTATTTATAAAGTCTATATTGCAGTTCAAAGTGGTCTTTTTGACAATAGGCCTATGCCAAAAATCAAAATTCATATTTTGCAACCAAGAAAGTTTTATGGACTTGGAACTGCAAGACTATTGACAAACACTAAGTTGTCAATATTCAAAATTAGCCAAAATATACTGGGTCAAGAGTTCAAAGTTTGGGCTAAACCTTCTATAAACTGCAAATTTATCTCGTGTGGACAGCCAATAATCCTGTACTTTACTATTGAACTAAACTTTACACAATGGTGATTATTGGCCCAATTCTAATACCATAAAGTAAGAAGTCTTTTTGTTGTTGATGGGCTTTTCTTTTGATGTCCAAGTATAAGCTGATTTTGTGCTTTTTGTTAAATTTAAGAGGTCTCTCTCACGAGAGGGCGCTGTTTATGACCCAAAAATAGCCACAGGGGATAATAGGGTATGGAGGTAGTACCCCATATCCAGGTAATTTACAAATAGGTATTTAGGCTTCCACCATTATTGCTATTTACAAACACTGTCCCAAAGAAATTCCACGATTTAGATCTCCAGAGTAAAAAGTCATTTCCCCATGGGTGGTAAATGAGAATTTAATGTGTGAGATCAAGACAGAATAATAAATTAGACAAGCTATATGGGTACTATAAGGAAAGCCAGATAGATAAGCTAGATAGGTTGGTAGACAGACAGGCAGGCAGGCAAATACATAGATAGACAGATAATAGATTGATATTTGATAAGACAGGCAGATAGATCATAGATCAATAGATATGATAGACAGATGTGTGTATGAATAGACAGATAGACAAGAAAGCCAGACGCATAGACAGATAGATAGGTCTAAAGAAAGATGGACATATATAATATATAGACAGATAGATAGGTAAAGGCAGACATAGATCCATGCCATACGTTATCTTCAGAAAACTTCAATAAAATATATTTTAAATGCTATTCCAACATCCAACATATGAAATTTCTCTAAACTGAGCCTGACTCATGAATAAGAATTAAGTTCATTTATCATTTTAATAACTAACTCTAACTCTACTTCCTTCTCTCACAAATAATATTTTAACATGAATGATGATATAGGCATATAAATCTACAACTCCCACAGCTTTCATGCTATGTTGAAATCACCACAAACTAGTAACAAACATTTTCAACTAACAAAGCCTTCCATATGCCATATGCTCATACTATGGTGAACCAAAATTGGGAGGCAAAATCGTAGCCACTCATTGTGAAATTAAACTCAAACATGCAACTATGAAACTTGTCAAAATGTGTCAGAGAGAAGCAGTAACTATGTATCTAGAAGTTTAACTACATAGAGGACCATGGAAAATGTGTGCTACAGTAAAACCTGCCTTATTCAACCTCTTTCGAAAGACCAATCTGTATATCAGATGTTCTGCTACAAGAGACCATCTGCATCTATCTATCTATCTATCTATCTATCTATCTATCTATCTATCTATCTATCTATCTATCTATCTATCTATCTATCTTCATGACTAAAATCCCAGCTGGATATCATTCGGAAGAGCCTTTGAATTGGCAGGCCCTTTTATAAGTGTCTGTGCTGGGAAAGTAAAAGATCCCTCCCATCAAAATAATGTCTAACATGTTGAGGACTCCCGTTCTCTTCCCAATCTCATCAATCAACCCTTGTTAGCGCCCAGAACTTGGCTTAGAGGGCTGCACTTACCATATCTATCTATCTATCTATCTATCTATCTATCTATCTATCTATCTATCTATCTATCTATCTATCTATCTTACTATCTATCACACGATCTACCTCACTATCTCAGTGTCTCACTATCTATCTATCTGACTATCTGTATATCTATATCTACCTGTCTATCCCCCAAATTAGACCATGTTACATCAAACGTATACACACTGAGAGGTCATTCAACACAGGGGCAACTGTATGGCTATAAAATAACTATATATAACCATAATAACTATTGGTATACAATATTTCATGTTTCATAAATTATATTTGTTATGACAAGACTTTCAGAGGTATAATAGGACTATTACATGAAATTACCAACCTGAAAATTGAATGTGTATAACTTGAAAGAAGACTATTTATTTATCTATAAAGAATTTGAAATGTTTCCATCTTTGAAGACATTAGCAACCGAAATAGCAATTTGGGTTCGGTTAAAGACCGAGAATAAATTGTTATATTTTTGCAACTAAATTACATGTTGTTGGGTCATTATGTTCAGCAGAACATGCAAAGAAACAGAAATATAAATTTTAAAACTGTGATTCTGAGAAAGAAAAAAATATGCAGTGATCAGATTTTATGCAAATCGAAAATAAAACACTATTCCAAGTTGTTAGTGCCAAAACAATCCAAGACTGGAAAAAAAATATCAAATAATTATGCACATTCCATGTTACCAACAAAAGATACCCCCAAAAATTGCCAAAATTATGCATAACTTGTCAAAAATGACTCAAAATACATACAATCGCAAAAACATGAGGTATAAACATATGACGCATGTATATATAGGACTAAACAATTCACATTTAGCAAATTAGCATGGCTATTCCAGTCACATTTGAACATAAATTCTTGTCTGGAACTGTTTTTATGGATTTAATGCCTGGGGCCCTAACATTGATATTATGTGACATGACATTCTTATGCATCTCCAGGCCAAAATAACATTTTATGATTCCATAGCACTGGTGATAGCACCAAGTATAAGCAGCATTAATACATGCAGACATGTCCTAAGCTGTAACAAACACATCTTTTTTCTGTTTTGACAATCATGCTTTTGTTTTGTTTCTTTTTTTCTTTATTTTGTCATTTTTGTGTGACGTTCTATTGTTTCAATTGTTGTAATTGTTGTCTGGTTCTAGCTCTGGCAATTAATCTAATTACATTATAATAATAATCATATCATCATCATCACCAATTATAGACACTTTTTGAGATGCCTAACGATTGGTGAACCACAGAGAGCCGGAATCGAATTCGGGACCTGGTGATTGGAAGGCCTAAACAGCGCTACCAACTGAGCTAACCTCCTTCAAATCATTTTACCTGCCGATAGATAGATAGATAGATAGATAGATATGGTCAGTGCAGCCCTCTTAGCCCAGTTCTGGGTACTCATGAGGGTGGATGGATGAGATGGGAGAGAGAGCGGGAGTCCTCAACATGTTACACATTCACCCCATGTGAGGGATATTTTACTTGCCCATCACAGACACTGATACAAGGGGCGGCCGATTTAACGTTTCATCCGAATGACATTCAGCTGGAATTTTGCTCATAAAGGTGCACTGAAAATTGCAGGTTTCCCAAGTGGCGTTCGAAGTTCATACCCATGTAGGCAAAGGCCTTCAGTGGAGCAGGCAGGAACCTTAACCACTCAGCCACCCAGCTGCAAATAACATTTCATTAATTCATATATGATATGCCATCATCAACAAATTTATAAATACAATTTTCAGTAAATAAGAAATACCCCAAATTTCAATACATATTTTCCAAGACATAATTCAAAATGTTGGGAAGCCATTTCATTCACTCGTATTATTTCCCACGGTACATAACTCCAATATTTGATCCCGCCGAAGGTCAAGTGTGACATTATCTCCTGAAGTGGGATTTTTTTTACCATTCAACAATTCTTATCTAGTTGAGAGTTTTGTTATAACATGCAATACAGACAAAAAATTAAAATCTTACTTACAATACTACATATGCAACAATTTTTATGAATACATTTTAAATGCAACAAATATTTTCAATTACATATATTTACAACTTCAATAGGACCTACATATTTTGCAAATCACTGTTGAAAGCAAATATATGGTATGCTATATTCCATAAAAATATAATGTAATTCAGGCATATCAGTTATGTGATTTTAAATAGTTATTCCTTTTTTGTCAGGCATTGTCAGGGAATAATATTCATTCAGGATACTCAAGACATGATTTTATGTAAACACAGGAAATGATTAATTAGCATATTGATCATAACATCTCATTTGCATATATCATGTATTCATACGCTAACAAATTGAACCAAATATGGTGCTGAAAGTAGTTCCGGACCTCAAGTGCAGGCCTCTTGTGCTGGAGTGTAATTATGTTCCATCTGAGTGCTTACGTATGCATGCTATTGTGACGTCACACTTGATTGCTTCCAAAGAGAGGCTGACAGAGGTTCTAGTGTGGCGTAGACCTACACTGGTGTCAGGGGGGATGACCCAACGTGGCTAGTGACCATGAATGCACGACCAGACACACATCACTGATTTCGCTAAAAGTGTCCAATTTTTCACCATTTTCCTTCTTTTTTAACGAGAGGGAGACAGATCACATTTTTTTTGTTTCATTGTTATCTGCAATTTTTGGCATTTTTGAGCAATTCTATTCATTTATTGGCAGTTTTGTATCAAAATTTGGCTACCAACCCCTTTTTATTACTTTTTTCTCGCTCTACGAGTCTATTTTGCCAATTTTCTAAAGGTTTGAGCTCTTGAACAACACACATTTACCATTTTTGGTAGGTTCAATTGTCTTTCAAACCATTTTTTACATCTCTAAATTGGCTACCAATAAACCAATTTAGGCCTCTGCTCGTTTTAAGCCAAATTCTACCGCCAGAGGGCATCAAAGTGGTATTTGCAACTATGTGTGATTTCCATAATTGTTTTTTCATTGTCTTTTTTACACGAATAAACTCATTTTCGGGTTTTTTTTTTCTAAAAAGCTATTGTCATGAAAACTATGGTCTTTATAAAACCAGGTGACAATGCCAATCAGTCGCCATGGAAACCCGTGCCAAAATGACGGATGCAGAACAGAAAGATTCGGATATTAGCCAAATTTTATGTAAATAAAAGAGACAACCCTTTAAATCATATTTTCACCCTCAATCAGGGCCAAAATCACTCCAATTATGGATCACAGCCAACACCCTTTAAGGGTCCTGCTACCAAATTTGGCTTCCGAACTTAAAAAAGAAAAGAATTCCAAAATGTTGCAATAAACAGGACCATGACAAGTCTTGTGTCGTAACTTTTGAAAAGGCAACTTCTCAAAAATCAGTGAAAGTAGCCAAAAATGCTTGCGATGTCTTGACTTTTGCCAATTTTAAATCATAAAATCTCAAATATTCTAAAATATTCTATTACCCAACAACTATCAAATGCCAGATGTTGCCGTTTTACAAAATTAATGCCAAAAAATCTTTAAAGATAAAAAATTGAATCATTGTGATTTTGAAATTGCATGCATTTCTGTGACACTAATGACTCCGTAACATAAGAAAGCGTCATAAAATTGAAACAAAGTTGCAACATGGTTTTTAAACTTTTAACAAGCTACATTTTTTAATGACCTTTTTTCCCCCACTTTTTTTGGCAAGGATATTTTTCCTTTACCATTCACAAATCTATGTGTGCAATATATGAGGACGAAATTTCAAAAATTTCAGCTTTCTAACACGGGCACATTTCTCTATCATTTAAGTTATTTTAATCCTAAATCTTAATCATGGTGATCGTGGTTCCAAATATTTTAACTTCACAAGTATATATTTGTCAATCCTTCAACCATATTTCCAAATTCGCGATCATTTTCATTTCGGAAAATCCTTCTCTACTTTCATATTTACCCTACTTAAGAATCTAATCACCCTATCAAAAGTTCATTTATTGAAACTATCAAAATTCTTTTTAAAGGGAACAAATATCAAACACTATAACCCTTCAGAAAACTGCAAAAAAATATTTAAAGCACACAAAAAGTTGCAAAAATAACATTGAACCACAATTTTTTTCAATATTTTTAGAGGACGCCACTTCAGGTAACCGAGGGTAAGAGGAGGAAGATTAATTGAGGGGGTAATTGCCCTCATTTGGAATCTTTTTAACCCCTTTTTACCCTAAGAGAACTTGACCTTCGACCGGGGACAATACTATTGACAACGCCATTCAGAGAGGGCTAACTCCTAATCGAAGTCAAGCGACAAATTTTTATTATATTCTATTGTACTCATTGTTCAAATTTTTACTCAATTATGTCATGATGATGTAGTCTTAATGTCATTATTATCTGCCACATTCTTCAATTCTTGTCTATTCATGCTAGACTTTAAATCTATTAGATTAAATGTTACTTAATAGAGTGAGTGAGTTTGAGTTTTACGCCCATCAGCGCCAGTGTGGGCTATATATAGGCCCTTAATTTTATAGAAGACAACATTATTTTTGTAAACAGAATATTCAAATAATGATCAGCTGTTGTAACATATTTACATCAGCAATTATCACTTTAGGCATTTAATAGGTTTCACAGGACAAATTATTAGTTATCTCCTGAAGCTAAAAAATATATACAACTTTTTTTGTTTAACTACAGACAACAACTTGTTTTTTGTCTTTTTTTCACTACCAACAGGTGTGGTGCATATTAAACAATCACTGATGTCATAGGTTACATCTAAAGTCATTGTTATCTAAAACAATCAAATCAAGATTCTATTCACTCATGCATATATATGATAATACAAATTACAGGCCTCATTTCTATGTAATATTCAATTGTGTACGACATCTAGACGTCTAGATATTGGCCTCCACCTAGACGTCTATCAGTGGCTACCTGTTGTATGTAAATGACTATAATAGTGTGCATTTAATGGTCGTTTTATGATCAGAATTAGACGAAACTGCGACAAGTGTTTTTCGCCTGAGGGGATGACTCTCTAAATCAAAATTTTATGTTTCCGCAGTATTACAGTCCAACTCTATCAGACAATATCAGAGCAGACTTGAAGTTTTACAAGTTCAAATTGTGATATGAGCATATCATGATGTTATAATGAAATGTTCTGAAGTGTAGTGCTGTAATAACAAGAATCCGCAGATTCAAAACCGACCTAACGCAATGAAATTGAAGGTGCCATTGCTTAAACCACTGAGCAACTGATATTGGGAGATAGGAGAAATAGTTGATTGGAAGATGCTAGACTATTAGTATATAGAATCAATGCAGTTTGAACAGATTTCTAAAAAAAAGGAAAAATGGCTGCCATCTTGGATTTCTCAACATGTTCCTCATCCATACCCACAGGCCAATACCTGTACCAAATTTCATAACTGTAAGTGAAATAATAAGGACACAATGGTCAGTTCAAGAATGAAGAAAGATGGCTGCCAAAATGGCCACCACAAAATGGCCGCCATCTTGGATTTATCGACATGTTCCCAATCCATAAGCAGAGTCCCATACCTGTACCAAATTTCATAACAGTAAGTGAAATAGTAAGGTCACAATGGGCAGTTCAAGAATGAAGAAAGATGGCTGCCAAAATGGCCACCACAAAACGGCAGCCATCTTGGGTTTCTCGACATGTTCCCAATCCATACCCAGAGTCCCATACCTGTACCAAATTTCATAACTGTAAGTGAAATATTAAGGTCACAATGGGGAAAAACCTTGGCTGTCATTGCCAAACGTGGTTTACTGGTTTGTGGTTGCAAGCTTGTGGTTGCAGTTTATGCCTACTGTTTATGGTTTCACCTGATCCATTTACAGCTCCTGTATTAACCGGCCTCCGCTGTTAGGCCGGTTAAAAATAGCTCAGACACAATTTAATATCAAAAGTAAAGCCCTAATTGCCACAAAAGTCTAAATTCAGGAAATTTTCTGCCTTAAACGCCCAAAAAAATGCTTTTCCCAAAGGTTTGGGGCCTCCTACGCCTATGCATATAGGACAGAATTTAGCTTGACAATAATAAATGGCTTCTTATTGAAGTTATCAACACAGAAAATGCACTACTTTAATAAATTTGCAACTCCCTCTTTTCATGTCATAATTGTCATATTATCAATTTTTCATCACAAATTTCCATATTTTCCATTAATTCTGACAATACACAGGCACAAGGCAACTTAACACTAACATGTGATTTACCATTTATTCAATTCATCACATTTTTACATTTTTATTTTTAACTTTGATATTTATGACTTTTTTTCTAACATTCGAGGCCTTTTCAATAAAATACGCCCTGTTACACAGGAAGGTGCAGTAATCATTCATTTCGGAATAAAAGCAGCAGATGTCAGCTAAAATATGACTTAAGAGAACTATTTAAATGATTTATTAAATTTCATTCCGATTATTATAACTTGTGTACATCTGATGCCTTGCTAAAGAATCTCAGAAAGGCAAAAAACGGTGGTGATTAGGTACCGTGGGAAAATATCAATAACAAAATCATAATCGCACTGAAATTTTAAGTATTTGTTCAGATTTTTGAAACTGTTATATGCTATTAATCTAGCCATCTACCTTGCGAGAGGGACTTTCATTTGCCCATTATAATAACTGGAAACTGACCAAAACGAGGGGTCGCCAATATATGTAGAATTTCTTACACTGTGCTGAAGTTGAATACCCCAACGGAGGTGTCAAAATTACATTTTTACCACACAAAAGCAGATATAATTATTCCTACCATTTTTAACATCCCATAATAACAGAGCACAGAAACATACTGGGGAGACTCTTGAATCCCTCTACACACAATATATATTAGGACTGCCAGAGTCCTGTTAAAATTGACACAATATCATTTTGGACAGCGTTTGAAAACAAATTTCAACCAAATTATAACAGTATCATTATACACCAACATACAGATAGACATATATATCCATTTCTCTGCCTTTGTCACAGCTGTCACTTAAGGTAAATTTACTTCCATTGACACAATACATGGAGGAAATAGGCCTTTCAATTCTATATTTTCTATTCATAACTCACTCCTAAACATCTTTGTAACTACCCATAATAAACGACATAATTGAGAAAACTTGATAATTGACAAAATAGCATCCATAAAAAGTTTTCTCGAATAAAGAAAATCTGTAGAAAACATGGTGAAAAATTTGTTACATATTCACTTGGGCGAAGGGAAAAAATAATTTGATACTTCAGGGCACAAGACCATTAAGCATAAGATTCAAAGAGAGGAGTATGATGTAAGATTAAGGTCCTAAGAAAAAGTTCAGATCCCAAATAAGAAAAAGATCCAAAGTGACTAAGTCACAAATCTATTTATGAATTTGTGTAACATCACAAATAAATAAATTTGTAAATTCTCCATTCAGATTTCCAACATACACTGATGAATCAAAAGTTTATCCAACTATCCTAACATCTTCGGGGGCAGGGTTAGCTCAGTTGGTAACACATTGAGCTGCCAATCACTGGGTCCCTGGTTTGATTCCTGCTCTGGCACATGGACTCATTTTGGACAGCAGTTTCAATCAACCTTTGCACAATCGTTGTGTCCTCCTGTCCTAATTAGCCTACAAGTGCATAAATACAGGACGTAAAACCCCATCCATCCATCTGATCCGATCCATCAGGACTTTTGTACCGCAGCTGGTCGTTTATTTGGGGGAATTTCACAACGACAAAGTTACGACATGCTGTGAAAGAGACCCCTGTGCAGCGTGCAGACAATTATTTATTACACACACACCATATGAAGGGTGAACCTCATGAAATATCATTACAGAATAACATAGGAAAATGACATTGAGGAAAAGACAGTATTTTGCCAATCAGTAATATTCCCACAGTAGTCTCGCTTGGTTACTCGGCAAACAAACGGAAAAAACATCCAACGGCTGCTTGTGAGACTGCTGTCGATCGACAATAACGTCATACTTGGTTGCCTGCGAAGGCTGGTACTTCTGTTGTCACAAGTTATGATGTTGTTACAATCTGCTTTCATATTGTGTCATTGATATAAATTACATTTATGTAATTAGGGCTTAAAATTCCAATTTAGTGAATTTATCATCTTATCGAAACCAGGTGTGGTAGTGTGAAAGTTAATAGGATGAAATGTTACGTAGAAGGTAGTTCAGATGTTATTGATGGATGGATGATTGGGGCTTCACGTCCAATATTCATGCATTCGGCAGGCAAATTAATAGGAGGACACAACGAGGTGGAAGTTGATTGGAACTGCTGTCCAAAAGACAGAAATCGAACCCGCAACCCAGTGATTTGGCAGCCCAGTGCTCTAACAACTGAGCTAATCCCCCCTCCCTTCCGAAGAAAGGGAGAAAATAATTATCATAACTAATACCTTGTCATAATCATACCTTGTCATAATTAGTTACTCAATGTATAATAATTACCCCCAACCATTCATTGTCTGAACTCATCTCACATGATGTGAGGGTAAACGTAAAATAATAAATTACCATCAATATACCATCCACCCTGCTACCCCCTTCCCAGCCTTTAGAGTATTAACAATTAATAATATTTTCCCACCGTCCATTCCCATTTCTTATAATTCATGTCATAACAGGAAATAGGGCAAATGTATAGATCAACTTCACCCTTGGGTGATCAAGAAATTTGAATCATAACAGTCAACACAGACACTCCGACAGATAGCTAGATATTGATATCCCCCCCCCCCCCCGAAGGGCTAGGGTAAACTTGATATAACAGAATTGTCTTTGAAAGGGCTCTCATCTAGAATAATACAAGACATTCTGTTTGTCCAGTGATTCATATAATACTAATCAAAGTTATCGGCTCAAAATTAAAATAATATACTACACTGAGTCTGAGTGAAAAGAGAGGGAAGAAACTACTTGGAATACAAAACTAAAAGCCAGCATTTTACAGGTTTTACAACTTTTTACCAGTACATGTTAAGGACAATTTTCTATTGTTTCCCTCCGATAATAAATCTACCCAAGGTTATTGTTAATGATGCAAAAACATTTTCTTTTCACATAAACTGCACAGAGATAAAGAATCTCCATTTTGTGTTAAATTTTTTCAGTTTTTGATTTGTAGTGGGGTCTCGGGGACTCAAGGTCACCCAATAAGGAAATGCAAATAGGGAGTCGGGACTAAAAAAAAACAGTTCTGTCCCAGAAAATAGGGCAAAAATATTGTAAAGTCATATAAGATCATGTTAGAACTGGCAATTTGTAGAAATATAGCGATCCTTTATAAGATCAAACCCAAAGCAGATCGTAAAGGACTCCAAACTATTGTATGAAATAACTTAAAATGGCTTCAAAATGAAAGATATAAGATGAGCGACAGTTTATATAAAATACATGTCCTTGCTATGTCTACCCCTCTAAATAGGCAATCTTGCAATGATACACAAACTTTCTCCTAAATTTTAGTAGCAACAGATTAAGCTATATATCTAATATTCTGAGGTAAAAATTTGGGAAATCACATACATGTAAAATGCCTTTACAGTCACAATCAGTGGATTAAATGCCAAATGAGTCAATGTCAACAAAATCCTATTTTGATATTTTGGTATAGCAATTAAACCGCTACTACCTAAAGAAAAAAATGAACAAGACTTACCTGGCATGCAGATACACTGGAACCTCCCTGATTCGTCGAGACATGTTCCGTCGTTGAAGCAAGGGTTGGACAAGCACTCGTTGATGTTGACTTCGCACCTCGGTCCGTCAAAGCCGATTGGACAGTCGCAACGGTAAGATCCAGGGGTGTTGACGCACGTGCCGCCATGTTCACAGGGAGAGCGCCAACCTGAGATAAAGAGAGAACATGTTAAGCGGATGTAAAATAAAGAGAAGGGTAATAATCAATATATTTTTGCAAGCATTTCAATTAATTACTGTCTTCTCAAAATCTCTGACTCCCAACTCTGGACTCCACAAACTCCCGATTCCACCTGTTTCGGAACTAACTGAACTCCACCAAATATATTTCGCATTGTTTTAACTGTGTTTTCGTAAATTATATTAAATATTTTTAGGAGTCAGGAGCCAACAAATTAATTTTCAACTCTCGACTCTTGACTCCACCTGAAAATCAAAGGGTTAGACCGACTCCATCCAATAACCTCCAACTCCACAACTCCAAACTCCTGACTCGAAAGCCCTGCTACATTGTACCAACTGGACTAACCCTTCCTCCCCCACATAATTTGGAGATAATCTACCCTTAAAACCATCAGATCTTAGAACAGTTCAATATCCAACTCACTCTCTTGGCACTCATTGTTGTCCAAATTGCAATCGTCCCCGTTCCACCCAGGCTGACATGAGCAGAGGAATTTCCCGTCTATCGGCGAGGTCTCACAGTTGGCTCCACTCTTGCAGGGGTTACTAACGCAGGCGTCGTCAAGGTGACAGCGCAGACCTGAAAATTAATCCCAAATTATGATCATATACGTTGAAAACGAGTTTTTTTATATCTTTCAGAACTTTGTCTCATCACACTTATAACCAAATCATTTCAATATCTGGAATTCCTCGCACAAACTAGACCATCAAATAAGGGGACAAAAACCTCACACACAGTACAGCAATAAGACAAAAGATGATCAAATCCGCAGCCTAACATACTCCAGAGCTGGAACCAAACCCCAGACCCAGGGATTGGAAGCCAAGAGCTCTAACAACTGAGCTAACTATCCTTCAAATATCACAAACATAACTTCTTCACAAAAATTTCCTGACGAAAAGAAAAAAAATTTACATTTTTAAATCTATAAATCCATCATTGCAGTCAAATGTGAGCATAGATTCTATCAGTACATATAAACTTTTATTACACTCCTCCACCTGCATTATGATATGCTCATGATGAACTTTGCCACAAATAGTTATGTAGCTTATATTGTCTATTGTTTTTGCCTCAGCCATTGTATTCACAACAGTGGAATTATTAGCAAAAATACCAGCTCGAGCAAGTTGAGTAATGGTCCGAGTTATCACTAGTTACATGCTGGGGTTCTTACTTTCCCATGACCTAAGGTTAACCCCACTATCCCACAATCCCTTGCTGCTCCACCTCATTTGCATATTATCTAACATTACCCCTTTCTGAAAAATGACGGATAGGTAACACGGGAACTCCCCCCTGTACCTTGTTATTAAGTTCAGTAACTTTGATTTTGCTTCTTGGGTTTACATATTAATATGAATATAGGTTTTGCTTGTAGAAAATGTTTTCCTGAGTATTCTGCTTGTCACTTTAAATTGTATGTCTGAGAGCTTGTGGTTTTAATATTTCTAATTTATGTTATTAAAGTTGTTGATTTTGCCATGTAAAGGAAAACTGTCTTTTCACCTAATCACATCTTGACGTAAAGTACAGAGACTTTTATCTTTTTAACATTTTTCATGAAAAATAAGTTTGGTTTAGTTGATACTTTATTTTAATATTTCAGGTCATGCAGTATTTCACATGATTAACAAATCTTCAAATTCATAAATATAATAATAAGACCTCCGACGACCTAATCATACAAATTTATCCTAACATATGAACAGTATTGCCATCTTTTTCTTTTTAAATTTTCGTTCTTTTATACCACTCATTCATCAAACACCACAAGACAGCTACATAATTCATAATCTGTCAATCAACTATCCCTGGGGAATATACAGTGTACATTATAATCATATTTTGTACCACTGATTACAGCACCTTGGGCCACTAAGAATACATGTTACATGTACTAATCATACGAGATAACCTGTGAAGTATATCTCCATGTGTGCTTGCTTTTGGACAACTTTCTCAAGACATATATTTTGCTGTTAAACGAAAGCCCATGTACAATATTGAATTATCTTCAGATAGTAGATAGATAAACCAGATAGATAGATATACAGATATACAGACATATAGATGAAACTTTTTTTCCCTTAAAAACGTCACGCATTCCAATATTTCAATTTCCAACACCTTCCAAGTGTCATTCTCAAGTATCTATTTCACTGATATACAAACTTTGAAGGTGTGAAATTACTTTTCATCTTTCAATTTTTTTCCAAGTCATTTCAACAACTTCTCATTACATAGAACACAATCTTACTCGGGTATCTCATCCAAAGAAAAAGGTACATTTATGTATCTCAGAAAGAAATAATTCTTAAATTTTTATATTATAAAAAGTGTTGCATTCTATCCGCACCATATCACTTCAAAAAACATCAATCGTCATGATCATGAACCAGGAAATCCAGTTTCAACTATAGATGGATGATTGAGGCTTTACGTCCTGTATTTATGCACTTGGTAGGCTAATTAGGACAGGAGGAGGACATGGTAATGAGGTAAAGGTTTATTGAAACAGCTGCTGACCCAACATGAGCTAGTTTAAACTTTGAAAACAAGTTATAAGTTCATTCTACTACTAAACAACTACGGTACAAGACATGGAAGACAACTAAGATACCTCTTATCAAATACTTCAACCTGAAATTTTTCAACACCTCAAAATATCTCAAATTGCAGATTGGATCCGACTGTCTTCGAGAAGCGAATCGCCCAAACGAAATCTTCTCAGGGGGAGTAAATTATACAAACAGTCACTCAAACGTCAATCCAAGAATTCTAAAGAATTTTCCAGACAAGATAGAAGATTTTGAGATCAACAATAAGGAGGACCATGCTGGTTATAGTTCAGAAACTTTTCTAAACTTCAGATAACTATGTATGTTTTAACTGTCTTACAGATAATTTAACCTCACCAGCACCCAATATTTAATAAAGCTGGGTGTTGATAGCAGAAAGTCTCGATTCTAAATTTCCACTACTCCTCGAAAGGTATTGGAATTGAAAATTGAAATATTTTATTGGGTAGAAACAGTGAAAAAGCCTTTAATCATCGACTACTAAATATTAGCAAGTTATCGCCTTCCTTCAATTCTTGATAGATCAAAAGCATCAATATCAACCAAAGAATAGCTTTCAAATTTCTTTATTAAAATGAAATTTACAACACCTCCAACCCCTCTTTCCTCACACCTAACCTCCCCAATAAATAAAATAAATTTACAATTCATATGATTGCCTTAGGATCAATGAAGAAGTCAATATACCCCCACCCACCCTCAAAGACACCCCCAATCTTAACATTGATACCCTTCCCTCAGGGGGTATACAGAGTCCAGTATAGGTCCAATACTGGGCCCTGGGGGTAATTTCAATCAATGAAAAGGGGTAAATAACCAAAATACCCCTCCCAAATTTTGGTTTTTGTCAGCTTACCACTCCCGCCTAATTATACCCCACACCTTCACACTTAGAGAGTTCAAAGAAATTTCAAAGACTTTTTTTGTCGATTTTTACCAATTCTATAATTTTTTTTTTTCAGAAAGAAGTCTAAACCAGAAGAAAAGTGAAAGAAGCTATTTATAAACTCCACCAAGAAACAAAACAGAATAGACCGGACCATTTTCTGCATAATTATAGCCTGTCAGCTTTGTACGAATGAGACAATATACTGGCGACCACCAAGGTTATTCTCCCCTTATAATTAGTCAAAAATACTTTTTCTTTTAATGTTTTGCACAATGGTCTCATTTATAAGAAAACATAGGTTAAGAAAGGGTATTTTCTCAATTTTTACCAAAATATTTTGAGATGCACTAAAGAAACTACACAAGAATCAATACAGCGTATCAAGAGAATTTTGATTGATTGAGTGATCAATCAATCAACAAACCAATCCATCGATCTATAATGATATATCTACCTGTCCATTAACCTCCAATCTATCTATCTATCTATCTATCTCTATCTATCTATCTACCTTTCTATCTATCAATCTATCTATCTATCTATCTATCTCTATCTATCTATTTATTTATCTACCTATCTCCAGAGAACATGAAACTGCAAAACTGGGCTATTTGATCTGGTGACCTTATAACAAGAAATTGCAAGCAAAGGGCACTTTAAAATCACCAAGTATCCCCAAGCATTTTTCGCAGTTATCATTATAAAGAAACACAAAAAAAAAATCCCGGACTTAAAACAAGACCCCATCAATTTCATGACCCAACCTCTTATCAACTGACAGATAGACAGATACGAAGACAGCAAGATAGATAGATAGACAGATAGATAGACACACTGACAGAGATAGGGCTCAGGGAGGTATAGCAAAGACAAGACTTAAATTCTTATCACGGTTTCAAGTATAGCTCGAGGGTAAGGTCGTAAATTAAATTTTAACCAAACACTGCAATTACAGCATCCTGGGACTGACCCAAGATCGACCTGAGATCAAGAAATAACATTAATCTTCAACTCATAATAATTTTGGGGGAAGAAAAATGTCATAACAAGGCAAAAAACATTTCTATTCTTCTCATGATTTAATGATTAACTTCAAAATGACTTGAAATTTTCCTCAAGGATGGATAAATTATTGGGCATTACACCCAGTATTTACGCACTTATTAGTCAGACAAGAGATAACAAGTCAACCCAACATTTATCAAAGTTGAGACAGAAATGGTAACCACAGCCTTCTAACTTCTAAGACCAGTTCTGGGCGCTCTTGAGGGTTGATTGATGAGAAGGGAGAGAGCAAAGAGTCCTGAACATGTTACATAATCTAATAGTGTTATATACCCAATGACCATGTGAGGGATCTTTCACTTACCCAGTATTTCAAACCCACTTCAAACATGCAATCAAATTACTATGCACCACTGCATAAGCTATATCTTTTATTTAGGAAATATTTGAGTATTACATTCCCTTCAACATGTTCAAATCATGCTAGCGTGCATTACACTACAATTTAGCCCACCAGACCAAATAGACCGACTTAATTGGTGAGTAAAATATTCAAATATTTGAATTTCCTAATTCTGTACGACACGAGAGAACATAGTACATATCATAGTAGAAGGGACACATTTCTCAAAACGGCTGAAATACATCCCAAAATTTCAACATTTACTATAAATAGCATAATATTTAAAATGATTTTTAAAACATTTACCAAAGTCGCCAAAACTAAACCCATGCACTCATAACATAATCATCCTTGACATGACATAATTTGATCATTGAGGGAAATTTTTAGTTTTTTATTTACACCCAGTGGTCTGCATGTTTAACATTAAATTTTCTGTAATATAATCAGAATTTGTAAAACATTTTCCTTGACCTCCTTCAAAAATTGTTAAATTATAGTGGTTTTGGTACTGTTAGTTGTCAATTGAATTGTGAATTTGCAAAAAAAGTAGGCCTACAGTTTGATTTATTCCATTTGGACATTCAATGTGTACATCCTGTTCAACAGTGGCAACTTCGATTTAGTCTTTTTCCAAAACTTTCCTTGAACTATGATCAGATGATCATTGATGTGATGCCAGAAACAAGCTAAAGAGCTAATCCCTACTTTGCATGAAATCATATTTAACTTCTTTCAAATGCAAACTTTAGGCCTGCCTTGACCAGAAACTTATTACACTCAAATATGAATTAGATCTTTAGATATTTCTTTTAGTTTCTAGCTCAAGAAATTACATTCTATCTGAAACACCCAAATTCCAAAATAATTCTAACCTTCAACACCAAATATTATCACACACAGACTTTTCTATACACACTAGATACATCATATGGTCGTATCACAATCTACTTGACATTAAAAGTCCAACAAAACTGCCCATATGCACTCTAACTACAGTCTAAGGCAGTCAAGCGAGAAATATATGTATATAGCATGTTTAATAGGCAGGTAATTGGCGAAAAGCAAAAGAGACTTTTTGGCAACGATATTGGGCGCTTTGACAGTGGGCGAATCGACTATTAAATTTCCCACGATTTCAATTTTCACTCAGAATATAGTTGTGAAAGTTGAAAATTTCAGAGGCTATGGATTCTGCAGTGAATTTACAGGTTTACGGTACATCTTCAAAATAAATGCCGAAGTATTATAAACTGTCGGTGCTGGGCAAGTAAAATATCCCTCACATGGGGTACAAGTGTGAAATTTTGAGGACTCTCACTCTCTCTCCCATCTCATCAATCAACCCTCATCAGTGACCAAACTGGGCTTAGAGGGCTGCACTTACCATATCTGTCTACACTGTCGCAACAATAGTTAGCAGCAAAACATCGCATCTATATACACTGATATAGACAGTGCATACGCACTAAATTTCAAAAACATATGTGAATTATGACTAAAAAGTTTAAACTTGTAACCTCACATTTGCAGAGCATGAGAGTGCCTAACACTGCCTATATCTGACAAAATCAAAATTTAAGTACTTCAAACCGGCAAAACCCTCTCTCATTCCCAAAAATGATATTTTGTTGAATCTTCCAAAATACTGGTGCAACTATTTAATACCCACAGATTTTGGACAAGAAAGCTACTTAGTATAAAAGACTAGTATTTAAAGACTTAGTTAAAACTTGTGTGACCAATATTATAACCAATTTTTAATGATCAATATTCTTTCAATTCAGCAAAATTCTCAGATTTTCAAAATATTTTAGTCATGACTTCTTTACACCTACTCAAAATCACAAAGACATGACAAAAGAATTAGAGATATTTTAAGATTATGCAAGTGTATGTAAAGTAGTAGACTCTGACAAATTAAGCTCCTTATTCTAAACGTAATCACCTTATATCTTAACATGTAAGCCTGGGAAATTTAAATTTCTTGGGAAAACTTGGAAAACACGAAACCTACATCATAGTTTTGCGGACTGCGGAGTCTTGCATTTCTTTGTTTTGATGTTGTGAGATTAAATTTAAGAATTCTGACTCACAAGATATTTGTTTGGAGGCGTTTTGAACATTAACATGAAAAGTTTAATACATATTTACTTCAGACATTGGCAAAATTGTCATTAATGGAAGGAGTGCAGTAATTTAGACCAGCCTTCTCAAAACTAGTTTTTGCCAATCTCAAGGACTGATTGGCTGAAGTTGTCAAAATTCTGAGACATTTTCACCAAAAACTTCGGAAATATGGTAGTATTTTCAAATTTTTTTGGAGCCAGATTTGTATTCAATTAGCATTTTTGCTGCTGGAAAATGGCCAGCTAATGCCTAGTGACCTGTTACACACTATGGTCAACTGAAAAATTTTCTATTTTAAAAAAAATTTCTTATTAGAATGCATCATCAACCCTCGAGAGCACCCAGAATTGGGCTCAGAGGGCTGCACTTAGCATATCTATCTATCTATCTATCTGTCTATCTATCTATCTATTTTTCAACTTACCAGTTTTCCCAGGGGGACAGTCGCAATAGTAGTAGCCGACTTTATCGATACACCTCGCTCCGTTGTAACAAGGTCGGATCGCACAGTCGTCAACGTTTTCCGAACAATCTTTCCCCGTCCATCCGTTGACGCAAATACACTGGTAGCCTCCGATCTGATTTTGACATGTAGCTCCGTTTTTACACGGGTTTACTCCCATGCTACATTCATCCACGTCTTCATCACAGTATTGTCCTGAAAAGAAATAGAGAATTTAAGATAGGGTTTTATGTCCTCTTATATTTCACCGATACAGCTTAAGCCTAATTGGACAGGCAGGGACAACAAAATGAAGAGAAGTGCTTTTTGGCACAGAATTTTAAACACATTTTAAAGGATGGTGCAATCTACCATAGATGGCTAAGGCCACACATAATTGATTCTTAGCTTCGCGGACCTGCCGACACAATAGATTTTTTGCCGACGGACCCTAGAAAAAGTGCCTTGAGAAGATCCGAGAAGCTAGAGATCAATTTTGTGTGGCCTAATATATAAGTGTTAACAGATAGGATTGAGATTCCACAAAATATTCAAAAGAAATTGGAAACTCCTCTAAAACTTACAAACTTTTTAGCATTCAAAATTGCCCTTTTTTTAAGGGCGGTTCAAATATCGTTCTCTTATGAAGTAGCCATTTTTGTCTTATCAACTCTATTCTGTTCCAGATATCCCATTGTAGCGTTGCACTCAACACATTGTAGCACGACCTTGGTTTTATCTAAACAAATATGTAGGAGCTCTTAAGTTTGAATTTTTTGGCTACTTGCTCTTTGTAGCCTGTTAAACTGCTCTGTTCACAGGTGTGAACTTATTAATCAAAGTTGTACTTAAAACATATCATCTCTGGTTTAGTAGTTTGTGTTTATCATAAGATGTGAAGACGCTGCCAAGAACATTACCAAGATGTAAGAATTTGAGGTTTTTAGAAACTTTTTACAAAGGGGAAAAACAAAAATTAGTTCATTGTTTATGATTTAGTAGGGGATCGTCATTTGGGTGTACTCTTGCTGTTGTCAGATCTCAAAAGAGCAAAAAACTTTGTACACTGTAATTAGCAAGTCCAGGGGCCTGGCCCAGTGGTAGAATGCTGGCAAACCCTGGGACCCGGGTTTGATTCCCAATCTGGGAAACCATTGTTTGACAGATGTTTCATCTTATATTGAAACTTACCTTTAAAAGTAGGCGGACATGAGCAGGAATAGCTTTCAATTCCATCCACACAGGTGGCGCCATGTTTGCACAGGTTATTCTTACAGTCGTCTATGTTGATGTGGCAATTCGTACCATGGAAACCTGAAAAGAAATTAAGAGAAATTTAATTTTAATGCCAATTAATGCCAATTTGCTGATATAAAGGAGAAGTGAGATTTTCAGACTGATTTGAAACAACAGAATTATGAATGTCCAAGCAACCAAGAAATGGATTCATCGCAAAATTACAAAGTTCAATCATTACTACAATGTAGTAATACCCTAAATGATTGGAAATACACAATTCTACGCTCAGAATATCAAGAAATAACAAATCTTGAAAACATTGCAAGAAGTAATGTTAATAAAATATTTTGGAGGGCATTAATGGTGATTAATTGCAGCTTCTGTCAAATATAAGGCCAGAAACCACTAATGCCAACTTAATGCCAGGTGATCATTGCGACATTGTCCCATTTCGCAAATAAAAATAAACCATACTTGGCATTACAATGTTTTGTGATTATTACTCAAGTACAACTGTACTTAAATAAATATTAGTAATACGATGTTGCAAAGGACATTTTGTCCACGTTGGAGAACCAGGATGTTACCATGAGTCTGTGATGTCATGAGTGGTATAGAAAATATTTGTGGTCAAAATTTTGAAAACCCCAATAGGAAAACTTCAAATATAATTTCTATACTAAACTTTAGCACTATGATATTAGCAAACTAAAACAGTCACACTTGAGTGTTCTATATTACAACGATTATGTCATAGAGGGTAACCTTGGCACTGAATATACCTATCAATGACGCCGGAAGTTTTCAATTAACTAAAATAACCATGATATCCAGTCATTAGACAGGTTAAATATAGAACACACAGACTAGACTATGAAAGCGTCTCTTTCATGACAAAATTATCTTAATTATTTAGACACAAGGCCATATTATGTCATCTAAATGTTGAAAATAGATGTTCAATCATTTTCTAACTCATGCTGGTGGTCTGGTTAGCATACAAGCAACGTCAATGCCACAATGCTAAATTAAGTAATTTTTTTAATTCACGCTATTTTTTTCTTCATAATATGCGATAATATTCGATAATAAGCACTCCCGTAATGAGTTTACAGCAAAATAACAACACCCACATCGGGGTATTAACCGAAATTAGACTGTATGTCAACATTAGCGACCCACAAAAATTTAATTCCTACTTCCCAACTTTTTTTTCTGCTGGTATTTGTAATCAAATACTGATGATTACAAAAGAATCAAAATTTTTTCCCCATATACCATTTCACCATAAAATTGAATGTCTTTTCCACCATTTTTGTGCAGATTAAAGTTTAGTTGGTGGATTACAAAAGAATAGACAATTTTTTCCCCTTATTTACCATTTCACTATTTAATCTAATATCTTTTCCAACATTTTTGATTTGAAAAAGTTTAGTTACTTTTCATATCTATTACATATAACACTGTTTTAGGGTTCATGAAGGAATTTTATAATAGTTTCGAAAATAAATCATGGAATAGAACCGCTTATAAATGACAAAATGTTATGTTATTGAGACTTTTTTAGTTGGCATTTTTGTGGAAATGACTATAATGGTTTGAGATTTAACAATTGAGATTTAGTCAGACCGAGCTGGAATAGTTAAGTTAAAAAATTCTAATCTGGTTGGTAATTTTTGCAGACATTACGCAGGCTGTGAGTAAAACATGTAAAAATATTACTTTTTCAGATACTCAGAGCCCAACAAATAACTAAATAATTATACTCGACAGCTGTAAATTGGTGCATTCAACACAATATAATAACAACGGCGTTTTTTCGGAGGCTAAACCGCCCAAGATCAAAAGAAGATCGGAGGCTGTTTTCAGTGATAAATTGAGCGCTGTACATTTCATAATGGTTGTTTGCAATACAATGATAGAAAATAGAAGAAAAAAAAGATATATTTGCTAAAAGATTAATGCGAAAATGTATGAAAAATGAATCACAAAGCAAATTTGCCAAACAAATTTATGAAACGGTTCCCAAAATGAATTTGTGAAATAGATTTGTTATGCCCACTACCTGGTACAGAGGGATATGCGCCTATTAAAACCATTATTTAATATTTTTGCTCCGAAATTTTCAAATTAAACGCATGTATTAGGCATTGTTGAAGCGAAACAGTTTACAAAATTATTCCAAATAGCTCGACAGCATTCAATCATGTACAGTGGAACGCTCTCCGAATATTAATAGGGCAAAAGTACTTGTTGACCCTATTGTTACCATGGCAATGACTGTCAATCAGTTATTGTGACGTCACCATGGCAACAATTAGTGTCATTTAGCCTCATTGTGCTCATTTATTGTCAAAACTTTTCTCGTCAGTCAATTTTTATATCCAATCTTGTTTCAATATGTTTTCTACAACATTTTACTGACAAAATACCCTGGACATTTTTAATGATTTTTTGACAAAATTCTAGACTATTTAGCACAATATACACATACAGAAAGATGTGATTAAAATACAAATTTTCTGACTGTTCATGATGAATCATACTAATTGCTTAGGGTGGTCCAAAAACACTTTCTTCTGAATTTCTCTGATTTGAATCTTGAATTGTGATGTCATATGGATAGAAGGTATTGTGTAAAAATTTCAACAAAATCAATTGATATTTAGAGGTGGCACAAAGCCGTTGAAGTTTAACATGTGATTGCCCATCGGCAGACCTCAAAATCATCGATATTGGCAAATCTTGCTATAACAGCGTATTATTTTGATCAAGTATCCTTTTTCTTAGTATGTACAGGATGTCCCATTGCTTTCCTGATATTCTGTCTGACTTATAAAGATTCGTGGCAGGTCAGCATAGATTTACATAGGTTAATTATCAAGCCTTTTTCCAAAAAATCAGGCAAATATTTCACTTACTACGAACAATAAATAAAAGATGACCCCCAGATATTACTTGGCCATGCCAATTTTATCATGTACTATAAAATCAGGAAAAAATATTAACTTCTGAGAAAGATCTGAGAAATGGACCAATTTTTCACTTGGGCGAATGAGGAATTACATTATAAACTTCTAGGGTTTTGCGCCACCTTTAAATATTAACCGATTTGGCTGAAATTTTGCATGTGTTTGTTTTACTTATGTGGTCATCAATTTCCACTTTCAAATTGGGGGTTTTAGGAGATTTGATTTTTCCCATTGGAATGTGGACCACCCTATAATTGCTGTTTCCACATATATATATGCACAGTATGCTAACTGTACTGCTCTGGAAGTAATTCAATGTTCGTAAAACACAAACATATTGTATATCGCTCTCGACTCTCGAGGTATTTAATATCATCATCAATGATCATGTGAGTGTCATAAGACCACAGTATAAAGTTTTGCTTTTGCCAAATTTTCATTTCAAACATAAATTGCAAGGGAAATACTAGAAATACCCGGTACATTTCCCCATCTAGCTATAGATATTATAATAATCATATTTAGTAATACATGTCTAATACTGTCCTGTTCTCTTTATGTGTTTCACCATTAAAAACCTCCAAAAAATTCCCTCATATAATTATACAGATGATATGCAAGACAGAGAGTACTGAAAATACAGGGGACTAATTTTGATAATGGTTAGATAATTAATAACGAGAATCAAATTTGATTTCCACTTTCCCTGTGAACACCTGGCGAGCATATGTTGTGAAATTATGCCAATCAAGAAGCATATGATTAGTAAATCAGGCCTAAAATTGGTTGCAAACTAATTGGTTTAGGCATGATTTGTAATTGGTAATTGACTTTACAGTGCTGCATTCTGATTACTTAATCAGTGCTTCCAGGTCACAAGTGAAATCAAGGCAAGTTACTAAATTATTCATATCTTTCAGTACTGTTTTGTGATATCATAAAGTGATAATATCATAGAAAGTGGAATTAATCTTTAGGTAAGCAGGAAATTAAACAATGAATTTATAAGCCACAATTCTTTCTGTAGAAGACACCTAGTAGCCCTACTTTGGCTACTAATAAATGGCAGCCAATTTTTCTGATGTCATGCAATGTTACCCCCTCCCCTTCCAAAATGACCAACTTCGGCTAATACTGGTAGTTGAATAAATTTCATAAAACTTTTCATGATGTGACTTTTAGGGTAATTAAGCACCCCGATTTTATGGGGTTAGGGGTTGTTAAAGGGCAACTTGATAGAAATAACTGATATGCCCTATTCTTTGCTTTGTTGAGGAATGCCACACAATGTACATGCAATGTCACCTTTATAATGTCGGAAATATCAGTAATCCATGACACCGTGGATTCTACAATCCATGCACAAAATATTGTGACCAATCCGTGACATTAGGTATGCATCCGTGACACTGCGTAATCACTTAATGAGCTGTCTCTGAGAAAATCAGGCGGATAGCCATATATGTGTCCGGATGGCCCGACTCGGATTTTGATGAAATTTTCACCAAATGACCTTCAAATAGATTAACGAGGACTGGTGAAGTCCGTTTTGTCATCCGTCAAGATTTTCCATGCTTTTGGGCCTATTCAAAAATAGATGTCAAAACTACCCAAATTATATTTAAATTAAAATATATAGTAAAAATGGTCAACTTTGAGGTTGTAATTCTCAAATCCGGGCGCGTCGTTTGAAAAAGTGACCATGGGGCATCTTCAGGTATGCCTTGAACCTCCAAAAACCAATGTTCGCCTGGTGGAACTTTTCCGTATATTTTTGTAATTGACACAATAAAAAACGCAAAAACGGACAATTTTGAGGCAAAATGACGGAACCACAAAATTCAAAATTTTTCATATCTCAGCTAATAACACTCCTATTTCGACAAATAAAGTGTCAATTCCTATGTTTTCAGACATGGGGAACTGATTTATGGGGTTATTTTGATCATCAAAGGTCAAGGTCACCACGAAATGTCAAGGTCAAACACCAAAAAATCCAAAAATTTCAGTTTTTTGGCATCTAACGCCCTTCAAAATACCCGAATCATGTAATATTGCCAATAATATGATGCTTAACTATAGAACAGGTTTTATTCATCAAGTAGAAAAAGGAATTATCCTTAAATATTATGCATACATGGTACAGCTCCTGTCAAAATACGGATATTTCCGAATTCTGATGTATAACAAAAATCATGAATCAATGATGTAGATCGGGTCCTGATGTATATTAATTGTATCTGTTGATCCATACATTTTGAGAAGGCTTATTTACCAAGGATTCTAAAAACTGGTATTTCCATATATTATTTAATTGGCTATGGCGGCCATCTTGGAGTTTCCAAAAAAGGCCATCTGGAAACCTTTTTTGCTCGTATCATCAGATCTATTTGGGCTAGAGTGATGACTTTGGGTCAAAATGTTTGTATTCAGGGCAGGGATATTCAGTACTTTTTCCCCTTACACTGCTAGTGGGCCATTATCCACAAATTAACATAACCACTTTAATTTGCTGGGGAAAATATTGTCAGATTAAATAGTAGTTTGAGGATACAATCTGTGTTCCTGATGTACCAAAAGGAATTCAGAGCTTTTGAAATCAATTTAATGTATGCTGCTATGCTTGTATTAAGATAGCTTTGTGAGCCATATAGTATTATTGGTGTTGTGTAATAGGAATGGGTGATAAGGATGACAGAATTGATTTATGTTTTTAAGAAACTGAGCCCATCATAAAAACAAATTGATGATAATTGTGTAAATTGAAGTTCTGCAATGCGCATTGAAGCTTCATCAACTGCCTTTTTTTCCTGTGGCATAATACTGAGTGTCAGTGAAGTACCTATTGTCTTTCAGGCTAGAGTGACTTGCACATAACTGACACTATTTCTGGAAGATTTTTAAACTCATACCTAGTACCGATTATAAATTACAACCTGGTTTTTAAATGGTAGGTCGGATATATTAGGGATTCCTTACATACGGTGGAGCTATTGAACTTTTCTGAATATAAGTGGATAGATAGATAGATAGATAGATAGATTGATAGATCGATAGATAGATAGATAGATAGATAGACAGACAGATGGATAGATTGATAGATAGATAGATAGATTAGATTGATAGATAGATAGATAGATAGATCAATAGATACGGTAAGTGCAACCTTCTAAGCCCATTTCTTGTCACTCAGGCGTGTTGATCGATGAGATGGGAGAGAGCGGGAGTCCTCAAATGTCACACATTTAGGTATCCAATGTGAGGGATCTTTTACTTACTAGACACTGACACAAGGGCGGCCAATTTAACCTCTCATCCTAACAACATCCAGTTCAGCTGCAATTCTGCTCATGAAGATCCACTGAAAATTTTTGGTTCCCCATCCAGGTTCAAACCCATTCAGGCAAAGACCTTCAGTAGAGCACTCAGCCACTCGATCAACTGCCTGGCAGTGACAAACTGCTAAAACTTTCTTTTTTATGAAGAGATCATGAAACAAACTTCTATAAAGTGATATGATAAATGCGTTTTTGCAATAATTATGGCTTAGTTTAAAACTAAGAGCAATTGAGTGACCCTGGCCAGTGCTATTCTCCATCGTCTATTCTTCATTCTAGTTTCTATTCACTTCGGACTCGTGTTGCTGCCACGTTTTCTGACTTTCTTGTTTGTAGCTATTTAGCATTCACACCTACCTCGTGTAAATCCTCTCCCTATAAATACACAGTGCGCCAATATAGTGCGTCACATTTATTAAACAGGTTATTTTAATCCTTCATACCCAAATTTTATTAAAAGTCAAATATTCAGAATCACAAAAAAAAAAAAAAAACAGAAAACCCGATATCATAATCGAACTGAAAAGGTGTGACACCAACAGGTAACTTGACATGTTTTCAACTATTATTATTGTACTTATGTTCACATTTTAAGTAAGAGTAATATTTGATTTCATATAAAAAAATTAATTGAACAGCAAATTTTCACCTCTCTCATGAGTTATGCATTTACCAACATTTATGGTACCTAATTAAACACATCTGTACTAAGTGTTTGAAATTGATCAGATTATTGGTTAAAATTGTAATAAATGTACTCCATATCCGCATATTAAGTTGTTGTTCTTTATAAATTAATTTAGGAAAATTTGCCTTTGGTATCTTTTTTCATAAACATATAAATACACAAAACTGTAACAGAGCTGAGTGTACGTTGAACAGGTGATGTTGCTATTGGCTGAATGGTAAAATTCCTCAACCACACCATTTTCTGGATGCATGAATTCTCATCTGATGAGACGTAAATATACTGAATTATAAAGGGCAATGTTTGAGGCATGTGGGATGGGATGCAAATAGCTGCCAATTTTTTCATCAATGATTGAATGACGAGGGCAGTTCACTTATTTATCAGAGATTTTGAGTTTTTGACTCATATGTAACTGTTGGTAGAGCAAAGAAAATAGGCAGCCATCTGTATCCACTTGCCTCAAATATGATCCTTTGTGACCCTTTATGTTTTCTCATTGGATGAGCTCCCTTGATTTTACAGGTAGTTTGGTTGAGGATGTCTAGCATTGTCCCAATGGCAAGGAATAACCTGTTCACTTGGTCTACTTACAGACAGCACTGAAACCTTTTTGTACTCTTATAGGTTTCTTAGGAAAAGACACTCAAAGGCAAATAATCCAAATAAAGAACTACAACTTTTTATGTCCACACGAGGTGCATTGATGGCACTCAACCCATATTTTTGTGTTTTAAGAAGCATGTTTTGCTGATGAGAAATGTGAAAATTTGTTTTTCATTAGTTTTTTTTTTAAAGAAAGTTATAGAATCATGTTTTACTCATAATATGAACATAATTATGAAAATGTTAATAAATCAAATACAGATTTCATTAAAACCAAAAAAGTAAGAAAATATGTAAAATACTTTTTGGTGTAACACATGTTCCTTTCGCTATGATATTAGTTTTTCTGGTTCTGTTTATTTGTGTATCTGAAAGTCTAATGTTTTAAATTAAAGTTGGAAGCTGGGTATTATTACTATTAAGGATAAATGAATAAAAGCATTAATTATATTGAAATGGCTATTAAGTTAAAAGGAGATAATGTGTTGATCTATACATACATTTTTATCATTGCCACTTATATTCAAAGTAGTTGAATAGCAAAGTATGAGTTGAAATATCTTCTAAAAATAGCGTGAGTGATTTGCAAGTCAGTATTCTAAAGGAAACCAGGCACTGACACTCAGTATTATGCCACAGGAAAAAAAGGCAGTTGATGAAGCTTATTGCGCATTGTTGAACTTCAGTTTAGTATCATCAATTTGTTATTATAATTGGCGCCGTTTCTTAAAAACATAAATCAATTCTGTCATCCTTATCACCCATTCCTATTACATGACACCAATAATACTATATGGCTCACAAAGCTATCTTAATACAAGCAGAGCAGCATACATTACCCTGGTGCATTGATTTCAAAAGCTCTGAATTCCTTTTGGTACATCAGGAACACAGATTGTATCCTCAAACTACTATTTAATCTGACAATATTTTCCCCAGCAAATTAAAGTGGTTATGTTAATTTGTGGATAATGGCCCACTAGCAGTGTAAGGGGAAAAAGTACTGAATATCCCTGCCCTGAATACAAACATTTTGACCCAAAGTCATCACTCTAGCCCAAATAGATCTGATGATACAAGCAAAAAAGGTTTCCAGATGGCCTTTTTTGGAAACTCCAAGATGGCCGCCATAGCCAATTAAATAATATATGGAAATACCAGTTTTTAGAATCCTTGGTAAATAAGCCTTCTCAAAATGTATGGATCAACAGATACAATTAATATACATCAGGACCCGATCTACATCATTGATTCATGATTTTTGTTATACATCAGAATTCGGAAATATCCATATTTTGACAGGAGCTGTACCATGTATGCATAATATTTAAGGATAATTCCTTTTTCTACTTGATGAATAAAACCTGTTCTATAGTTAAGCATCATATTATTGGCAATATTACATGATTCGGGTATTTTGGAGGGCGTTAGATGCCAAAAAACTGCAATTTTTGGATTTTTTGGTGTTTGACCTTGACATTTCGTGGTGACCTTGACCTTTGATGATCAAAATAACCCCATAAATCAGTTCCCCGTGTCTGAAAATATAGGAATTGACACTTTATTTGTTGAAATAGGAGTGTTATTAGCTGAGATATGAAAAATTTTGAATTTTGTGGTTCCGTCATTTTGACTCAAAATTGTCCGTTTTTGCGGTTTTTTTTGTGTCAATTACAAAAATATACGGAAAAGTTCCACCAGGCGGACATTGGTTTTTGGAGGTTCAAGGCATACCTGAAGATGCCCCATGGTCACTTTTTCAAACGACGCGCCCGGATTTGAGAATTACAACCTCAAAGTTGACCATTTTTACTATATATTTTAATTTAAATATAATTTGGGTAGTTTTGACATCTATTTTTGAGTAGGCCCAAAAGCATGGAAAATCTTGACGGATGACAAAATGGACTTCACCAGTCCTCGTTAATCTATTTGAAGGTCATTTGGTGAAAATTTCATCAAAATCCGAGTCGGGCCATCCGGACACCCCCGCCTGATTTTCTCAGAGACAGCTCATTAAATCGCTGGGCTTGTGTGGCTCTTTATAAAATTTCACAAATTTTTCGCAAATGTCATGATATTGGCCAATTTATTGTGCATCCCCTGATTTCTAGCCTCTCCAGCAACAGCTGCTGTTTACAGCTCGGGCGATATCCTGATTTCTCCTATACTGTCACGTTGCCTTAAGTAGTTACAGCTGTTAAAAAGCTCTGAGCAACTCCTGATTTCAGCTACTGTCATGTTGCCGTAGTAACAGCTGTCTCAAGCTATGAGCATCATTGCTACCCCTCCTGTGTCGTCAAGAACTGGGTTTAGAGGGCTGCACTTACCATATCTATCTATCTATCTATCTATCTATCTATCTATCTATCTATGTATCTATCTAGCTATCTATCTATCTATCTCTATCTATCTAAGTCCTGATCTGCTGAGGTTTGGTACCGTCTACCAAAGGTCATACTCAACCAATGATTCGTGGTAGGTTGTAATTAGAGGAGTGTGTCGAAGCACTATCGCTACACCCTACTAGCGGAAAAGATTGGCGTAATTATCCAAAATAATTCTCGTGGCCATCGCATGATAAACTGGATTTACTCCTTTGAACAAAAGTAAACCAGCTGCAAAGTTTGCAAAGTGTGCCGGCATTTGTGTTGGTTGAATTGAATGAATTGCCACCAGAAACTGCAACACTGTATCATAGTGTAACTTTTGTTGTGCGATTTTAGGAAGTCAGGTAACTTTTTAACTTTAGTTGTGTTCGTAATGCTATTGTCATTAGCCAGTGGAACACAACAATATGATACCCATTCGTAATACTAGTATCGACATTTACTGAAGAAATCTTTCAAAGTTTCTGAGATATGAAGGATACTGAATGTTAATGGATTTGCAGAAAATCTCACAAATCATTCATTCATTACAGTAAAAATTATTATTTTTGCTTTGGCCCTCCCTAAAAACTATCAAAGTATCACAATTTATGAAAGCAATCTACTTTGCCCCTCTTCATATAACTACGGCACCAAATCATGACACCACCTCATGACATCCATCAAACAGTTTCTGCAACTCTCAGCTGCCGTTTGGATGGCTTCCAAGTTCACAAAATGAAGCAAAGGAATTTAAGCACAGAAATCATGTCAGAATTACAAATACCATTCAAAAAGCAATTTTGATTTGTCACACAATATAAAAGAGTTGTTTAATCATGACAATTTTGCAATTTTGACTCGCCAGAAATTATTGAAGTATTGCAGATTTCTGTTGTGTTAATGCAAATCAAACATTTGAACAGGACAGAGTTATTCTACATATCATGTTGACAAAATTAATTTTAAAATCACTGGCTCATCTCTATCTATCTGCCAATCTGTCTATCAATTTGTCTTCCAATTTATCTTATATCTATCTATCTATCTGTCTTATAAAACTCACCATATCTATCTATCTATCTGTCTTATAAAACTCACCATTAGCACATCTGCATTCGTAACTCAGTGATCCCATGACGATGCACGATCCTCCATTTTGACACGGGGATGGCGAACACGGCAAATATGTCGTCTCGCAGTTTTCTCCTGTGTAAGTCACAGGGCAGGTACATCTGAAATGGTGTAAGTTTTGCAATTAATACAGGATCATTTGTAACATTGCAGATTATTATAATTGTTGTCAAGCTGTTGGCAAAATAAGAAGAACTTCCAAAGTCAGCACACCACATTGGAACCTGAATAATAATTTAATAAGCAGTAAAAAGTAATAAAACACCGAACAAAGAGTTCTTTTCTGTGCTTGTTATTTTGTTTTCACTGACTGAATGATCAATGCTTTTTTTCACAGATTGCTTAACCCTTACTGGACTGAAGGGACATTTATGTGCATCCCCAGTTTACTGCCTGTTGGGCCATTTATGTCCCTGAAATCTGCTGTTGTCCCTGATGACGTCACAAAGCACAATTGTTTTTTTTTGGACTGAGCAGTCCAATAGGGTTAAGATATAATACCTGCATATGAACCAGACTAATCCTCTAATAACACTGAATAAGCGATGGCGCACACTGCATCAATGCCGAAAATTTTCAATCTTGTATAGACAGAATATGAAATTGCCTGATCACCAATATGTTATTCTTTTATATAGACATTTATAAATTGCGACTTTCATCAATTCTTTTCAATTTTTCAAATCAAAAAATCACTTACCGATAAGTTCCAAACAGATTCTGACAGGTTCCTCCGTGTTTGCAAGGGGTCATCGTTTGGCATTCGTCTATATCTTCCGTACAATTCCTGCCCGTATAACCGGACAAGCACCTACAGGAGTAAGTTCCACTTAACGACGTGCAATCGCCGCCGTTCCGACACGGCCGGGAGGCGCAGTAGTCTTCTAATTCACAGATAGATCCTGGAAAGTGAAATATATTAATATGAATTGTTGTAGGATGTAACAATCACTTTATTAGCAATGATCCAAGTTATTACGCAAAATGTGTTCAGTTTTTGGTTCTAAGAACTTTTTTCTGTGAAATTTGAAAGACAGAGAAACTCATAAATCTGAATTTGTGAGACAGTAAACGAAGTGACACTTTAAAAGAGTCATAATATTATCACTTCGGGTTTCATAATCGATCAGATTCGTAAGTCCAAGATCCAATAAACATTCTCTTACCAAAGCTTAACATACATATGGCTATTTTAAAAGAGTCATGTTTAAATATTTCCAAGCATAACGCTGGTTTTACTTAATACTGGTAAATACGTCATTAAAGCCTACCAGGAAGATTCAATATGGTGCAAGGTTAGACACTTTAAATTTATATTTTGCGACATCTTACCAATTCTCCCAGGGGGGCACTCGCACTTAAATCTGCTTAAAGATCCGTCCAACTTGCAAGTTCCCCCATAGCCACATGGAGAAGTAGCACATATATTTTTTGGGTCCATCAATTCACACATTGTTCCATTATAACCTGTGACGAAAAAAAACAAACATAAAATTTGATGATTCTGACATCTTTGTGTAATGCAAGCATATTTTGAGAGGTATGACAATGTTATGTCAAGGGCAAATACAGTGTCAAACAGAAAGAAAACTTGGTAGACTTCGGGCAAATTAAGACAATAATTTGTAACTTCAAAAGGTTTTTCAAACTCCTCAATTCATTTCGATGCTGGACGCAGACAGAGCTTATAACTTGAAGTCAACTAAGGCTGCATGATTAATCGCTAATTTAATATTTATCGAGAACTCAAGTAGTGCAATCAATTCATCACGGAAAGTGCAATAATACATTTTAATAATTGTCAGTATTTTCGACAATAATGTGCAATTATTTTCACAAAATTCTCATTTTTACAGACAAATTTGCAAATTTTTACATCAATCTCCTGTCTGTGAATTTGTAGCACGATTTATCGACATCGCTATAATATGACTCTTATTGCATATCGCATCTACATCCATTATCTTGCAGCCCTAAACTTCTAAAGTCAATCCTTAGAAAGCATTGCTCAATAAGGCATCCTCTAACACTATTACACTAAGGCCAGAGATAACTGATCTTTAGCATCTCGGATCTTCTCTGGGCACTTTTTCTACGGTCGGTTGGTAGAAGGGGGAAAAAGAAGGTGAAATCTTAATTTCTTATAATGTCAATTTGATAAAAATCGTGGTTACGCTTAATTTTTTTTATCCATAGGCAGAAAATCTGTTGGGTCAGTTGATCCAAGAAGCTAAAAATGAAAAAAGTCTGGCCTAATCATACCTATAGGACAGCGACAGATGGCTCGTAGTCCGGACGTGCGGATGTCCACCGTACACGTCCCCCCATTCATACATTTGTCGGCTCGGCACGGGTTGTCAAACTGGCAATACATTCCGGCATACAACTCTCCACAGCTGAAAAAGACAAAGATCAAGATGGTTAGTTTATTCAATAAAACATGTAAAATGTACTGAAAGAAGAAGTTTTTACAAAAATTTACGAAGTTCAGGCTGAGTTCCGTTAAAATGAGCAGCGGCCATGTTGAATGTGTGATTTTATCATCAGGGAATTTTGCATAATACTTCTATAACCATGTATAGGCTGCAGCAAAGTTGTAATATCTAAAGAAATTTAGCTTTTCTCCAAATAAAACAATTTTTCTCTCTGAGACTTATTGATCAGTTGATGAGAAATCAATTTTTTCTCTCAAGAAGTTCCAACTTTCTAGTGTTATCGGGTAATGGCTGATGAAAGATAGAAATTACATGACAGGATTTCGAAGTGTCATGACAATTAAGAGAGAGATCAGATGTCAGCAAAATACAGGTGTAGGCCTATGTATTGTATACAGGAAATAAATTCAGGTAATTCATATTACATCACATAAGTGTGCTGGACAACACTTCAGTGCATTTGAAGGTTATTCCTTCTGATTCACCTGCATTTCTAGCAAATATTGTCGGACCAACACCAACCATTTACCACCAAGAAAGTGCTTCTCAGATTGTTTAACCAGAACAAAAGTTATAGGACCACTCAATTAATGGCAATTAGCCACAAAAATTTAAGAAATCATCACAAAAGGGTTTATTGGCTCCGTACTAAGACGGTGTGCCTCAAATGAGTCAAATCAACACAGCATTCATCTAATAGCTAACGCAAACATTCGTACGACGTTCCCCAAACATTGTACGAGATTTACACAAATGTCTGGAGTTTCTGAAGCAAATTTGAAGTCCCTGAGACTGAAGAATGTTTGCAGAAACTAAAGGGTTCTAAAAGTGCACAAACAAACCCCGAATGGAACCACTTGAATTTTGTTATGGCAGGATTAAGGGGTGTCAATCAAAGACGTCCAGGTGCAATTAAGAGGAGGTGGAGTATATAAAAGGAGGAGGAGGGGATAGAAAGTAGATGATATTGAGGAAGAAGGTGGAGAAGAAGGAGGAGGGGGAGGAGAAGGAAGATGGGAGGAGAAGGAAGATGGGAGGACAAGGGGGGATGGCGGAGCAGGAGCAAGAAGAAGAAGGATGGGGACAGAAGTGGAAGGAGGAGAAGGAGGAGGAAGAATGAGAAGGACGAAGAAGATCTAGTTAGAGGAGGAGGAGGGGAGGAGGAGGAAGGGGAATGAAGGGGATGAAGGGAAAGGAGGAAGGAGGGGAGGAGAAGGAGGGGGAGAAGGAGGAGGAAGGGGAGAAAGAAGAGAAGGAGGAGAAGGGAGAGAGAAGGGTAAGAAAGGGGATGGAGGAGGAGGAGGAAGAGGAGGAGGAGATAGGGGCAGAAGGAAGGGGGAGGAAGGGGAAGGAAGGATGAGGAGAAAGAGGAGGAGGAAGAGGTGGAGGATATTGAGGAGGCAATACTCCCAGAGACAAGACTTCTGAGGAAGGAGAAGATTGAGTATAACATGTACAAGAAGAAGAAATGAGAAGGGGCAAAGAAAAGAAGAAATGAGAAGAACAAGAGCCTCAAGACAAGAAGCATAATAGAGAAAAAGAAGAACAAGAAAGGAAGAAAAGGAAGTTTCAATAGTAAATTCCCCAATTTACCTCAAAATCAACCCCCAAATATTTCTGGCCATTCTCAAAACTACCCCATGACTATCAAATCACTGAATAGCCTTGGGTGCTGATAATTACTAATTAGCAAACCAAACACCCAGAAGTAACACCTCTGGCAATAACCCCAATAACCTAATCAAGCATTATCACCCCCATTAACTGATAGGGTGGGTTAAATTTCTCCCAAGCATAGATCACTCCACTGGGTCACATTGGAATGGTGGACTAATTGACCAATGGGGAAATAATAAAATTTGATACATTTAGTGTCAGTGACTAATTAAGTTTAATGAGTACTAAATATACACAGTGTTTGAAATTTTAAAATCCCAAATTACGAAGCTATATTCAGGAACAACAAATAAATGGATACTTTCGAAATAATATATGATAAAACAATGAAGCTATTATACTATCCATCTAGAAGTAAGCAATCGTCAAAAATCAATTACATGCATCAATACTTTGATAATATTAATTTTCGAAACAAATTTAACTCAATTATTTCATATAAATATATATAAATATACAGAAATTGAACATCCCACATGAAAATTGAACAAAAAAGTCAATTAGATTAGATAAATAGTTATTCTATTTCCTGCTTGACAATTCAATTCTTATCAAAGTTTTCAACGCCCATCATTATCTATCCTATTTGACAGAATAAATCTGTCTATATTTAGAACAAAAATTAAAGTTATTCTAATACCAAAGCTAAAATCACTACATATCATGCAGTGTTTTATCAATATATTATTTTATCTGTAGATATGATTTATCTGTGATGGTTCCAGCAATGTAATGACATAAATGTTTATTTAATCAGGGAATATATTTTGACTGGTAGCAAATTTAGACAAGTAATTTAGATAGTGTAGATATATAATGGCAATTAACAGCAATATGTATGTCTAGACAAGATAATGTATTATATATATATCTACAGTCGAAACAAACAATATATAGCATTTATATACATAGCCAGAGAGAGAGACGAAATGTCAGAATTTTTGGAGAATTTTTTTTTTAAATTTTAAGATATCGTTAAAGCAAAGCTTTCTTTCAGTATCTAAAATATTTTAACACATTTCTAGTAGTATTTTCCACACCTGTTAATCAAAATTTCCAAAATTCGTAAAATGTAGGTGATCACTGATCAGTATTATAAATTCATTTGGACTATTTTACCCCTATTCAATATGGCTATTGTGAATCTACCCTCATGGCCAAAATCTGTTTTTTCTAGTTGGGTAAATTTGTCAGGGTGGCACAATTCAGTCTTGTGCCTGTGGGGCTTTATTTTGTGACAAAAAACCCTTTTTTACTTTCATTTTCACTTCATTAACCAAGAATCAAAAGGGGTAATCACTCATCCTGTATGTTAGAGCTCTTTTCAATGACTTTTGTCACCCCTTTTCTGTGTTTTCGTTTAGTTGTACATTATTTTTGGCCATTTTTCCCTCATTTTTGACAATGAGAAATCACTCTTGTCAAATTGTTTCAATGGTGTGGGGAGTTGATCAATTGTAAATGATTTGAAATGTACTTTGTAAAGAGGATTTTCACAATCTTATGCAAAATCATAGCAATTTCGCCAGTGACTCAATGTAGACAGACAAATGATTGGGGCTTTACATCTTTTATTTATTGATTTCATGGTATTTAGAGTGACCCATTTTAATCTGACAAACTTCTCTACATTTAGGGTAAAAATCTGTATATTATATTAACCAAGATTCACCCTCCTCAGACAAACATTATACATGGATTGAAACCTAGCACTCTGGCCTGAAAATCTCATTATAAATGCAGTCTACACCCTGTGTATACCCTGTATGGGGTGGAAGCCATTATCATGCAAAATCAAAATATTCTAACTAGGTCAGGGGTTGACCTTCTTGACCTTGGAGTGACCTTTGACATATGTACCCGTATGTGTGACCTAGTTTGACATCAAACTGACAGTGGCATCATGCTGGCTTGTGCTAGTCTTGTGGCAGCCAGCAAAAAGATTCTTGATTTAAAGTTGGGAGGGGAGGGGGGGTGAGTAGGAGGGTTCTTGTGGCCAAGAAACAGTCCCAATACAATACCCTGGTATTGGAGGAGGGGGGGGTGACAAGCTTAGTGACTGTCTGAGACAAGAGGGTGGCCAAGAAACTCTACACATGCTACAAGAGGGAGGGCAATGGGGGGGGGGGGGGTATTTGTTAGACCTAAACTTGATGTATTCCCCAAACTTTTTACCAAGACACTGCCACGTACGACCACTTGAAAACAGTTGAAAAACTTTCAGACCCCTGCCATGGTGTCTTGACTGCAATATAAACAAATTCAGAGTTCACTTTAACCGAATTCTTTTCAAACAGTATCTATTCCAATTTCCAATACACTTCTGGTGGTAAAAATTCAAGAAACTGTGGACTAAATATAATTCTTAGCAAGAGAGGGTTGGTCTAGTGGTAGCGTGCAGGATCGCCAATCGCTGGATCCAGGGTTTGAATCCAGCACTTGCAGGGTCACCTGGGCCGATGTTGGACAGCTGTTTCAATCATCCTTTGCCTCATTGCCGTGTCTTCCGCCTAATTAGCCTCCAAGCGCATAAATACAGGTCGTAAAGCCCCAATCATCCATCCATCCATCTTAGCAAATTAGCATGAAATAGGCCTATAGTATTGTAAACTTCCAAGTCTATTCTACACATCGTAGTCCATAAATCAAATATAGTCAACACTTTATCAAAATTCAATTGTTATCTCTTTATCTGATAAAACCACTTTACTCACAAGATACAAGTATCTCAAAAGATGAGAGTAGACCATTGAACAATATGTTGAACAGAACTTCTGGATAGCCATACTATAGTAGCCACACATTTAGCAAACTATTTTATCAAAAGTAAACACTAATTCACACATTTTCTCACACTGATAAGAGAAAGTATGAAAAGTTTGCAATAATCTGGTCCATCAGTATCAATAAGGCAAAAGACACAAGAGAAATCGAGAGATTCTAAGCAGGAGTGGAGTAATGATATTTTTTGATAGATAGATGGATATATAGACATAATCATATATACATGGGTGGATGATTGAGACTTTATGTCCTGTATTCATCTTGGTAAGCAATTTACGACAGGAAGACACAACAATGACGTTAAGGAAGACAGAAAGTCAGTCAGAGCAGGAATTGAACTCGAGACCCAGCGGCTGGAATTTAGATTCAGATTTTTTTTTATTATCACTTATATACAAAGTAAATAGGTAAATACAATTTGATACCCGAAGGCATAGAAGCACAAAACACTAGAACAACAGGGCTAATCCGCCTTCCCTTTATAGATAAGATAGATTATATGGATTAGATAGATATAGATTAGATAGATAGATAGATAGATAGATAGATAGATAGATAGATAGATAGATAGATAGATAGATAGATAGATTTACACCCCAGGATTATAGATTTATCGATTGATGATGGTAGATATAGATGGATGTTACATTTGTAAATTCCACTGAAGTCAGATCAACAAGATAGCGGATGTATCTGTTAATGTTTCAAACTGTCTGGAACTATTTTATTTGGAAGTTTATTCAGATCTTCGATTCTAAATCAAATATTTTCCCAGGTGTGAGATAAACACAAAAACATGCCCCATCCCAAATGTCTGATTAAATCAAATGATTCTACAATAGATAGAAATATTATAGATAGATAGATAGACAGATCGATAGATAGATAGGCAGACAGATAGCAAGCTAGCCAGATAGATAGTCAGATTACTAGCTGGATAGAAAGATACATAGAAAGATACATAGAGTACTAGATAGCCAGACAGACAGATAGATAGATAAATAGATAGATAGATAGATAGATAAAGATAGATAGATAGATTGATAGATAGATAGATAGGTAGAAGATATTCATTGCAAGATATGCACTAGAATGTCCTATATTTATATTTATATATCGTAAATATGGACAATTTCGAATTTTACAAACAAAGAAACTTTACTCAGAATTTAAAAAGGCCTACAGATATATACTCCTAGCCAAATATGAGTACAACTCATTAGGCCATAGGCATTTTTCTTTGAAACCTGAAATTGTTTGAAATGTCTTTTCCAAAATAAATCACTTACAAGATGAGTCAGGACCACATGACTGTTATATACATAAAAGCAATTATCTTTATGTATTTTATATACCAAAATTACAGCGAGTGGGTAGCTGTAATATTCAGATATATACACTGCAGATAGATAGAGAGATGGGTGGATGGACGATGGGGGCTTTACATCTGTATTTATGCACTTGGTAGGCTAACTAGGACAGGAGGAGGACATTGGCAATGAGACGAAGAATGATTGAAACAGCGGTCCAACATAGGCCCAGGGGACCCGGCAAGAGCTGGATTCGAACCCGGGAGCCAGTGATAGGCAGCATGCAACCACTGAGCTAACACTCCACAGAGTGCACTCTCTTAGATAGATAGATAGATAGATAGATAGATAGATAGATAGATAGATAGATAGATCATAGATAGATCATAGATAGATCATAGATAGATAGATAGATAGATAGATAGATAGATAGATAGATAGATAGGATTAGACATGAAGATATAGGCCCTTAAAAATATTTTTTAGCAGAGATAGACTCATGATGAAAGGGTGAATAGTGAACTTCAGCTTTTGTTTTTTTTTTTTAGCTATAATGCTAACTTAGTAAGCTGGTTCTTATTAGATGGACCCCTAACAGCTTTCATTCATGGAACCCTGGATTTTGTAAGGAGGAAAAGGGGTTGTAAAGATGTAGTGTAAAAGGGGTGTTTTTTTTCTTAAACTTTTTTTTTAGAAAGAGGGGGGCATTACTAACCATGTAATGGTAAGAGTTATTAGGCCCCAGACTTCATCATGGCAGCTGCTTTTTTGCTGAACCTCTTTTCTTAAAATTTAGGGTGTTCGAAGATTTTATTCTTGTGGGGCAAACTTTTATGGAAAATTGTCATGGCTATAGCCAGGTGTGTAGTTTCAAACAATCAAAATAATCAATTGACATGTTTAAGTACATCAATCTATTAATTAGTCAATCGACATGATATATTTTAGTCAATCTATTGATAATATATCTAACTATGTGTCCAATATCTGTATCTTTAAAATGCCTATATTTAACATGTTTAAGAAATCTTTGTTTTCATAAACACAATAAACGTTGCAGAAATCATATCAATGTATTTCGTGCATTTTGCTTATTCGTCATGATTTGTTGTATTTCCTTGACATACATACACTAAACATATGTTGAATCTAGTAACATTCATGTAGAATTGTGAAATATTCAGTATCATCCTTCTGGTGAAATCTTGTCATATCCTGGTTAAAAGTAGACAAGGCAGATGGTTTGTTATTATGAACATTTTCAAAATGACCTCAACTTTTAGAAACTACAAGAATGAATTGGATTCATTGCATATTGCTATAAAATCTTGAAAGAGTGTCTGTCAAACTTCGATACACTATCTATCTATCTATCTATCTATCTATCTATCTATCTATCTATCCATCTATCTATCTATCTATCTATCTATCTATCTCGATTACCTATCATTCTCAATCTATCTGATCTATATCTGATTGATCTATCTTTATCTAATCTACCTTATATCACTCTGAGAATCAATTACTTTCCCTGAGTGCCTTATATATCAATCTGTCTATATACCTGTATACTGAATTTATTACAGTGTATCAATATATCCATCTGTCTAACATCTATCAGTTTCTGTCTATCCATAAATCAATCGATCAATCAGTTTCAATCATCAGTTATCAGTTTTTTTCGATACAAAGCTACAAAAATATCACACAGAACATATCAATAACTGATTTATGTAATATATAATTTCTGAAATATGAATGATGTCATTGTGCCCTTTAGCTCTGAACTGGAATAAACGAAGTATTATGGGGCACCCTGAGTGACCCCTGGGCTGTTTTTCTCCTTGTATTTCCCCAAGAAAGCTGCCTTTCCCACACCGAACCAGGGAGTTTTTACCCAAGGATATTTTTTATTTACAAAACAAAGGAGATTAAGAAACCTGGGGAACATTTCTGAACTCCAGTGGTGTGTGGGGATACCAAGGAATAATGGTGGGGAATGGTGAGAACATTTTGAAGTCCCTGGAGGGAAAAATATCATCATGTACTTGGAAGAGTAACTAACACTATTAGGTTAAATGATGTAAGAAATTCAAAAGAAGATTGGTGGATGATTGGTGCTTTACGTCCTGTATTTATGTCTTGGTAGGCTAATTAGGACAGGAGGAGGACACGGCGATGAGAAGATGGATAGATGATTGGGGCTTTACGTCCTGTATTTATGTCTTGGTTGGCTAAATAGGACAGGAGGAGGACACAACGATGAGGATGGATGGATTATTAGGGCTTTATGTCCTGTATTTATGTCTTGGTACGCTAATTAGGACAGGAGGACACAGCAATGAGGCGAAGGATGATTGAAACAGCCAATGAGGCAAAGGATGATTGAAACAGCCAATGAGGCAAAGGATGATTGAAACAGCCATCCAACAAAGGCCCGATTGACCCAACAAGAGCAGAAGTCCAGCCCTACACCCTGGGATCGGTAGCCCAGCAGACACCACCAGACCAACCCTCCCTCATTAAATGCCTGAAAGATTCTCTCTCAATAGCATTATGAGCCTTTCTAGTTTCTTGGAGTAGAGTCAGTAGACCTAGGAGACTAAGTTGTAGTAAATAGACCATTTCAATTCAAAACAGCTTGGTAGCAGATGTACACTGTTATGCTAACTGTATGGAATAGATCCAATCTTTTTATAATTTTTCTTATTTCATACTTTCTTTTCTCAAAACTCACTTTGTAGAACTGCTAGAGATTTTGACTATTTGACATTTTCTAGCAGACAACCTGTTAAAACCGTTTCGTCTAACCATTGGCAGTGGGCATTTTAAAAGTAAAGAATTGAGAAGGAACGAAAAAAAGAAGTAGAAATAGAAATAAAAGCATAAAAAGTTATCCCCTCAAAAAAACCATCACTATTTTCGTAGTAGGTTCTAGTAACTGACTACTCTGCAGAACTCGGTGGTTGAAGAAAAGTTTTAAGTTAACTCTCAAAGGTTGAATTTCTGCAGTGGACGAAAAATACAATATCAAATAATTTCTAAACCAATGATGTGGCAGAGAAATATATAGCTTCCAGATTTGTATGTTGAAAATATGTTTTTTGTCAAACTCCCACCAGGAATATCTGGTAACTGGGTAGATATATTGGCCATAGAAGATCAGTCTGCATATCAAAAGATGCGGAATTTAATGGTCTTAAATATTAAATGCTTTACAGTGCTTGTTGTGGCAGTTAAATGTACAGGTGAGATGTATTTAAGTGAAAAAAAAACGTGTTTTTGTAGCAAATTCCCAAGATATATTTGTGTAACTATGGAAATAATGAATGTTGATAGGTAAAATTTGCCCTATTGGGAACTTCAGATGACTTGACAGGCTCAGGAGTGTAATTTAAGATTTTATGGATTGAGAGAAAAAAGCCTTATGAGTGAGATGAGATTCCTGCTATGACTATTATTATGATTAGATAGATATATTTCCAGATATTGGTATTTGGAATATAACTATTTCCCAATGATCACTGACCACATAGAGATCACAGACAGTTCTCAGACCAATATGTCTTGTTTAATGCCAAGTATAACATTTCTACATTTCAGAATTTCATATATATTTCATATATTATTGCTGCTATCCTGACAGATCTATGATATTTCCTTGATATCTTTCTTGATAACTTGAGTTAAGCAGAGATTGAATAGGTGACAGAACACCCCCTTGTAGCACCCCAGTTTGATCTCTTGACTTTCTCAGGTGTAAGGGGCACGCCCTTTGCCCTTCATCTTGTAATAATGTCAGGATTCTAATAAATTTTGTACAAATTGAGTCTTATTGGTGATTTTCCCATTGAAATTGATGCAAATATTCAGATTATGAAGGGTCGGGTGATTTATTATTTATTCATTGCAACTAAGTTCTGGGAGAGAAGACATATCCAATTGTGAGATGAAATTATAAAATAAGTAATTATGAATGGAATTGATTATTTCCTCACAGCCTACATCAGTACATTCCAAACAGTAAGATCGACAAGACAAAAATGTAAATCTATCAGTGTACCATGGATGGATGGATGATTGGGGCTTTACGTTAAATTGAATTTATGCACTTTGTAACTAATAAGGACAGGAGGAGGACACGACATTGGAGTGCAGGATGGTTGAAACAGCTGTCAAATATAGGCCCAGGTGACCAGACAAGAGCTGGATTCTAACCCGGGACCCAGCGATTGGCAGCTCAGAAAGCTATCCCTGAGCAACCCCTCCCCCATCTTTCTACCAATCAATCTATCTCTACCAGTTTAAGTATATCTATCTACATGTCTTTCTTTCTGAATTCTCAACCAACAGCTTTTCGACTTTTATGAATTCTCAAAACCAGAACATTTTCCTTTGACATAACCATTCAACTTACAAGGGTTGTTCAAAATTTTAGCATTTCCCCCCAAAATCATTATTCCTAACATGTCATGGCAATCATGCCAATGATGTCATGTCCTTTTGGCAGTTAAGTGACAGGTTTGGGGTAAAATTGGAAATCTTGAACAAATCTTGAACTCTTCAGAATTTTTCAAGAGATTTCGTGACAGCACTGAATTCATAACGCAAAAAGGTCCGAAATGAATTAATTTTTCGTTGCCCCGGCAACCTTGTCAAGTGTTTCTGAGAGCCATTTTGGTTCCATGTCAGGTAAATGACAGATCAAGAGAGTGCAGCCCTCATTGATAAGTCCATGCCTCTTTTCAAGCTCTTCGATGAGTTGAACTTGAAATACAGAGAAGTCCAAAACATCAAGTAAATCAAGAATTTTTAGGCATCGACAACAAACAAGGACCATCGGAAGAAGATAGGATGAAAGATAGATTGGATTAATATGAATAGGATTAATATGAATAAGGTTGAATTGAAGTTGTAGACCTAACTTTCAAGATTCAATTCTATGATATGAACTTTTAAAAAGTTAGAAAATGTCCTTTTCTTCATTAGATCATTTTGCTGGGATAAAATCTTATAGATCTTCCATTAAATAAAGGTCACACATTCAATTCTACAGAACAATTTCATTTTTTCTCTCAACTTCCCACTGCAAACCTTAGGATTTTATTTCCATCACAATACTGTTCTGTACCCTTGATTGATGCATAGAGCTATAAGGGGTTAACTTATAGATCCATGATTGATGTAAGCCTGCTTTTTTTTCTCCTCTCTTTTTTCTTACTTTTTTAATGCAGAATTTTATAAATAAACTCATTGTTTTCATTTTCACCTCAGGCCATAATAAACCACTAGAGGGGGTGTGTAGTTAACAATTACGTATTGTGACGTCATTATACCCTAGAGAAACTCCATGGGGTTCTAACCCTTCTTGTGGAAGAAAAAATAAAGAACTAAACACCTATTGATAAACTCAATAGACCTATTGAAATGACTTTAAAAAATTCAAATCACTATTTAAGCCACTAAATTTAACAAAATTATTCTTTTCATTGAAATTACCACCTCAGCAGTTGCATCACACCAATTTAAACCAACCCTCCTAGCCAATAACTCATTATGGGCAGCTACTGAAAGTCTAAAACCCTTTTCCATTGACTAATTTGGGTTATTCAACCAGTTACTCAATAGAGTAGGCCAACCCTCTTTTCAAATTTCCAGCTGCTCCAAAATACATAAATTTCAGGATAATAAACTAGTATTCAGAAGATCACTGGCAGTGGCACTGTCAGCTAGTTCCAAAATCTGGAATTGACTTTTTAAATTTCAACACATTCCCAATCTTATGGAGAACTGAATTAGACCTAACAGTAGCTAAATGAGACAATACATGACTAATTAATGGCTGGTCAAGTAGTTGGCCTAAAACTCTTTTATGATTTATTGAAACAATAGAGCCAGGCACACTTCCAAAAGACAGAAGCAAAATAGTCAAAATTTGGCAGAATACACAAAATCTACCAATTATTAGTCTGGTGGCAGCACCAGCTCATGAGCTCATCAAATGATCTAGACAACATTATGAATATTCATGAACCCATATATTTCCTGAAATCATGATCATTGCATATTTTGCACCTGTCTATGACCCACGGATTTATTACTAAGTCAACAAAACAAAAAGCTCTCAAAAACTCAAAAAGACCATGGTTTATTCTAGCACTCCAGTTATGTTTGTATTATCCCCTTATTGCAATTTTTATTGAGCATATGTGACTTTTTTTCTAACCCCTTGTTCAAATTAAATCATGAATTGAGCACTTGAAAAGTGGTTGAACACTGAAGTGCAGACGATTAATTGCTGTCGTCTGCAATTAGCTTGCTCGTTGATCAATCGTGCATATTCGGCTGCATTCGATTGAATTAGACTCCATAATGTTAATTACCTATACTAAGTGAGAAATGATGAAAAGTGTAATTAGTATTTTTACAGAGTGAATATTAAATCAAAGTTGGAATTTCACCTTTTTTAAATGTACTTAACTTTTTTTTAAATTAATTGATAACAGAGCAAAAGTTCTCTACTCCTCCAAATAAGCTAAAATAGACCTACAAAGTATAGGACCTATCATTGCTGTATAGGCTACAAAGAAAAAATCCCCAGTTTAAACTGAGTTTCAACATTTTTCAAACCATTTCAATGTGGTTCAAAATCTAAAGCTGCTTCTGAAAATGTCATCACAAAATTTATTGCAAGAATGCATTGCTCAATAGACTGCTGCTGAGTGAAACTGCAAAATGAAGCCAAGTTGGTCAACCATCCATGATGGAGCGATTTCAGCAGGAGCATTTTTGGCAGGGTTGGTTTTCATTGCTTCTGAAACACCTGCCAGTTCAGCCAGGTAAAGCAATAGGTCAGCCTGTCTTTTTGGGAGGTATTTTACCCCTTTCAGTCATTTCAATCATGTCAGAGGGTGGCGTCTGTACCCCTTTTCTTTTTACCTTACGTGCACGAGCACCATTCAAGCAGAACGTCTGCGTTTCCCACGATGGAGAGGGCGTGACGTTTTTAGTGACGTCACAGCGTCATGCTCCACGTGCTCAACACGAGTCCAGACGAAAGCAGACGATCTTTTGGTGGAACTCTGATCAGAATGATTTAGAATACTTAATCTGGTTCGTACAATTATCTGCATAGTAGTAATTTTACTATTAACTTAAGCCCTTTATTAACCAATGATGTGGTCATATTGTCACAATTAGGCCTATATTCAAAAACATAATGAAAACATTTGTCCAAAGATAAGTCGATTATTATAGGAAAAATCCAGACTAGGATACCAAACAGGATAATATCAATTTGTCCTCTTATCTATCATTATTTTATAAAGTGTTAATAGATAATAATTACAATATATATATTTATAGGCCTGAATTACTACCAGTAGTTTTTTGCAGTGATTGCACTATTTCTCCATAGACTATGGCATCTATAGGCCTTGGAATCATATTTCCCCCTTCCTAAATTATGTAAAAATCTACATTAATTCTAAAATTTAGTCCCAATCAAATAATGCATAATATGATAGCTTAATTGTTTGGGATTGAAAAATTCCCATACGATTTCTATGCCTAATTGGCCTCAAATAATCTTTTAACCCTTTAGCCATAGATCACAATATTTCACAAAGAAGGCGGGGCTAATTATTGTTGTACTAATCAATGTGTGACCCCAGTAGCACCCTCAAAAACCCCTTGGCTATTGGATGAGTATCCTGACCCACAGTTACCCCCGAGTTACCCCCCAGTTACCTCTGGTCCCCCCAAGCCACTCAGAGCTCTCTCAGGGTATTAGATGTCAAAACAGTACAGAAATTTGATGAAGTACCCTCAAAACACAATACCTTAAACAATAGTTTTTCCTCCTTTATTGAACAATTAGCTAACAATGGCGTGAGAAAGTTCATCATTACATTACCCCCCCCCTCCCAAAATGCCCCAAATTCTGGTAATCCACAGAATTTGGTTATTTGATTGAGGGGGGGGGGGGTCAACCTCAAAATCATGAACCAATTGCAGAATGGTGCTAATACAGTGTAATAGGCCACAATGCCATGATCCTGAATTTTTTTTTTTTTTTTGTTTTCCCCATTTTTTTGTTCTCGGTTGGGGGCTGAGGTGAAGTCCCACCACAAGCAGCATGCGTTTGTTTATTGACACCTGTGGGATTTTGGAATTTGGAGAAATAAAAGTAAACGGGAATTTCTTTTTTATATCGCCTTGATATCAAAATTCAATCTGATCAATACTATAAAATCTTGTAAAACTGACAAGAAAATCGGATCAAGATTATAAAATCTTATAAATCTGACAATTAAATGCCAATATCATTGATCATATGTGAGTCTTACTATTAGAAAGCAGTATACTCATATTGGACTCTTCATCAAATAACAAGATCATTTTCATATCAAAATTCAATATGTGATTCTTATGCGAACCACTCATATGACATTGGGACTTTTTCATCTTTTCATCAAATAATAACATCATTTCTACCACATTATTGAAACTCTCAATGGTATGAATGGTCCCTCATACCGTTACTTCAGGGATGGGGCATCTCAACTGTCCCACCATAGACACATCTCTTATGGACAGGCCCTGGTCAGGGGCACAGGTCAATCCAACGGAGTTGAGACAAGTTGTGTCCAGTTGTAAGCTGGTGGGTGGACATCATCAAATGTAAATGATTACTTATGGTCAAGCATTGGTCAAATCTCTCATAAGAGAACTTATAGAGGTCCCATGGGTGGCTAAGGTAGGGCATTGACCTTCATTAGTTGTACATGCCCCTATAGAAGACCCATTCAAGATATAAATGACCTTTTGTGTTAAAACCATGTTAAAATGACCATAGTCTGACCAACTTTGACATTGGCAGATAGGAGGCTTATAAAAGGTCAATTCCTGCTCATAATTTCAGCTAGAAATAGTAGGAATTTATAAGAATTTAATAAGAAAAGGTCATTTTTTACCCTGAAGGTCATTTTGCCCTCTGCAACCCCTGACCCATTATAAGGGTCAATTGGCAAGGTCAAAATGCCCTTTCAATGTCAGCCAACTAGAAATTACATCCCACAGAGGCCCAGGTCATCTATGAAAATTGTTACTACCAGCAACTGGGTTACTTTACAAAATGTGATTTATGTTGTAAGAATTTTTAGTGGTCATTTTCTAAAGTAGCCCTTATATATCATGTTTAAGTATGCAGGCCAAATTCGCCATGAGTCACAAACAAAAATTCACCAGAGAAAAATGTGTGCATTTTTTTACAACAACAGTATTTTGAGGATAAGCTTTATACTTTACATCCCATATTTTTCCTATCATAAAGGCTTTTTTAAAACAGGACAGGAAACAACTTAAAGACCTCTTCCAAAAGTGGATTAAAGCTTTAAATAAACAAGACTGTCCACTGGTGTTCAGTAAATATAGCCTGTAATATAGGCCTACAAATACACCAAATATAAATACATGTATTTGATGTAATATTTTATATTTTTAGCAAATAAGGCATTGAAAATAGACCATTTAACATACTAAGCTAAGTAAATATATATGGAAGGACCAACAATATTCTACCCCCGGGTCCCCCCCCTCACCACTATATATGTCCCATTCATCCAATCTATTCAAGAAAATCTGACATAAAAAAGTCTTCCTAAGTTAGCATGTCTACTTCCCATACAGCACCATAAAAGGAAATGCTAATTGCCCTTAAATACTTCTGTTGCCATGGTGATCAAGCAACAACCAAAGAGTAACAACTTACTAATAACCCTTTTCTAGATAATGTCTGTGGAAGAAATTTGTCAAAACACCTGTTGCAGAAGTTAAATGGAAAAGTATTCTCATAAAAATAAAATATCTTTACAGACATGTCATTCTCGAAAACAGAAAAAGAACTCTTCAGAAGACTTTTCTTTTCTGGAACTTTTATTTCTGCAATAATGTGCCAGGACCCAGGGGTTGAAAATTTAACTTGTGGAACAGATAATCTGTATTTAACTTTAAATTATAATCGTCTGCAAAAACACCCTTCATTCTTCATTTCTTAATCTTGTTTAACAACAACAGTTGGCATAAGTTTGTAAGTCAGATGGTAGCTGATGGTCATGGTACCAGTCGACATTCTAGCACGTGCAGGGTGACGTCATGAGCACGTGACGTCATCACAACCCTGGATTTTCCTGGGGCAATTTGACAAACTTTTGAAGAAATGGTTTCAATCACAGGATTATATGGTTGTTAATTATTTTGGAGGATTATTTTATGTTTTAGGAGATTTTGTAATCTTCAAAGCATTTGAGGCCCCTGGCAATTTCAATTGCCTAAAATTGGCCTTTTATTTTCAAATTATTTGCTTTAATTCTGTGGTTATTGCTGGTTAAATTAAGCAAGGTTTATCCAGATGTAGTCATTTTTCATCAAATCATGCTTCTTAAAAAGTAATTTTCTTATATCAGCGATCAGTGTATATAGACCACATCATTTTGTGAATAAAATAATTTAAATTTTACTTGAATAAAGAATTTTCAGAACCTTTTTTTTAAATCTTGACCTACTTATCTTCTTGCTCTCCCAAATCGTTTCAGAAAAGTAAATTCTTAAACAAAAATTTTTAATGTCAAAATACATTTCAAGCCATTTAAAGCATTCACACATATAAATCTATCCCCAATTTTCACATTACATAACCCAGCCATAACCTCACTCATATGCTGAATATCAGAACCCCATAAGTGAATATGCAATACATGCATAACACCAAACTCATGATCACAGACATGCAGTTATACCATTTTACCCAGTGACCCATTAAAAACATGCTTGCTCCAGCTACCCAGGCCTGCAGTGTTGGGGTATAAATCTACTCTAAAACATTTAGTTAACCCATCTAGGATACCCTGTAGTAGAACCCTGGATGGAGTATATTGTGACGTCACAATACATGCATCATTATGTCAGACTCACAGTCAGGGGTGGCAAAAAGAATGCATAGAAGATTATTTGTATTAATACATGTTAGGCTAAAAATTATGGGAATGTTTATATAGCATACTGCAGCATGTTATAAACACATAAATTGTTTATACATGAGTAGTAAGCATAGTAATAGTGAGTGGGAGGGGTGAATAGGGGTTTACATCCAGTATTTTCATTCAAGGCTTGTATTGAAATAGGATAGATAGATAGATAGACTAAAGTACCGTAAGTGCAACCCTCTAAGCCTAATTTGGGATGCTCACGAGGGTTGATTGATGATGTTGGAGAGACAGCGGGTCCTCAACATGTTACACACAAGCACCCCATGTGAGGGATATTTTACTTGCCCAGCACAGACACTGATACAAGGGGCCACCAATTTAACATCTCATCCGAACGACATCCAGTTGGGATCTTGCTTATGACATTGGTTGCCCGGTCAGCAGTGGTTGAACCCAGGTCTCAGGTAGGCAGCCTAGAAAACTACCCATGTCAATGAGCTGAACTCTGTCGTAGCAAAGTAGTAGTACTACCAGCAGTAGGCCTATATCATATGTATATTGTTTTAGCATTACAAAAATTCTATACCACACCATTAACACACATTCCATTTAACCCCCCCCCCCCTCCTCATTATTTTAAGAAGATGCATGGTGGATCTATTTATAGACAACTTTTTTCCATTTTACATGACAAGGGGAGGCAAAAAATATATTCAGCATAAAATAAAGCATTCACCTAGATCATGTATCATTCCCATGCCTCCAGCATCTCAGTTTAAAAATATCCTTTGGCACTTTGATAAAGATGGTTTACATACAAAAAAGAAGGGGGAAATGGTGAAAAAAGTTATCAAGGAAAATACACCTGGCTAAAAATGTCTAAGGTAGTTGGAGGCTGAGAAATAAAAAGTAAAATGTGGAAAAAAGGTTAAATGCAACTTAAAGGGCAACATCTATAAACTCAATATCCTAACCTAGTTAATATGGCATGAAGAGGTTTACTTGTGTCTTTTTAAACTTTTTTATTTGGGGGGGGGCACTCTCAAGAAAAAAGAATATAAATAATATAATGATGGTGCTTAATTACACAATTACATACCTTTCATTAATGTTGGATACATTTGTAGTATATTTCTTTCTCAATTAGCTCCCCTCCCCCTCCTTTACATTACTGCAACTTCTTTATTTATAACTTCAATCCTCCCACTACATTTGTTATAAACAACATTTCTGACATTCTTATCTCAGTGCAAAAAAACACAATTCTTTTGTTTTAAATTTGTGGAAACAATTCTTTCTGTCTTACCTGACTGTATTATCATAAACCTTTGGTTTTATTTATTGAAACAGTTGGGTTACACATTTTGGGAAGAATATTTCTCAAATATTCCCATAGTTAGAGAATATTTCAAGAAGATGTTAGCATGAAAAAGGTTGGTTTACAGGTAATTGCAAGTTCTAACAATATCCTACCACTCATAGGTTTACAACTAAATAAACAGAATACCTATCTGTCTACTCAAATACACAATTTTGAGAGTTTTGAACACTTTCAGAATGTTTATTTACATGCTATTTCCTGTATTTCCACCATTTTGAAAGGCTCCAACATTGAACAAGCAGATTACAAAAGCACTCTGAGGAAAAGGAGGGTGCAGAACTCATTGTATGTCTGAAGCTTCTGGTCTGACAACAAAATGTAGATCTTGGTCCCTTGTGGTTGTGTCTGTGGTGAGCAGGTAAAAGACACCATAAGAGATTCAAGAGTCTTTCTAGATTTTTATTTTTTTTTGCAAAAAATTAGCATGACAGTTTGGTTGTGAAACTATCCATATGACTATCTTACAGTACTATCTACACCTGTATCTATCTATCTATATCACTTCCACTATACTGACTCCGATACCGGTTATCAATGCGATTCCAATAATTTTTGACAGTTTTCGTCATCTATGTTTACAGAGGCTCCGATGGCTTTTTTGTGATATTGGTTGATTTCTCTCGGGGATTTCTCGTCAAACCGAATAACCGATGATCGAACAATTATTATGGAAAATCAACCAATTGCTGCCATCACTACTGTGGCTATAGCTTTCTATCTATCTCCCAAATGCACTCAAATGTCTAAATTATGGTTACAATTCAATATTACAATGTAGACATCTAGATAATTGCAGATTTACAGGCCTACACATGTATATTGTAGATGTAATAGTTTGTAGTGTTGCAGCACTGCTGTTGATAGAAGTTTGAGAGGGTTTATAGATGCTGGAGGTGGTTTAGTTACCCTTTTCAATGGGTATGGGTTGTAGTTGGGGGGGGGGGGGGGTGTGCAAGGGGGCCAGATTGAGTTGGGGGGTAAAACTCAAGCCGTGGGAAAGCTGTACTACTGTCAACATGCACCATTTCAGTGGAGAGAGAGCAGCCTGTAAAATTGTGCAGGGCAAGTACTTGTTGGTTGGTAGTGGCGCGCTGTAAAATTGTAAACAAGTTGTACACGTCGCACGTGGGGCACGTGCTACAGGACTAAAGAGTTCACCCAAAAAAGCAGACGACTTTTTTTTGGAGCTTTTTAAAAAAAAAAGAAATTCCAAGAATGTCTAAAAAGTATTCCATAAAGCCCAAAATGCCCTGATTTGTATGGTTCCAGTAAACCTTAGCAAAGCCTAGGTAGATCAAATCTGCCTTTGACCTAGTGCAATCCAGGAATATTATGAATCTATAGGTCCACTACACTTCTGGTTTGGCTATAATTAGGCCTATAGGCCTATTAAAACAATAAACATCTACTTCGACAGTTTGTGAAAATTACCCAAAATACACAAATTCACTGCTTTAATTCAACATGTATCAAACTTGTCTGTGTTTCTCTGCAGTATTAAAACCCTTTCCATACATTAAATTTGTACTTATTTTGAGTAATTGAATATTCATTAATTAGGCAAAATCACAATCATTTTCTCCAAAATCTAAGTGCCTCTATAAATAGCCAGTTCCCTTTCTGGAGGGTGTATTTGACCCAGATTCTGAACTGTGAAAATGTTCTTCATATTTTCCCAAGTTTTGCAAAAACCATCAATCAACTAATTTTCCCAAACAAAAAAAGAAGTTGTTGAATTCTTTTTCATGTTCATCGCCATGCTGTAGTGATATAGACGGAGTTTTGAAATGCTCAAGCATTTTGCAAGCTATGGGAAAGTGAGAGGGAAAATATGCAAATAAAAAGTAGAAGAAAAGTAGGGGAACCATCCCAAAACCAAACAAAAAGTTGGGGAAAATAAAAGTTTGCAAAACAAACCCCAAAACCTGCTATGCGTAGAATTTTGGAAGTTCTATAAAATCAAGATGAGAAATTAGAACCAAACATTCCAATTAACTAATCGGTCAAAATGACCTAATTCGACCCCATTTCATGACCTAATTTTAGAGTTGACCTGATTTTAACAGTTTTGGCAAAATGTTGACCTTCTATCTTCACATAGAAACAACTAGACCTGACGATATTTCAAATCATGTATTGGCAGTCTGATAGTCTGATGGTGCTAGTAGTCTTTTAACACATCACAATTTAGTGTTGATTCCAGAGGCCATTGTCTGTTTATAGGCTGAGGATAGTTGAGGCACAAAAGCTTAGTGGAAATTCTATCTATCTCCCAAAATGCACTCAAATATCTAAATCATGTTTACAATTCAATATTAAAATGTAGACATGTAGACATCTAGATAATTGTAGATTTACAGGCCTACACATTGTATATTGTAGATGTAATAGTTTGTAGTGTTGCAGCACTGCTGTTGATAGAAGTTTGAGAGGGTTTATAGATGCTGGAGGTGGTTTAGTTACCCTTTTCAATGGGTATGGGTTGTAGTTGGGGGGGGGGGGGTGCGCAAGGGGGCCAGATTGAGTTGGGGGGTAAAACTCAAGCCGTGGGAAAGCTGTACTACTGTCAACATGCACCATTTCAGTGGAGAGAGAGCAGCCTGTAAAATTGTGCAGGGCAAGTACTTGTTGGTTGGTAGTGGCGCGCTGTAAAATTGTAAACAAGTTGTACACGTCGCACGTGGGGCACGTGCTACAGGACTAAAGAGTTCACCCAAAAAAGCAGACGACTTTTTTTGGAGCTTTTTAAAAAAAAAGAAATTCCAAGAATGTCTAAAAAGTATTCCATAAAGCCCAAAATGCCCTGATTTGTATGGTTCCAGTAAACCTTAGCAAAGCCTAGGTAGATCAAATCTGCCTTTGACCTAGTGCAATCCAGGAATATTATGAATCTATAGGTCCACTACACTTCTGGTTTGGCTATAATTAGGCCTATAGGCCTATTAAAACAATAAACATCTACTTCGACAGTTTGTGAAAATTACCCAAAATACACAAATTCACTGCTTTAATTCAACATGTATCAAACTTGTCTGTGTTTCTCTGCAGTATTAAAACCCTTTCCATACATTAAATTTGTACTTATTTTGAGTAATTGAATATTCATTAATTAGGCAAAATCACAATCATTTTCTCCAAAATCTAAGTGCCTCTATAAATAGCCAGTTCCCTTTCTGGAGGGTGTATTTGACCCAGATTCTGAACTGTGAAAATGTTCTTCATATTTTCCCAAGTTTTGCAAAAACCATCAATCAACTAATTTTCCCAAACAAAAAAAGAAGTTGTTGAATCCTTTTTCATGTTCACCGCCATGCTGTAGTGATATAGACGGAGTTTTGAAATGCTCAAGCATTTTGCAAGCTATGGGAAAGTGAGAGGGAAAATATGCAAATAAAAAGTAGAAGAAAAGTAGGGGAACCATCCCAAAACCAAACAAAAAGTTGGGGAAAATAAAAGTTTGCAAAACAAACCCCAAAACCTGCTATGCGTAGAATTTTGGAAGTTCTATAAAATCAAGATGAGAAATTAGAACCAAACATTCCAATTAACTAATCGGTCAAAATGACCTAATTCGACCCCATTTCATGACCTAATTTTAGAGTTGACCTGATTTTAACAGTTTTGGCAAAATGTTGACCTTCTATCTTCACATAGAAACAACTAGACCTGACGATATTTCAAATCATGTATTGGCAGTCTGATAGTCTGATGGTGCTAGTAGTCTTTTAACACATCACAATTTAGTGTTGATTCCAGAGGCCATTGTCTGTTTATAGGCTGAGGATAGTTGAGGCACAAAAGCTTAGTGGAAATAGGCCAGAAAATGACAGAAATAGTCCAGAAATACTCCATTTGACATGGTTGGTAAACTTATGCTGACAACAAGCGAAAATCCTTTAGATAAACAAAACTAGGGGGGTCACTTTACAACCAGCGACCCCTAGTGACACCTCATGACATTTCATGCCATTTCATGACACCAGAATCATAAGAGTCCATAGCAACCAGCCTACAATCACGTTGTCATGATTACTCATTTTGGGGTCAGTGAAAATGGCCATTTTACCCCTTAAACTGATCTCTCTCCAGTAATACAGCCCATATGGTTTAGCACACCGGTTTAGATCAGATGAAATTCATGTTGTCTGAAATTTCATGATTAGTTCCTGTTTAAAAAAGTGCAGATTCCATTACAGCATCAAAACCACATGGTTACCATAGCAACAGTGCCATTTTGAGGCATAATAGCAGTCAAAAAGTCTGAAACTTCAAGCTTCAGTATCACTTCTTCTCAACAATCTTGATTTCATTACAATTTCGACAACTGAGATTACAGCATTACAATATCCTGACATGTTTCCCACAAAAACACATGGTTTCCATAGCAACTACTCTATTTTGAGGCTAAACAGTCCTTGGGATTGTCACTTATTGTCACAACCTGTTCCAAATTTCTGCAATCACTCAAAATAACAACCAAACTGAACCACTAAGAGCTAATTAAACCTCACAGAAGATTAAGTAAATCACTGGGAGATTCAGAAAGTATGTTAGATAATGTTATATCACTTCATTCTGAAGTGGCTACCCTTCAAAGACATCAATTCTTGTCAAAAGTTGTGCAATTTCTGATACCTCCAAGGCTTAAGTTTTGACAATGTTATTACAAAGTATTAAGTAGCAATCAACAATTTCAACCTGCAGACAAGACCAAAGGGAATTCAGGGGAATCTAATTTCAGTAGCGATTGCTAAACACTCCCCCCCTCTTGAGCCTGTATATTTTAATGAAAAAAAAAATATTGAAATCTTAATATTTTTAGAACATTTTCATTTGTAGCCCCCCCCCCTCCAACTTCTTCTGGATCCACCCCTGCACTTCTTCCTTCTTACACCTCACAATAATCTAATGGTGAAAATAATTTCAAAATTTACACATGCCTAGTCTAATATTAACATAGAGCCTAATTTACCACTTCCTCTTAAAATGTTGACAATCTCACGAAAATACAAACAATTGAAGTTTGTGAACATTTTTGGGTAGCAGTGCACATACATTGTATGACATAAAATCAAGAAAGAAGAAAATAATATTATTTTTCTCATGACACCAAAGACCTAATGTCAAAAGAGGCACCTGCCATGCAAGTCATGTGACCAAATATCACATGACTTAACAACTTCCTGTACCAGTTGCTCAGCTATAAATCTCTTGCACTTGTAGCATGTCAATTAAGTTTAATTACAAAACATGTAAGCAGCTAATCATAATTTAACAACTCATTAAGTTCTGGTATGGCTGGTTAGATATCTAGACATTGGAATAGATATCTGATAGATAGAGATAGACAGATTAAACATGTTAAATGGATGGATGGATGGATAGACACGATATAAACAGTCAGGGAAATTACCAGCATATGAGGACAATTGCAATTCCAGCCAAGTCCTGGCCCTGACAGGATGATTGAGTGTGTGGGGTTGATCAGTAGGGTCTCAGAAGAAAGTCTGATCTCTTTGCAGCCATCCTCACCACACAGCAGCATGTCCGTTGCGGGACTTAATTCTATCCAATTTCACGAAATACTGCAAAGTCATCCGCAGCTGATGACAATTTCCTAATTTCTCTGGAGCCTTCGGGTTCTTTTCCTCATTATGTAATGGATAGGTCTGCCAAAATTCATAGAGTTAGTTGACACTGTGATACACTTTATACCAAGTTTGGAAGTGATAGTTGCAGTAGTTCTTTTTAAATAGCCAGTCAAAGATTATTTTGAGCACTGTCAAAGTCATGGCTAGGCAATGACACTGTGAGAGTGTCATGGGAGGGTGATGACAGTGCTAGGGCGATTGTCATCTGGGGCTGAGGACATTGATTGTCATCAGCTGGTGATAATTTCCCTGACTGATAAATAGGCCTAGAGACAGATAGACAGGAAGGAAGCAAGAAAGGAATGAATGAAGGAAGAGAGAGAGGAAGGAAGAAAGGAAGGACGGATGCGAAGAAGGAAGAAGCAAAGAAGGAAGCAAGCAAGCAAGCAAGGAAAAGAAAGGAACTTCAAGGAAGGAAGCAAACAAAGAAGGAAGGAAGAATGAAGGAAGAAGATTTGTTTGTGTTTTACGCCTCAGCAGCGCCTTAGTGGGCTATATCGAGGCAGGCGATCGCCGTATAATGATGAGATGAGAAGACTGTGAGTCTGGTACATACCCTATTAATTCAGGGATGCCCAGGGTCTTTCAGTTGCCCCAGCATAGAACACTGGATACAACCCGCCTCCATTTAATGTCCCATGGGCTCGGACTAAATTGAGTTCCGGGGTGGGATTCGATCCCACGCCCTCAAAGCCAGTGGTTGTGCAAACAAGCACTCTTAACCATTAGGCCACGGAGGAACTCACTGAAGGAAAAAGAAAGGAAGAAGCAAGGAAGAAGGAAAGAAGAAGGAAGGGAGAAAGCAAAGCAAGAAGGAAGTTCAATGTCTAATCAGTTCAAAGAGCCATAATTTGAAACTTAAATACTCCTTCAGCAAAAGTTTTTATCTTTCATCTTTTACATTTCATCTCATAATACATCAATCTCTTTTCTCACTATCTTTTTTGACAGTCACGAGTGGACTGGTTGTCATGATAACAAAACTCTCCGGAAGTACAAATTTTTAACCTCCAGGCAAGGAGAGTCAAAAGCCCCACGTGACTGCACGTGCTGTGACGTCGACCATCAACAAAAGATCTGAGAAGAGCAGACGACCAAGAAATAAAAAGAGCAAAATGTTGTAAAAATATAAAAGAAAGTATTGGAAAAGAAAGGAATTGGTTAAAAAACTAACTATTCGGTCTGAAGTATCAGTTTACATTATTGTAACCTACTCCAGCTCCATGGTGATTTTTTGTGAAAACCAACTAACTATAAGTTCCAAAATAGCTGAACAATCCAAGATGACATTGAAGTAGCCTAAATTAAAAGCAAGGTTTTTGAAATTCTTAAAACTTAAATAGAATATCCCCTTCTGTCTTTCCAAACACTAAAGACAATCAATGAATAATTTAAAGGTTTGTCTTGACTCTTGAGTCTCTTGATGAATCCCAGTATTTTTATTTTTTTATTTTTCAAAATAGTGAAGACAACAAAAAATTCCACTGAAGAAATTCAAACCAACCCTTATTTATTAGAAACAGCAAACCGAATCCCTTGGCTCAGATTTATACTAACACAAAGTGAAAAATAAACTAGCAAACCCTGAAAACAGTCAAAAAACTTCAAAAATACCAGACTAAGGAGTCTACAAAACCTTCTTATTGTTAGTTAGCCATTCAAGTAATGCAGCTGCCCATTCCACCCCAGGGGTTCCCTACTTCCGGGGATTCCCTGGGTGGTTTCCCAAGCCTCATTTTCATTTCTGGGGATTCCTTTTCTAAACTCTTCAGAAGACTACCTGAACTTTAACCTCATAAGTTTTTGTCAATCTTTTTTTTTTCAATTTTTTAGGCTTTCTAGGTTTCTTTTATTACCTTGCACCTTCATTTCAAACGAGAAAACAGAAGTTGACAGAGAAGGCAAATAGAGCAAACTAAAGATAGATAGGTATACAGGGAAGATTAAAATTGAGTCGAAGTATAGATATTTAATTCAATGAATTGGACTTATGTTGCATATAATTCATATCATACAGTGTATATTACACTCCGCAGCTCTTGGCTAACCTTTTGGACCAGGTTCGATGCCGGCCCCGGCAACCAATTTTTGACAGAAGCTTCATCCTGTGCCAAGAGTGCAACATATGCCTGATTACCATTGTCCCTGCCTATTATATTACTGGCTATTAGGCAAAATCAGTGCATAAATACAGGACGTAAACCCATATGATAACACCCACCCTCTCAGCTCCATATCTTGACTATCTTCCTTTCATGCATGAGCAGCCAAAAACACTTGAATAACTTCCAGAAATTTCTTTGATGTCTTATAGGATCCATACCTTGCATGTTTGGCGTGTGAATTCTGAAAAATGCAACTCTACACAAACCATGTCTACACTACAAAAAAATATGTTAAAAAATCACAAAAAATTGTTGCAACTAAAAAGCAGACCAACTGCAAAAAGTTTGCATGTGCACTCAAGTTTTTCAGGTAGAGTTCATGTCTAACCAAAACTCAACTAAAACAAACACTGGGTTCACAAGAATATATTTTCCCACCAGCGTAGTGGCTTACAAAAAGTTACCCCCCCCTCCCCAAAATGTTAATCTTAATCTACATATAGATAGATATGGTAAGTGCAGCCCTCTAAACCCAGTTCTTGGCACTCACGAGGGTTGCTTGATGAGATGGGAGAAAGAGCGGAAGTCCTCAACATGTTACACATTTACCCAGTGTGAGGGATCTTTTACTTGCCCAGCACAGACAATGATACAAGAGGTCCCCAATTTCACCAATTTAATGTCTCATCCCAACAACATCCAGCTGGGATTTGCTCATGAAAGTCCACTGCAAATTTCAGGTCCCCAACTGTGATTTGAACCCATGTAGGCAAAGACCTTCAAATAGTCTATTAGATGCAAAGTAAACAGCTAAACAACTACTAGAATACTTGAAGATAGCAAATAGTTCAGTACTACGTTACTAAGTAAGTCATCAATGTCTAGAATTTAGCAAACAAAACCACCTTGTGGAGTTAAGCTAATTATAGTGCCAGTTCCAGGCTATTTTCAAATGTCTAAGTTCTACTATTTTTACTACAAGTATAACTCATACAATAAGACTACTTCACCCTGACACAACTGCAAAATGGTACTTAAATCAACCGAAAGTTCTTATAGATTAATAGGAGATTGGTAGACAGTGATAGATAGATAGATAGATAGATAGATAGATAGATAGATAGATAGATAGATAGATAGATAGATAGATAGATAGATAGATAGATGTATAGATAGATAGATAGATAGATAGATATATAGATAGCGGTATATATGTATAGATAGATAGATAGATAGATAGAAAGATAGATAGCGGTAATACCGCGGTATACATATTATAAATAGATAGATAGATAGATAGATAGATAGCTAGATATTTTCCAATTGCTAAGTCCTGGGTCCAATCCCAGCTTTGTCCATTCGACCGGTCACCTGAAACTATTTTGGACAGCAGTTTCCATCACGCTCCGACTCATTGCTGTGTCCTCCTCCTGTCCTAATTTATATCTATTGGCACATAAATACAGGACCTAAAGCCTCAATCATTCATCCAACAGGAACACAAAACAACACCACTGATACTCAGCCTCATAGTGTTTCTACAATGTATAAATGTGCAAAAAATTGCAGTTTCATAATACTTTCAGACATGATTCACTCTTGAAATATCATGTTTGCAATAAAGTTATAAACCATCATGCATTATGACATAAGATTCATATTTTGAACATGGCATCATATCATCACTCAGACAACTCAGCCAGTGGTAATACCTGGATCCAGCATCACCATTTTATGAGCTGCATTCAAACTTGCTGAGTAGGCACCAAAGGAATCTGTACACTGTAAGTGGTGGGATAGCATACTTAGCTGTACAACCACTGTTGAAGAAATGCAGTACATCAGATTCATAGAATTTGAAGGATTGCACCCACAAAAGTGATGGATTGTAGCATTTTTGTCAAATTATCAAGGATGGATGATTGAGGCTTTACGTCCTATATTTATGCACTTGATACTAAGTTGATAGGCTAATTAGGACAGGAGGAGGGCACAGCGATCAGGTGAAGGACGATCGAAACAGCCGTCCAACATAAAACTGTTACATAGGCCTGGGCGACGAGGCAAGAGCAAGATTTCAACCCGAGACCCAGCCTTTGGCATCCCACTGATCCCAGCAAGCTACCACTGAGCTAACCTCCCCTTCTTCAGAATTTTGGAAGATTTTTCAGAAAATGTTTTCTTGAATTGCATCATCTTGTACATTGTTGAGAGAGTTCATCTCATCTCCTTACTATACTGTATATGGTATCCATCTGCTATTTTGAAGCCTATATTATAGTCAGTGCAAAAATACAGGAGGTAAAACCCTACCACCCCACCCAGTGGTACCCATCCATGTACCATGTACAACTTGAACATCAACAACAAGTTTGACTCTCCCTCCCATTCATGTAACATACTTCCAGCCCAGTATTGCACTACTGAGGCCATGCTAAGTCTCTTCTTCAGCTTACAAATAAACACCTTAGAGCGATGCAGAGCCACTGAAAATTCATGCTAGAAAGTGTATGCTGTACAGTAGGGAGCCATTGCTAAGAAGTTGCAGGTAAATAACTAGAAGGGGGTGAAACTTGATGAGCTGCATCAGTAATCAAAATTCATATTATAAGATTCACCTGATAGATAGATAGATAGATAGATAGATAGATATAGATAGATATAGATAGATATAGATAGATATAGATAGATATAGATAGATATACATAGATATACATAGATATACATAGATAGACATAGATAGATAGATAGATAGATAGATAGATAGATAGATAGATAGATAGATAGACAGATAGATAGATATGGTAAGTGCAACCCTCTAAACCCAGTTCTGAGAGCTCACAACATGCACAAGGATTGATTAATGAATAGAGAGAGAGACAGCGGGAGTTCTCAACATGTTACACATTTACCCAATGTGAGGGATTTTAACTTGTCCAGCACAGGCACCGATACTAGTGGTTGCAAATTTAACTTCAATATTAAAAAGTAAGAATAATTTCCTGTATTATCGAATGACAAATTTTAAAGATTTATCGCATTTGTGGTTAATTTATCAAAAAACATAGAAACAGGCTTCAAACAGAGAAGTGAGAGACCGATATCACATGTAAACCTGTACATACATCCGATCGGGGGAACTTCTTAGCGGTTCATACGACTGAGGGTGAACTGTATTAACTTCTTTTTTTCTTTTTTCCTGGCAACTACCTGAACTCCACTATGCACATGTGTAATACAGTGATGTGTGTGTGTACAACAATCTCCACAACCATGCAAAATAACTGGGTCAATTATGGAAAACAAACAAGACCGAAGATCAGACAAATGAGAAAACAGACAAAACTGAAAAACAACGGAAAATATACATACACATCATACATGTTATTTGTACATGTTTATGCGTAGTACTTAACTAGTAAAACTCTGGAAAACTCCATAAAACATATCTACACATTACGTATGACCATACCACGACAAAGAAATTTAACCGTCTTCGCATTCACAAATTTTATTTTAAAAATTCAATATTTCCCTGTTGTTACAAGTACCAATTTTCCCTGATTTCATTCCAAATAGTAAATTCTACCTCAAAAACCTCCAGGAAAAAAACCAATATTCCCACACATTTCAAGTTTTCAACTTACTGAAATATTACAGCTCAAAAAGAAGTTTCTAAACAATCAGTAAAGAACAAAAAACAAACTTTTTGGAAACACAAAAACCAAAAATATTGCAACTGTCAAAATAACATGTTCAACATGCTATCCATATTTTTGTTAATAAGCAAACCTCAAAATAGGCAAGATACCCCCCCCCCCTTAACCCCAAGATATATGTGAAGCCTACCAACCCTTAAATTGACCAATAAGACAATGAGTTATTACCCCCTACCCCATTTCAACTACAGCTCTACAGCCAGGATCTGTATGGGGTTGTATTTGTCTGCATTACCCAAACATATTCATATTTCCAAATTTTGAAAGATCAAACCGCTGCTGATTGGCTGATCAGCAATGAAGAACATGATAATTCTATAAATCTAATAACCTTTATCAATAGTAGTTCTCACACATCCAAGTAATAATCATCCAAATTATGAAGGCTCACCAATCACTCAATAAACCAATCTATCAATCTATTCTATAACCATAAGATTGAGCCTACTATCTATCTATAGATCTATCTATCTATCTATCTATCTATCTATCTATCTAATTATTTATCAATCTAACCTATTTTCCTAGCTGCCTAACCAATCATTGGCAACCAATCCGCACATATATATCTCCAATACACATAACATGTACAATACACTATTTTAATACACAACAACATTTATAAATACCACAACAATCATACCACAACAATTATATCAAAACAACAGTTACATCATTCATACACCATGTAGACAACATCCATTATTCCAGCACAATTACTCCAAGCATGATAGCAGAGGATAGCAGGCTCTCTTTACCAGAGGTATTTCACTCAGGTACCCCATTTTCCCATGATCCTAGCCATCTTACTTTCACCTTTCCCAGCTCATTCACACACATAGGTAGGGCCCAGCCCACTAGGGGTAGGGGTGGGTTAATGTTACCCCAGCATAGAACCCATTTTTCAGCTTAATCGATATACATATCAATGAACTTTGAATAAGATGGACCGTTCTATTATCCGAGTTACCGAACTGTCATCATTTCACAGTCACCTGACCTATAGCATCTTTTGGGTTGTTGGCGGATGAATGATGACTTATAAAATGATAGGAAACTGGTTTCTAGGAACTTCAACTTCAATTTTATCTGTATGTAACATGTGAATTAAGACGGATCGTTTCTATATCTGTATTTGCGCTATGTAAATGTAAATTTATACTTTTTAAAAGTCCATTACATAAACAGAGTCTATCTCAACAGACTGTCCAGTTACACCCTTGGCAGGCCTGTTCAAGCATGAGCCTTTCTCAACTCCACGAGTAGTACACAGCCTGGCAATCGTGTTTTCAGTTCAGTGCCAAAATACTAAGTCACTCTCCAGTCTCCAATCACCATCACTGCCTGTAGCCAAGTACCCATTTACACCTGGGTGGAGTGAAGCAAAGAGTTATGGAGGATCTGCTCAGTCCTTCCATGCCATGGTTGGGATTAGAACCTGCAACATCTTAGCAAGCAGATGAGCACAATACCCACTAGACCACAGCACCTCAATTACCTTATAATTCATCTATGTATCTGCAATCTATCTATCTATCTATCTATCTATCTATCTATCTATCTATCTATCTGTCTATCTATCTATCTATCTATCTATCTATCTATCTATCTATCTATCTATCTATCTATCCATCTATGTCTGTTTAGCTTCCATGTGTATTTACTATTACTGTAAATTAACAAGCTATCAACATGAAGTTATCATCATTGATCATGTAAACTGTAGATCTGTTATATCCCAATATACACCACCATGATAAATCTAATTTAATGATCATCATAATTTTATTGAAATTTTATCAGGCTCGTAAAATGTTGATTGCAAAACAAAATGTGTAAAAAGAGAATTAGCCAATCAAATCCACGAACACAGATCAAGTGACAGTTTTATTGATTATGTGACAGATGTATTGATCTGATATTGGTGATTATTGGTGGTTTGTCGACCAATTTGTATTTAACACCTTTACACAGTAAACATTACAGATATCTGATGACATGAATGTGTGGTTTGAACTGATTTATGATAATTTGTCAATATCATATTTTTCTATAAATTTCTGCACTTAGATTACAGAAATAATATAGAATTGATGATTGGGCTTTATGTCCCGTTTTTATGCACTTGGTAGGCTAATTAGAACAGCAGGACACAGCAATGATTGAAACTAGGGTCCAACATACCAGGCCAAAGCAGAATTTAAACCCAGAACCCAGCAAGTACCAGCCTAGTGCATTACCAACTGAGCTAACCCTCTCCCCTATCTATCTATCTATCTATCTATCTATCTATCTATCTATCTATCTATCTATCTATCTATCTATCTACCTATCTATCCATCTTTTTATCATCTATCTAACCGGTACCTTTATATCATCTATCTATCTATCTTTTGTTCCTATCCATCTGTCTATCTATCTGTATACATGCCTATCTTTCTACTCTATCTATCTCTATCTCAGAATCAAAGTAATCTTTCACCCACAATATTGAATATGCATACAATACATAGAGCAATTTTGCAAAACATTTTTTGTTACATACACTGTACCATTTCTGTATAAAGTGAACTGGGTCATTTGAGTAAATTGCATCTATATATTCTGCGGAGATCTAGGCTAAATGTCTATATTTTGGAACTAGACTATGATTCTATAAAGTTGTGCGATGCATACAAATTTGGTCATGTAAGCAAAATAAGTGTCTAAAAATGCCACAGATTGTGTCGCGAATTCCCAGAATTTACTGCCTTTTATAAAATTATCTTCATTTATAAAATTTATAAAAAATGTCCCCTGCATCAGGCTGTATGTCAATTTGTCAAATGACTGAAAATTTGATTTTGAAGAAATTACTTCAATTAACATGATTAAAACAGAACTTCATCATATTCACGTACAAACATTAGTCAAACAGACAGAAAGACAAATCTATAGATAGACAGATAGATAGATAATCATAGATAGACATCTATAGAGCAAGACAAAGAATCACAGATCCTCATAGTTTGCATCAGCCAGTTACCTGGATACTGACCATAATTTTGAAAAGGGACATAGATAATAGTATGTGGATGGTTAGGCCTGTAGACAAATTCACTAATTGCAATCAATTGAAATGTAAGCTTCTATTAATACCTAACTGTTCAAACAGTTAATTAACTAAGCAAACAATTACTAATGAGCTTATTAAAACAATGCAATATATGGAAACACATCATTAAGGAAATCCTAATTATTAGCAATTGTTTGTTTCAATATCATTTCGTATAATTAGACACACAAACGTATCTATAGCTGTATAGTGTATAGAGAGACTGTATTTAAGATAGCCAACTTCTTTCAAAAGGGGAAATTATATGAGAAATGCTATTCATAAAAAAAGTTCATGTTGGATGTACAGAAGCAGCAATTAGACTGGGCATTGTAGCATTAAATTGTTTAAAAAATGATTTTCCACTCTATTTTGAAGTAGGCCTACACAAGAAAGTATGGGAGATTGAGACGGATACCTGGATTTTCCTCAAAATAATGTGAACTAAGAATATGATAACTCTATAATATGAAAGAGGAGAGCTCATAATACAGAAGTCAAACGAATTATTAAAAATACCATAATTAAAAGACTTCATATACAAATGGCTTTTTAAAGTTTAAGCTATCATACATGCTTACGAAAGCAACGCTGTAATCACAAATATCGGAAGTTGGAATAGGAATACTATTGCAAAAACCAATTATTAGAAATCATTTCCTTACTAAAATTAGATCTGATTTTCTCACACAAATTCCAATATATATTGGCCTAGTCATGTTCTAACTAAACTAATATTTCTAATAATACATAATTGCATATGTACCAAAGCATCACAAATTTAATAGCCTGAGAAAAAAACCTCTCGATCTTCTTCTAAATATGTATCCGCAACATGAGTTACATGATAAAATTTGATTGCACAAACTTCTGAAGAAGAACTTAAAAATAACGTGCAAGCACTTTAACAGCTGCTTGTATAGACTTAGACTTAATCTATCAATCTATCAATCTATCAATCTATCTATCTATCTATCGATCTATCTATCTATCTATCTATCTATCTACATGTATATTCCTCCCTCCCATACTCTCCCTCCTTTTTTTCCTTCCTACTTTCCTTCCTTTGTTCGTCCTTTTTTTCCTTCCTTCATTCATTCCTTCCTTCATTCATTCCTTCCTTTATCCCTTCCTTCATTCTTTCTATTGAATTGTCAAACACTGGAACTGATTGCATGCTGTTAGTGCTGGTTTCACTGCAGCTGGTCATTTGAAATTGCCGCCAAAGACGAACATTTTAGTTTCGTAAATAAAAAGTTTAATGTTACAGAAGTTTACCAAAAGTTGATGGAAGCAAGATAAAATTATATTGAAACTGTATACCAAGTTTCAAAGTGATAGGTGAAATAGTGCGACCTCCAGTATGGTCAGAGGCTTAACGAAAATTCCTCCTGTAATACAGGCTGCAAGCAGCTGTAAAAATCATAACATTTGTTCAACATGGCACTCTGCTCAAATCATCACAAATTTATAAAAAATAAATAAATTTACAAAAAAAGTCATCGATGCTAAATGCAACAAATTTTACAATTCAAAACACAAAATGTTCTAAAAATAGTACTCACTCGCAGTATGCCTCATCCCCACCAGGGGGCATGATACAAAGCATTCCGTTTCTGCATGGATTGGGACTACATGATAGGGCTGAAAATAAGAGAATTATAAGTTAATCAAATAAATAATCAAATAATAATAAAGAATATTGCTGGTTATTTAAATTCTACAGAGATGGATGGATGTTTGGGGCTTTACGTCCTGTATTTACGCATTAAATTCTACACAGCAATATAAAGTAGGATCAAGATCATGATCACCATTAATTGACCACTTCTAATAAAACAAATGACCTCTCAAAAGTCTTAAGTCAAAACTAATTACAGATCTGATCTATCATGATCAATTGCACTTAATGAGCTGTCTCAGAGAAAATCATGCAAAATCCAGAGATCTTGATTGATGACCGACTCGGAATTGGCTAAAATTTTCCACACATCAAGGTTTGGGTTTTTAAACATGTTATTCATGGTCGAAAGTCCAAATTTAATTTTTTAAGGTTGTGCCACAGCATCTTGAAAAAGAGATGTTTTTCACTTAAAATTGACTAAAAATTCACTCCGAGCGCCCTTGAAATTGCATGTTTTTAAAGCCTCATTAAATCTGATAAACTGCAAATATAGTCATGTAATTTTAAAAAGTTTGTCATTTGGAACCTTAAAAATGCAAAAAATTCTTTAAATAAATTTTGACATCATTCATCTGTTTTTGGCAGCTTGCCAAAAATTTGTCTTCGATGGATTTTTGAAAATTGTGAAAAACACCCTATGTTTAAGGGGGCTGTTCTCAATGCGCGACGCCTTTAGAAACCTGATTTAAAAAAAATAGGAATGCAGAACACTTGAATTTTACTAAATGGGTGTCCGTTCCGTGGGATATTTTGTTGTAAAGTTGCAATAGGTGGCGCTAATTTTCAAATTTTTCATTAAAATGTGAAAAACTACGAAGTTCAACAGCATCTACTTAAAAGCCAACTATGAAAATTTTTGATTTAAACCACATTTTTTGGGTGAGAGAATTGCAATATATCATTGTCTATGACACTTCAACCCAATCCAAGATGGCAGTTGAGCTGGAATTCAAAATGGCTGCCAAAAAGTAAATTGTATGCAACTTTGCTCCAAATTGGGATAGAGCGGCACTATTTTGGCTTCAAAGATGGGTTTAGGGACCTGAGAAAGTCAGTTATGATATAAATTTTCATTTTAAATCCAGCCGATCCAAGTTGGCATCCAAAATGGAATTCAAAATGGCTGCCGAAAAGTAAATATTACCTCTTTTCACTCATAAATGGGATTGATCGCCACTGTTTAGGCCCAAACATGGGTTTTTGGGGTCTGAGAATTCCATTATGATATCCAGTATAGTCCATTTACATTTTCCTACCAAGATGGTGTCCAAGGTGCAATTCAAAATGGCCGCCAAAGGTGTATTTCACCTATTTTTGCTCCTAATTGGTATTGATCACCGCTATTTTGGCCCAAACATGGGTTTCGGGGGTCTTAGAATTCAATTATGATATCCAGTATAGTCCATTTACATTTTCATAACAACACAGTGTCCAAGCTGCAATTCAAAATGGCCGCCAAAGGTGTATTTCACCTTTTTTAGCTCCTAATTGGGATTGATCACCACAGTTTGGGCCCAAACATGAGTTTTTGGGGTATTAGAATTCCATTATGATATCCAGTATAGTCCATTTACATTTTCCTAACAAGACAGTGTCCAGGCTGTAATTCAAAATGGCCGCCAAAGGTATATTTCACAAATTTTAGCTCCTAATTGGGGATTGATCGCCACAGTTTGGGCCCAAACATGGGTTTTGGGGTCTCTGAGAATTCGATTATGATATCCATTTTTATCTTGGTAGGGATACAGCTGAATTGTTTTTTGTGCAAAGATGCATTTTTAGATTCTAAGAATTCAATTTTGATATAAATTACCATTTAATCATTACCTGATCCAAATTGTTTAGAAAAAAATTGAATTATGGGTGCCAAAAAGTAATTTCTATGTAGTTTACCTCCTTAATGAGACAGAACTGCACTTTTGAGGCATCAACTTGCATTTTGCGGGAATTAGAAATGAAACAAGATATCAATTTTTATTTTACCTCTTACTTCCATCCAATACAAGACGGCATCCATGATGTAATTGAAAATGATTGCCAAAAAGTGAAGTCTACCTTTGCTCCTAATTGAGATATATTGATGAATTGTTCTGTACTTATGGGTCCATATGACCAAATCTGAAGTATTGTCGAACTTAGAATTCTCAAAGTGGTAGCTGAAAATGGAGTTTTATCTTTATTTGGATAGAGCATACCTTTCTAAATATAAAAGTAGAATTTAGCATCAGTGAATTGAATATTGTGTCAACCCTATCCAAATTTAGCATATCTGTGCTGACGTTTTTTTAGGTAGTTCCCAAAAAAAGCTAAAGAAAACTATATTTACCATTAATAGGGCTAGAGCTCCTATTTTGGAGTCAAACAGAGCATTCAGTTCCAACTTTACTGAAACCCAAGTCCAACATGGTTTTTGGACAGGGCCTGGAATGTTACAATTTTACGACCAAAAGTACAAACTGATTAACTAATTAGGCATGCTATACAGGTGCCAGAAATGGTCACAGATTGAATTCCCATACCTCAAACTTCCGGAAGCAAGATAAGTTACATCCGAAGTAGGTCAAATTTACTACAATGTATAAGTGGCAATTCTGGATTCTACCTTAGCACTATCTTGGATCAGGTTATAGGGAAAAGAGCATGATTGTCAAAATTAAATAGTAAGACCAAAAAAATCCATGTTAGGCACGCAAAATAATGCAACTACATCTCAATTAGGAGCAAACTGATAGACATAATAGTGTAGATTCTCAGACATCCAGGTAATTCCAATTGTGAAGGTTTAAAACATTTCTCTGGACTTACTTTTGTTGGGAAAAACGTTTCACTTGTAAACCATACAGTGGCAATAGCTCAGTAGCCTGATGATGCTTGTATGGTTTACAAGTGAAACGTTGCTCCCAACAAAAGTAAGTCCAAAGAAATGTTTTAAACCTTCACAACTGATAGACATAAATATTATTCTGCAGCAGCTTTTTCACATTTGAATTCCGTTGTGGATGATAACTTAGATTGGGGTGATTGGGAGTAGTCAAAGAAAAAAAGGACTGCATAATTGACTTCTCAGACCCACTCCCCCCCCCCATGTTCGGACCTGAACAGCGCAGATCGATCCCAATTAGGAGCAAAAATAGGAGAACCATTTTGGTTTCAGCTTGGACACCATCTTGGATCGGATGGAAGAAAATGAATATTGATAACATAATTCAAATTCTCAGACCCCAAAAACCCATATTTCGACTGAAATAGGTAAAATATACCCCCAAAACTACCACCACCATCCGGTTTTTGCAAAACACCACTATCCGGTTTTTGAAAAACAAATGTGTGTTGAATGTCAAAGGCTGCATGCAATCTGAGATGATTTTGGCCAATTACAATCTTATATTCAAGAGGAGAGACATGAAATTCTTGGTAGGGTATCATTTTGACTAGTGTAACCACTGGCAAGTAATACTATGAGTTGTCATTTTGCATGTGAAATGTTTTAGGACCATAACAACTTTCATACTTTCATTGTTTACATTTAACAAAGCTGCATCATGATAAAAGGCACGAGGCGACCTCGGACACGAAGACGAATATCATAATTGAATTCTCAGACCCAAAAAAACCCATGTTTGGACCCTCATAGGGCAGTTCCATCCAAATTATGAGCAAAAATATGCGAAGTATACCTGTGGTGGCCATTTTGAATTCCAGATTTGAACGTCAACTTGGATTAAATGAAATGAAAATGGATATCATAATCAAATTCTCAGAGACCCCAAAAACCCATGTCTGGCCCAAACAGTGGCGATCAGTCCCGAAAAGGAGCGAAAATTGGTGAAATACACCTTTGATACACCTTTGGTGGCCATTTTGAATTGCAGCTTGGACACTGTCTTGGTAGGAAAATGTAAATGGACTATACTGGATATCATAATGGAATTCTCAGGCCCCCAAAACCCATATTTGGGCCAAAACTGGAGAATAATCCCAATTGGGAGCTAAAATAGGTGAAATACACCTTTGGCGGCCATTTTGAATTGCAGCTTGGACACTGTGTTGTTAGGAAAATGTGAATGGACTATACTGGATATCATAATTGAATTCTAAGACCCCCGAAACCCATGTTTGGGCCAAAATAGTGGTGATCAATCCCAATTAGGAGCAAAAATATGTGAAATACACCTTTGGCGGCCATTTTGAATTGCAGCTTGGACACATCTTGGTAGGAAAATGTAAATGGACTATACTGGATATCATAATGGAATTCTCAGACCCCAAAAACCCATGTTTGGGCCTAAACAGTGGCGATCAATCCCATTTATGAGTGAAAAAAGGTAATATTTACTTTTCGGCAGCCATTTTGAATTCCATTTTGCATGCCAACTTGGATCGGCTGGATGTAAAATGAAAATTTATATCATAACTGACTTTCTCAGGTCCCTTAACCCATCTTTGAAGCCAAAATAGTGCCGCTCTATCCCAATTTGGAGCAAAGTTGCATACAATTTACTTTTTGGCGGCCATTTTGAATTCCAGCTCAACTGCCACCTTGGATTGGGTTGAAGTGTCATAGAAAATGACATATTGCAATTCTCTCACCCAAAAAATGTGGTTTAAACCTAAAATTTTCATATCTGGCTTTTAAGTAGATGCTGTTGAACTTCGTAGTTTTTCACATTTTAATGAAAAATTTGAAAATTAGCGCCACCTATTGCAACTTTACAACAAAATATCCCACGGAACGGACACCCATTTAGTAAAATTCAAGTGTTCTGCATTCCTATTTTTTTTAAATCAGGTTTCTAAAGGCGTCGCGCATTGAGAACAGCCCCCTTAAACATAGGGTGTTTTTCACAATTTTCAAAAATCCATCGAAGACACATTTTTGGCAAGCTGCCAAAAACAGATGAATGATGTCAAAATTAATTTAAAGAATTTTTTGCATTTTCAAGGTTCCAAATGACTAACTTTTTAAACTTACATGACTATATTTGCAGTTTATCAGATTTAATGAGGCTTTAAAAACATGCAATTTCAAGGGCGCTCGGAGTGAATTTTTAGTCAATTTTAAGTGAAAAACATCTTTTTTTCAAGATGCTGTGGCACAACCTTAAAAAATGAAATTTGGACTTTTGACCATCACTTGCATGTTTGAAGACCTGAACCTTGATGTGTGGAAAGTTTCAGCCAATTCCGAGTCGGTCATCAATCAGGCTCTGCATGATTTTCTCTGAGACAGCTCATTAATTAGTACTTAAATGACCTCAAACCCCTAAACCACAGCAAAAGAAATTCAGCAAAAACCACAAAATCCAGATTAAATCTGAAAATCAGTGAAGATAGCCTCTCTCTTCATACATACATACATTAAAGTTAAAGTATCAATATCTACCTTTTTCACATGAAGAGAAAGGGTAGTACAGTTCTATTTTATGAATGGAAATAAATGTCATAAATTAAAACAAATAGTCATACACCTTTAATTTCAACAAGTACCATTCATTTTAACAAGTACCATGATACCTTTAGGCCAAAAGAAACAGCTGGCTGGGATCAACTTGTTGATATCAGTTTGGTTGAAAGGAGGGGGGGGGGGCATGTTAGGGGGCTTTCCCACGACCCCACCAAACCAAAGTTACCCCCTTCAAAAACACGTAACCCCCCTCCCCCCTGAAACCCCAAACAATCAAGGTAACCCAAATATTACCAAAGAATGTCAGAACTAAAGTAAGAGAGATATTTTTCACAAAATTCTGGATTTCAGATAATGAATTGTCATACAGGAACTGCTAAGTTTTAAAAATAATTAACAATCTATATTGGCAATTTGGCATATATCTAATTAAAAAAAATATTTATTTTCCAAATAATATACTGGTATAACCCATGCATGTTTCTGTGCAGAAATATACCATTTCAAAATTGAAGTCTAACAAGTTACACCTGGCTATTCTTCCCAGAACTTGCACCCCTCATTTATTGGAAAACTGATATTATTAATTTCAATTTGTAGGCCTAAATCTGGTTAAAATACCACATGATCATGAATTCTATTTCATAAAACAACCCCATATGTTCTTGTATATTATATTAGGCCAAGTAATTCAGGATATCCTGTTCAGACTCTATTGAACTTCAAAAACTTGTAAAATATATCAAGTTAGTCACTGTTGGTATCAGGTTACGTGTACCTATGTAGTTTACAAGATTTTACAATTTTTTACATTGTCAATTTATGTTGATCTATTATTCAATTACCTATAATAAATTACTATATTTATTATACCAGGTTACACTTACACCAGATAACAGCATACTATTGAGCTATAGAACATACATGTAATACATACTTATTAGTTTTAAAAGAAAACTAAAAAATTCAGAATATGTCACATATATTTATATTATAGATGTTTTCTTATTGAAATGATTGGCAATTGCCAATTATTAAGCTAGGTACAGCAATTTGGTAACAACTTGTCATGATGCCTGATGCCTTTTACCAGGCTATCTGTTAGCTGAAGTATCTAATCTGAATTTCACAAGTAGGCCTATATTTTTTTTATTATTGGTGACAAACCTTCAAATCAAAAATATGTAATTTAGAATAACTATACCTTCCATACATCACTTTCAAAATTTTGAAATTTGTCATATTTTTCAATTTGCTAATTGGCAATTAAGTAATAAAGGCCTGAAAATAAAAAATATCTTTGCACACAAAGGTCATACTTTACAGAATTCAAAGTTACAATATCTCAAAGTTACTATTTAGAAATATGTCAAGATATCACTTAAAATATTTAGCTGACTTGTGACCCAGCTGTCAAATTTGGGTATTGACATTTGGCACCAATTAACGTTTGCTAATTGGTTAGCTAAGGATGATCTAAGCTCAACATTGGCAAGGCTTTTAAACTGTTAAATGCTCTTTTACATGGAGTTCTTAATCTAGAGCAAAGTATTCCACTTAAAAAAGTTTGAACTATATAGGTCTCCACCAGGAGAAATATACAGCAGCACAAGCTAAACAAAGACAGAAATATGCCATTTCTGCCAAAGTTGCCAGAAGTTTGCTAGTTTCCCACGGTGCTTTTGAGCAACTAAAACTCTCCAAACTTTGGTAAAAGTGGTTGTAGAACGTGCAGAATACTCTAAAGATTTGATGTGGGGTGTGTGTAAGTTCGATCAGGGTGTCAAAAAAGTTTTGACAGCAATCAAAGTTGACCCCCCTCAAAAATGACAGGCACCATGCGTCACCATTGCAAGCTGAAGACATATAAATAAGACTCACCGCTAGCACTTTGAGGCCCTAAAATCCATGCCAGGCACACGATTAGTAACTCCAAGTGCCCCATCTTCCCTCCAACAAGGTAAAAAGGTAAAATCACAGGCTCCGATAGTGCATTTTGTCCACTTTTTAGTGAAAATCCAAGGGAAAACTCTCCCTAACCTACTCACAGACTTCTGTAAATGTTCAGACTGGAAAGTTTAGTTCCTGCGCCCCTGGCGGTGATTCGGTTAGGCACTGTGGTATCCATCCGCGTGGGAAAGCTTGCAAACTTTGTTACTTTGCCAATTCGTCATAAAAGTACTGCAAAACAGCCTGAAAATAGCAATGTCTATTTAATTATCACATATCTGTTGTTTGGTTTTGATTAGGAGAAAATTTGATGAAGTTATTAAACCTCAAACTCAGAACTATTTTCCCCAAAAGGTCAGCAAATGACCCGCCAAGCATTCAACAGTTTGATTGACAGCTGTCATGCTCCACTGAGTGTGCAATGCACGTGCCTGTTAAAGTTCTGTCATTTCATTTCTGGATCATTGCACAACAGATCAAGACAGTGCAATAATGATTTATGGAAGACAACATCAGACTAATCACTGAAAAAAAATGCAATTACCTTAGTAGCCAAAGCATTGCCCTAAAATTTTACATACTTTTAATTTGTAAGTTGTAAAGGAATGAAATACTACATGTAGCCTATGTCTATTCCTGGTATTGCTTGTTGCTTAAGCAATTTTGGAAATTCAATATATTTTTAAAAATAGCATGCAATGCATGCATAGGGTCCTTGGTCTATTTCGACAATTTGTACCTCAAAGAATCTGTTAAATAAACATCAATTTAAGCACTGGGAAGCACAATATTGCAGCCAGGGATGCATAAGAACCATTTTGATGACCAGGGCACGTCAGTTGGGGTTGTCATTTTGTCTATGAAATGTTTTAGTGAAAACACTAACTTTACCTGTTAACAGGAAATGAAGGTAACGACAATGGTCTTGGAATGAATTCCAAGGACCCAAAAAGGGCATTTTTTTTTCCAAAGATTTGTAAAAGAATATTGCATTCTTGCCCCAGGGGCATCTTGCTGTGATTTTTTTTTAACCCAATGAAAAATATATATATATTTGTGTGTACAGAGTCATTGCAGGTCTTGGATTGCATTTACACTTTTGATAATTTATGATAAAAACAGTTTTCCAATCTTTTTTAATGGATTTTGAATTTTGTAGGAATTGTTTGGGAGTTCCCTTTAAGCTTTAATATCAGGCTTGAGGCTCTGGATGGGGTTTTGTGTCCCCCTGTCCCTGGGACATTTTACTTTTGAGTTCCCTGTCCCTTTGCAATTTTACTTTTGAGTTCCCTGTCCCTCAGCTCTATTTTGTGTCCCTTGTCCCTCAATGTAAAAAAAGAAAAAAACATAATGAAATGACAAAAGATATGTGCAAAGACACTCTCTTCATATGTACAGACTGTCATTGGCATTCATATTTGTATACCTTGATACTTTGATTGTCGGCTTCGTTCTGGACATAGCTTGTTTTCGCCACGTTTTTGCCATTCAATTTACTTGAAAATTTACTTTGCATGCTCCCTAATCCGTAAATTGTGCTTGTTGAAGTAGTGCTTGCCAATTAAGCTTTGGAATATGTCGACAGATGTTGCTTCAGTGACGTCCTGCAGCAGCGCATTCCAGTCGTCAATGATCCTATTGGGAAACTACCCTTAGTTGTCGGTGTCATATTTTTGCCTGTACGGTAGAGCTTTTTGGTGTGGCCTCTTGTAAATTATCTTGTTGGCGCATAATGTCGCATATTGATGGAAACTGCCTAAGATCTCTGAAACAAGGATATGTCATGGTTGTTAATGTTTAGAACTGTAGAACTGGATAAGGTCGCTTCACAGTTGTCGATATCTAAGAAGGCCCGGGAGTCCAAGCGATTCTAGTCTCTTTTTGTAGGAAGGTGAGCCAAATGTCGAACAAGTTTGATTGCCTTGCTTTTCACCTTTTTTATCTTTTTGGAATGCATTCGGAATGTGTGTTTGATTAGGCCCAGGATTTTGTTGTCCTTTTTTCCTGAAAAGTTGACATGATGATGGAACTTGAGCTCTTTTTCTTTGTGAACTCCAAGATCCTTCTCAACTCTGGTTGACTCTAGCACTGGTGTGCCTTTCTCAGTGAAGTATCTTGCATTTGGTGTCAATGAAGCACAGTTGCCCACTGGTCCGACCAGGTTTTAAGTGCCTGCAGGTCTTCTTGTCGGGTGGGTAGTCCCCAGAGTTCCAGATGACGCAGTAAATTTTGCTGTCACCCGCAAATATTTGGATGGTTGATGCTGTGACATCCGAAATGCCGTTGATGAAACATACAGAGTTTTATTCCCTATAAGATACTGCTGACTACTTTCATCCATGCCAAGAATCTCCCATTCATGATCACTCTTTGCTTCTAGCTTATTAAGATGTGACATATACATTCAAGGGGAGTGCCTCTTAAGCCATAACTTGACAGTTCCTAGAGAAGCTGGAGTTGGGGGCACAATCAAAAGCCTTACTGAAGTCCAAATAATTATATGTTGAGCAGGATGTCTGGTCAGGACAATTGAGAAGTGTCCATTTAGATTTTCCTTCTTCCTCTCTGACTTACTGTGTCTCCTTGGGAATTGACCAGGTCACCTATTGTGGATTTACTCTTTAGTTTGAAGTTCAAGTATTGCTAGAAAGTCTTTGATTCAGTCTTGATGTTACAGGTTATAGGCCTTCAGGTCATTTTTCAAGTCACAGCTCCTCTGGTGTGTCAGTGTAGAGCTGGGGTTATGATGTGGTACAAGTCAATTAATAAATGAGTTATACCCCATTCTCAAGAGAGCACTTCAGCCTCCGTGTCAGCCTGTGAGTCACCTGAAGTGCCAGGAAGTAACAGTGTAACATATGAAGACAGCAATTTTTTGTGGCAAATCAGCAGCTACCTTGTTTTGTCGATCTGGCCTGGGCTGTCATCGAGATACCATGGCTCCCAGAATATGCTTGAAAATCTTGGGACCTCTGGGAAGGACCCTAAACTTAGCATGCGGCTCTGTGAAGCAAAGATGATTTTTGGTAAATCAGAAATGACCTAGACTTGTGCAGAATTGCAGATGCCCTTTTTTTTATAGAAGACCCATAGCCCTGAGCATAAATTTACCTTGGGGAAGTACCATTTCACTCGAAGAAAATACTAAAGATTTTACCCTATACAGGAAAATTCTCTCTCACTGAGGCAAAATATAGTTGAAGCGATGTTGTGAAAATGAGGCATATAACTCGTGGAATGGCAATGGAGAATCTGGGGAGCTGGGTAATTGTGGAAGATATATATATGTATATAAAAGTGAGAGGTTTGACCTACAGTTGCAGCTCGCAAATATTGAACATGTTCAAGATTTGATCATTTCGATGGGCGTCTGTATTTGGCGGAACGGAATGGAATCTGTAAAATGCGGAACGGAATGGAATCTGTATTTGGCGGAACTGTAAAAAACGGAACTGTAAAATGCGGAACTGTAAAAAACGGAACTGTAAAATGCGGAACGGCCGGGATCTTTGTTTTATATAATTAATCAATCTCAATTGATGATGTCAACAGCATCTTACATCACTTCATTCCAATCAATTTTCTTAATTGCTGTTGAAGGGAGCACCATATTGTAGGCCTTAAGCCCCTGCATGAATTTCCGTTTAACTTTTCAAGTGCAATTCAGTTTCACACCTTCCTGCCATCTGTCAACACATTCATATTGGCCACAAAGTATTAGTCATTACAGCTCAATTGCCCATAACTGCCGAACTTACATAATGTAAGAAAATATTTTAGCCAAAATTAAGGCATTTACCCCAAGTTGGTTAAAAACAGTGGTCTTGTCACAAAAAATTTAAACCGGATACATGAACACACACTCTATTTTGGCCAAACATTACTTGTCAAGCAGAGATCAGTCATTTTATTATTAGCAAGGCCCAGGGGACAACATTTAGATGTGTATCTTTGGTAGGCAAATATTTCTCTGCATATTCGGATGGATGGATGGATGATTGGGGCTTTACGTCCTGTATTTATGCACTTGGTAGGCTAATTAGGACGGGAGGAGGACACGGCAATGAGGAGAAATCATTGGAGTCTTATGTGGTCCATTCGAAGGAATAATTTCTGTACTATATATCCGTCCATAGGCCATAGGGTATAATGCCCAGATATAATGTTTTGTTATTTTTTAATTGTTGCAATTGATTAACTCACAAAGGATTTTGTATCTATTTTAAAAAGATGGGTTAATGATGACATGATACTAGAATAGAGAATTCATTTGACTCCCTCAATCACAATTAGGCCAAAATAACTTCAAGACAATGAATTACAGAGAGTGCATGTCATTCACTGGAACTGGCTAAATGCCTTTAGGCCTAATGGAGACACCTTCAATTGGATGACATCTTTTGTGAATCGATGTCATCCAATTGAAGGTGTCTCCATCAATTGCATTTAATCCAGTTTTGTGAATGACACTCTGCAATGGGCTATAGAATCATGCATTAGACGTCGAATTGCTCCTGGCAACTTTCAATTGAGTATCACTGCTTGATTGCTATTAAAAACCTTAAAGGCTCTCATTGTCTCAGATTGATATTCAAGTGTAATTTCTTCTGATATATCTACTCCTCTAAGTGCAAGCCATGATTTTTTTTAGCATCTATTAACTGTTTGCCTACATTAAAAAATGAGGTAATTACAAAATAATATCATTGCATCGATCATATTAGCTGTCACTACATAGTAGGCCTATTCCAGCAATGAACTTATGACGGCCATATATGCAACTACACAAATTTTTTAATCCACCTTGCTAACAGCGTTTGAATTGGCTGTTTGTTATAGTCATTGTGATGCAAGGCTATGTGATATGTCATGACTTTCAATTGAATTCTGATTGCTAGTGATGTAGATTGCTCTAATCATATTGAAGACAAAAATTGGCCAATACTCCCAATAGTCAAAATGCCTTTGTTGGCTTTAATTGTTAATCTTGGAAATAAAATAACTTTCTTCAAAGAATTACTTATAAGTTTGCAGTTATTATTAAATACGTCTTTTGACTTCAATATAAACTCAGCAACATTAAAAACGCACAATTCTAAAAAGGTTAAAAAAAGTACTTCCTCATAAAGTATCAAAGAAAGAACTGATTAGAAAGAAATTCTTCAAAGCAAGCCCCAATTTAACTTAAATGCACTTCAAGAATGTTCATCAAACTGACACTTCAACCAGATTATCATATCCTGACACTTCAATTCCAATTAGACAAGAGTGCTTGTACAGTGCACTTCAATACCAATTGATACAAAAGGGCTCAATTGCCAATTGGTATACACCAGGCATGACTGCCACAATATAATTCCGTGTTTTACAGTTCCGCGATTTACAGTTCCGCATTTTACAGTTCCGTTTTTTACAGTTCCGCACTTTACAATTCCGCATTTTACAGTTCCGCGGAATACAGATATTCCATTCCGTCAATTCCGTTCCGTTCCGCTAAATACAGACGCCCTCATTTCGATAAAGTTTGTTAGGTCAATTCTTCTTGCCGTTTTTCATAGGCGTACTAGTCACTGAGTACGTTTAAATTTAGTCCTTTCCTGTAAAAACCTCCTTGAACTCCTTCAAAAAGCAAAAATAGGGCTGACTTGATTGCAGCTGTGAGGACGGGGCATAATAATGCCAATTTCGATATATCGTCAGATTTAGTGAAGAAATTGGAGGTTTTGTGTCACTCGGTAATTTTACTTTTGAGTTCCCTGTCCCTCAGCCATTTTACTTTTGAGTTCCCTGTCCCTTGATCATTTTACTTTTGAGTTCCCTGTCCCCCATACCCCCCCATCCAGAGCCTCAGGCTTGAGCCAAGGCATAATCTTTGGCCAAGGTGCCACGTGCGTCTGATAACTGACTCGTGTCGCCCTCTGCCGTTAATCAGAAACAAAATCCAAAATGGTGCGCAAGCTGAAATTTCACGAGAAAAAGTTGCTGAAGAAAGTCGACTTTATATCATGGGAGGTCGACAAAAATCTTCACGAAGTCAAAATTATGAAAAAGTATTACGTGCAGAAGAGAGAGGATTACACATTGTGAGTGATTTTGCTTGATTAATCGCCTGAACAGCCGTTTAATTTTGTTCTCATTTATCGCCCAGTGAACATGTGGTTGTTGACAATGTTGTCAAATTAACCATGGTGTGTATTGACTGTAGGCATGGTTTCTGTCACCATTTTCTTCCTCTTGATGATGCTGCTCAACTCAATCTTACACATCTTCATTTCTGAGCTGTGTATTATTTTTTGGTTTTAGTCTAATTTAGAATGAGCAAAACGACACAATTGCACAAAGACTGAAGGAGTGAATGACCATGCTTATTGGTTTGATGTAAACCCTATATCATAGTCTAGTTAAAACCAGTGGTTTCAGTTTTTACTTGTCCGGATTGACACTTCGTCTTCCAGCACTGCAGCAGTTGCGGTAGCTAAGCCCACACATGTAATGGAAAACTTTCGGGCGCATCATCATCGCCCCGCATGCATTCCCTCCTTTTGAAAGCTGATGTATAATTGTCTTGTGTCGATTTTCTCAAATTAAGCCAAAGCACTAATAATTATGTACGATATTCTGTACCCTTTCATTATGTTCATGCATGTTATATTTAATTCTTCCTTTTTAAGGTACAACAAACTGTCAAGACACATCAGGGAATTAGCGAAACAAGTGAAAGAACTTGATCCAAAGGACCCATTCAGGACTGAGGCCACTACTCAACTTCTTGATAAATTGTAAGTTTTTAGAATTACATTTATTAATAACCTGAGCTGGAAAAAACTGTTAAATGTCCAGGCATTTTCATAAAGTATGACAACATTTCTAAACAAATTATCGCAAATTATGCAACTACTTCAAAGTAAACATTTTTGGACCTTTCTTCAAAAATGTCCATTTAGATTTCAAAGTACAATGACATGCCTGAATTTCCGATACTTTTTGTATCCACTGTACTTGCATATTATGTGTAGGAAGTATTGGTTTAATTAGTCATCCTTCACCTCATTCTCGGTTCTCCTACTTAGCCAATTAGCACACCAGTGTAAAGAAATACTGGGTGTAAAGCCCAAATCGTCCATCCACAAGTTCATTTTTATGCCAGCATTACATTGCTCTTCTGTTTTGTGTGGTCTTTTAATAGGTTCATGAACTTATTAGGTTGTGATTCAGCTGTATCGAATGTCAATAAAATCAGGGACAGCTGCACAAAAATGTAAAGAGCTCAAAAAGTTAATCCATTAAAGAAGATTTGGCATCAAAAGGTTACCATGGTTACTGACACTGTATCAGAGGCTGTGGGGAGGATTACATAACCATAGCAACTGTTGCTAGGTCAACAAACATGTCTTATGACAACAATGAACAAATTAACACAAATTATTATTGAGTCAAAGTGACGACAAACCGACATCAAATCTTCCACTGGAAGAGATTAAGTGACACTTTTTCGACCAGGCAACTGTCGGAGTTACTGTCATGTTTAAACAGCAGATGGCACTGTTAATTTTACCCCTTTTATTGCGCAACTTTAACATTTGTTTAATGCCACAAAAATGGCAGCAGATTGGAGTGAAATATGAAGCCATGACACCCTTCTTTGGGTGTTAAATCTTTTAGCTGTTAAGGGGGGTGTAACCAGGGTATTACACCATTTTAAGAAGTATTACCCCTGGACAAATATTATCCTCTCTTTAAAGTGTCACAATATTTACATAATTTACATAATAATCTATTATCTCTACAACAAATAACACTTTCAAGTTTCAAAAGGACCAAGTTATCCAACTTAAAAGTGCATCTGATAATCAACCAGTAATCAATGTTTTGTGGACAGATTGTGGTTTTTGCCCCCTGAGTAAACTATGGAACATGGTGTCATGTCCATGGTAATTAGGAAATCATATCATGCTAGCGACCATGTCGTAATACCGTTAATTTGATTTCAATTAATTTAATTAGGGTCAGCTGCTGCAGTGCCTGAGAAAGTGATTTTTATTCAAATGTAAAGTTAGTTTTATCCATGAATTTAATTCAATGATAGCTTTTGGACAAGAAAATTGAATTTAGCAAGTTTTCAAGGTTAGGCTCATTTTGGCAATAATTAGGCAATAAACCGATTTTCCATATGAAATTATTAGGAAAATTTGCAATTCGCTGAATGTAATCATACTGTAGTTTACTTTACAGTGGTCTACCGCCCCTTAAAGGTCTTCTTCTACATTCTTTCTTCAAACAGGTGTCTCAATATTTTTACGACATAAGAAGTTACGACAACAACAAAATTACTTGTTAAAGTAATATATATGCAATGCCTTCTTGTTAACATTTACAAAAAGGTCTTTCAGAATAATGAATTGTGACTATTGTCTATTACGATACTTTATTTCTTGAAGTTAATGCAGCCTGTTGCACAATAAATACTTAAAAGGTAGTAAAATGAAGAAAAAAAAGTCTTCAATTTGTGAACTTGAAAAAGCGAGAGGCTGACTGTAACATTGTAATAAATGTAAATACAAGAAACCAGCTGGTGTAACCTTTTGTTATCACATGTATTGTGACATGCTTAGATTCACCCAACACATGTCAAGGTCAACAGTTATCCAATTTGTTAATGTTATCCTGTAGCCATTGAATGCTTTTAACAATGATAATGTGGATGGTTAATGTCTTCAGTGGATGAATACATGATGTGTGTGGGAATATTTTTCTTGGCGAAAGATGACAAAAGTCTTGACTCAGTCTTGAGTGACATGTGGCGCCATCTGCCCCCTAGTAGCTCTCAGGTGAAGCTCAAGGTTACACCAGGTTACCATGGCAACAGAAAGCATCTAAAGAAAACAAGATGTCACGCTGAAGTCACAATATAAGACCTCAAGTTGATAGGAGTCTGAGAAATATGACAATGCCTTTATCTCCAGCTTGTTACTTTGAATATTTAGTAGCTGTAGCACTATGTCAAATTTGACCTTGACTTTCACATTATCAGCTGCTTCTGTGACCCTGACAACTGCTCATGTGACCTCTGACCTACTTTTGTGTTCTGTGACCTTGACCTTTTGTTCCAATATGACCTTTGACACAGATTGTCATCTTTCATACCTCTTTTGTCAAAATGTTTCACAAGGTTAGGTAAGCCTAAATGGGGTTGATGTCAGGGAAAGTTGGTGAAAGGGGTTATTAAAATATGAGGGGTAGGGTAATGAAAATAGCATAGAGATGGGGGTAATAGGGTAGGTTTATAGCTTTTCTCCTGACCTTCTGACTTAGCTCTCATACTTCCTAATCAGCTAATTAGTTGCATTTAATTTCAAATAGTTAATTTTAGACATTTTGGATGTATGAAAAAAAAAGAAAGATTTTGACGACCTCCGTCATTCTTATTTGTTAGCTCCTGGCAAATCTGGCCTACTCTTTCCTTGCTTGCTCCATTCATTCCTACTTCTTTCTTTCGAGCTTCTTCTATTTTCTTCCTTTATCTTTTTGCTTCCTTTTTTCGCGTCCTTCCTTTTGCTTCTTTTTTGGCTTCCTTCTTCTTCCGCTTCCTTTCTCCTTTGGCTGATGGGGCGTAAAACACAAACTCACTGACTCACTCACTTCCTCCTTTGCTTCCTTCTTTGCTTCTTTCTTGCCTTGCTTCCTTCTTTCTTGCCCCCTTTCTTGTCTTGCTTCCTTTTTGGCTTCCTTCCTTCTTGGCTTCCTTCCTTCTTGGCTTCCTTCCTCCTTCACTTCCTTCTTTCTTTTGCTTCTTTGCTACACTTCCTTCCTTCGTGGCTTCCTTCTTTGTCTCCTTGGCTTCCTTCCTTCTTGGCTTTCTTCATTCTTTGCCTCCTTCGAGGCTTCCTTCCTTCTTGGCTTCCTTCCTTCTTGTGTTTCTTACTCCTTTGCTTCCTTCGTCGCTTCCTTCCTTCATGGCTTCCTTTCTCCTTGGCTTCCTTCCTTCGTGACTTCCTTAATTCTTGGCTCCTTCTTGGCTTCCTTCCTCCTTTGCTTCCTTCTTGGCCTCCTTTTGGTTTCCTTCCTTCTTGGCTTCCTTCCTTCTTTGCCCCCTTTCTTGTCTTCTTGTCTTTTTGGCTTCCTTCTTTCTTGGCTTCTTTCCTTCCTGGCTTCCTCTCTCCTTCACTTCCTTCCTGATGGCTTCCTTCCTTCTTTGCTTCCTCCCTTCTTTGCTTCCCGTCTGTTTCCTAGCAAATGTTCTCCCTTCGTGCTTTTTTGCCTGCTTCCATCGTTCGTGTCTTCGGTCTTGCTTGCTTGATACGTTGCTTCTTTGCTTTCTTTAACTTTTTTATTTTCTTCCTTCCAGAACTTTCCTTTCAAAATTTCCATTCCTTCCTAAATTACCATTTTAGAGCTTACGGAAATTTGTTCCGCTGTTTTATTTCTGTGTTACCTTCTTTTAAGTTTGAAGCTTCTATCTTTTTGGTATCTTAATAATTCCGCTCCTCAGACATGACAGGATATTAAGCGAGATGAGAACTAAATCCATCAGATTCCACCTCCCCTGCCATCCCCTGGGTGCCATCCCTACTGAGTCCATAATACTAAGGGCAACAATAGCATAACAATGCCCTAACCCCATGATCCCTTTTAACCCTTTTTAGCCCCTTCTTAAATTTCCATTCTCTTTTGTAACATCTGCTCTTGTGGTCCTGCTGCTGGTTGCACAATGATGAGTGTCCCTAGGTTCAAGTTAGTTGCCTTTTGTTAGATGGGCCTGTTTATTGCTGTTCAGTGACACTTTGACAGATCAGCTGCTGTTTCACTACCATTTTGTCACCCTATTTGGCTGTGTGATATATGGTTGGCACTTCAGGAACAAGTTTCCTGGGTGATTGGCCAATATTCAGTCTGGTTTATGATATTTACTGTTCTTTCATTTACCATGTTAACAAAGCCAAGTTCATCAATACAGCATGTAGAGCTCCAGCCATCCATCCATCCATCCATGGATCTTCCAATAATTGCATTTCAATAATATTTTCCTGTCGCTGCAAACATTGATGTTCTGGGTTGAATTCCTCCAGCAGCCTTTGGAATGAATGGAATATCATCCACCTGGATGTTGTCTATTTAAACTGGCAATGGTGGTGACGCCTTGTGCCTTTTTGCTGAGACAGGTTGAAGATCCCATTCTCTGAAACAGGACTCGGTCTGTCTACAAGTTGACCGCTATTTGCTGCCACCTAGGGTGCAAAATTCACGAGCTCCTGTGAGCGGTCAACAGAATTTGGATCAGTGGAAGACACCAGGACAGTGTGGAAGAAACCAGGACAATTCCATCATTTAGTGATGGTCTAGATTATTTCCAAAAACTCTGCAAGTGCCTAATCTGACTTTGGTTGGCTTCAATTTTAAGCAGACAGCTTATAAATACCAAAATAAGTTGGAACTATTTTTTATCATGGAGGATGTATACATTATAGCTCACATACATTGCCAGTATAGAGGGGGCCACTTGTGGCATGGACAAGACATTTTGCAGAGTGTAACACAGCTTTTATGAAATTGTGAATTATATTGTTGTCCTAGTTAATAAATCGCCATAAAGTAACAGAATAAATACAATTGAGCATTTTTGATATCACAAAGCAAAAACATTGGCTTTGTATGGACAAGTAAATAAGTGAGAATGCATTCTTTTTGGACCCTTTTCTGACCACAATTTAACATGCACTAAATGGCATAAGTAGATTGAATACCATCAAACTTCTGATGAGTAAAATCATCCCTTTCACAGGCAAAGTGTATGCTAAAATTTCAAAACTTTCTTTTTGTCTCATGATTTCCAAACATTTTCATTCAAAGCAGTGGACTGGATATTTGCCAGCAACCATGCTTTGTGAAAGTAGTTTGGCGTAGTAATATGGACAGCTGTTGTTCATCCTGATCTGGTGATCTGTCCAAAACAGATCAAATTATTGTTGACCCAATTCGATTTTCCAGGGACTGTCAGCATTCTGCTGCCACTTGACAGTCCCGAACAGAGACAGGGACTCGGTCGTTCATCTTATTACATCTGCCTGCTTGTGATCACATACTGACTAAGTTTCCTACTTAAAAAATCAATTGAAAAATGTTCAATCATGTGCAATATTAAAGCTAGAAAATTTACTTTCGATGTCATGCATACTTCTATCTACTTCCATAGAATTATTTTTGGTTTTATATATATAATACCTCCTCATTTCAGACAGGCCATGGGATTGGTACCAACGAAAAGAAGTCTGGAATTATTAGATAAAATTACAGCATCCTCATTTTGCAGGTAAACAATTCTAAAATATGATGGATTAGGTCAAGGCCTATATCAGTATATGGCTAGCCTATACCATGTGTCCAAGACAGATCTATGAACGACAATTTCTCTTGCTTGTTATATTTTCATAATTCAAATTTTGAAATGTTCTTTTCTGTTGCAGGAGGCGCCTCCCTGTGGTAATGGTAAGAAGTCACATGGCAGAAACGTTAAAAGCAGCAGTGACGTTTATTGAACAAGGACGTATCCTTTTTCATGTTGAAGACAGACAGATAGATAAATAAGATAGATGAATAGATAAGTTACTAAGTAAAAGTTCTTGACATTTAGATATATAGGTCTATTTATATACCAGGTTGATAGATTGATTGACTGATTCTTCTAAAGAAAAATAAAGTTAATGTTTAGGTTTTATGTGATGTCATAGAAAAAAAATCTCAGAAAATGTAACATTTTCTGTGGAGCATTACCTTTTGAAATTCCTGTTATTTCCTTGACTCTGAAAGATGTACGCATTGGTCCTGAGGTGGTGACAGATCCCGCTTTTCTAGTTTCAAGGTAATTAATACAAATTATACTTTTTTAGTAAAAATTACTTTTCAATTCTTTCAGATTTAAAAAATATTTTCCAAATCATGATGAAGTTGTTTTTACTCAGGATAAATGGCTTTAAGAAATACTGTAGGACGTCTTCGTAATCTCAGTTCCAAAAGAGGTTGTCCTTTGAATGTTTTGACTGCATATAATTCTAATAGATTAAGTTAACTCCGTTAATTTTCAGAAATATGGAAGATTTCATAACATGGACAGACACATCGGCAATTAGGAAGCACGTTTTGGAATACAATGAATTGGTAAGTTCTGTTTTTCAATTTAATCTATGTCACGACTGTTATTGTTCCTTTTGTAATCATCTTTAATTAACAACTTGGCATAGTTTCTTTTTCTAAGTTCTAGCCATGAATTAACTGGGACGGCAGTTTCAAAGATTTAAGTAACAATCGCCTCAAATTCACTCTTTCCCTGAGTGCTAAAATTGAGATGACATTAATTAAAGATTGTGTTGTCTGTATTTATGGAAATTGGTATGAAAAGTTCTTTTGTTTTTCTATTTTTGTAAAAATATTTAATGAAAATTTGTTTTGTTTCAGAGAGATGATTTTGACATGCTGGCATGAGCTGTATTTTTGTTGACTTTTAATATTCTCACAATAATGTTGTATATTTTGTAAATAAACATTTTATTCAAATTTAGTAGATTTGTTTTTTGTTTTTTTTCAATTTAAATTATAAAATAGAAAAGTTTTGCTGTCCGAATTAGGCTGATTATAGCAATCGTTTCAACGAAGTGGAACGACATTTGTTGAACACAAAGAGGGAGCCCGCCAGTCCGTCGTATGGATCCATCCGCATTTTACGCACGACACACTGGCCGCGCATGCGCATCGTCACTTCTTCTGACAAAAATTTTCAAGAAGAAGCACATGTTTAATCATCGGACGTTTCGCCGATTTGCGTAAAGGCCAACTGGTTCCTTCAGAATGTCAACTGTCTGGGCCAGTTTGGAGGTTTTCTGCTCAATGTGAACCACCTTAAGTGATAAATAAGGGATTCAGGAGATGTCAGTGCATGAACTTGCCTCAATCTGAGACAAATAACAAATTGTTATGAAGGACGGTGGTTACAGTTAAGTTGAGTGCAGTCTGCTCTATGCAAGACCACGTGGAATTTTGCTGAGTCATCATGCAGCATCCTGGAATGCCATCCCATGCTGTTCCATGTGCCATCAAGATTTCAAGCATCTCCAGTTATTAACAGGGATGTATTCCTTCTTTAATTATCGTATTTATGTCTTTATATCTATTTTATTTTAAAGATCTTTAACTTTTAGGCCTATGCCATGATCGTCATTTGTGGTACTAAATTTTCTTAAAGTACTGTGTACACAGTCTGTTCCCTTTCTATTCCATGCACAACGAGCCACGATGTGAGTTTCAAATCTGCCCACTAAGGAATGGGGGCACCACATGCAGGAGACAGAGGGACCGAAGTGCTGCCCCTGAAGAAGGACTAGCCCTTGCTGATGGGAAGAATGACCACTTCATACCTCATATTGCCTATCCATACAGGGAATCAGGGATGTATTCAGTTTCATTATTTAATGTTATTTACTTCTTTACTAGTCAATTATTTTGTCGCTGCTTTATTCTATGTTTGTCAAAATCACCCATAGATATCAAAATAATAATTAAAAAATAAACTAATAAAAAATTTAATAAATTAATGAAAACCTTTATGTCCGATAGCGGAATGCTACGGGCTGTGTACCCTATCCATTTCTTACTTAATACTATATTCACTTTCATTTAAATACAATGTTATGTCATGTTCACTATAATTGGTGACTGTCACCTTAATTATTTCTTATACGTTTACCACTATTTCACTATCTCTCGACCACCACGATCACCACGATCACCACTATTTTGTGATCAATAGTTTTAGTGATCTATAATTTAGTGGTCAACATTTTAGTGATCTATTTAGTTAAAATTACTTTTAAAGGATCACCCCGACCGCCACGATCACCACGATCACCACTATTTTGTGATCAACTTTATTTTGTGATCAACATTTTTGTGGTCAACATTTTTGTGATCAATTTATTTAAATATCAATAACCCATCTATCACACATCACATTCATATCAATCAAATTTATATCTATCATATTTATATACCTATCACATTTATATTTATCACATATATATATAGATATCACATTTATATTTAACACATCTATATCTTTCACCCTAATATTTATCTCATTTACATTTATCACACATGTTAACATTAATTTATCACACACTCATAACTTTATCAAACATAGTAGGATAAATTGATTATTAATTTTTCTTCAATAATCACATTTATATTAATCACATTCAGTAATCACGTTAGATTGGTTCATCACATTTAGATTTATTAATCACATTTAGTTTTATTAATATTTATCAAAAATAATCACATTGATATTCAATCTGTGAACCATCTATATTTAAGACACATTGGGCCAATTAAGGCCCTCATTTTTCTTCCGCTCACTATTATTCATTTTTTCATTGTAGAACTGCAAGATGCCGAATCAGAACATGCAAGATGCCAAGCACCCAACAATGTTACCCCTCCTGTCTGACGGTGGAATACCGCGGATAAAGATATGCTTTAAGGAGCATTACCAATAGTGGTATCATAAGAAGTAGGCACTGATGGTGGAATACCACAGGCCCATCCTGTTTGCCGCTGCTCCTCTCGATCCTTCCTCTCTTCTTGGGGCAACCAGCGAGCTGGTTGTTTGGCTCTTCACTTCGTTTCTCCCCAAGCAGGGAGGCTTTATCGACACTCGCTATTTAATCATTTGATATCTGTACAATACTGTATTATCTACACTATTATCTACACTATGAATCATGACTCTAATTTTACCCTTGTTATCAATTTACTTTATTGTCATACATTTCTTGCATTTCCACATTTGATTCAATTACATTTCATAGTTACAATAAACATTTTATAACTCCATTCATTGGCTCCTGGTCGTGGTTCAACAAAGCAATCGTTTCAACGAAGTGGAACGACATTTGTTGAACACAAAGAGGGAGCCCGCCAGTCCGTCGTATGGATCCATCCGCATTTTACGCACGACACACTGGCCGCGCATGCGCATCGTCACTTCTTCTGACAAAAATGTTCAACCCCTCCAGCCACCCCGGTCACCACCGATCAGGGAAGGGGCTTGTAACTTTATTCCACATGTGCTCGGTGATTGATTCCTATTGTGCTTGCTGATAGTGGAATACTACAGTGTGCTTATATTGTGATATTTATGTCCTCTGGCTCTTCACTTCGTTTCTCCCCAAGCAGGGAGGCTTTATCGACACTCGCTATTTAATCATTTGATATCTGTACAATACTGTATTATCTACACTATTATCTACACTATGAATCATGACTCTAATTTTACCCTTGTTATCCATTTACTTTATTGTCATACATTTCTTGCATTTCCACATTTGATTCAATTACATTTCATAGTTACAATAAACATTTTATAACTCCATTCATTGGCTCCTGGTCGTGGTTCAACAAATTAAGAATTTGCGAGAAAATTTTACATATTATTTTTCAACTTGTTGGAAATTCACTTTATACAATTGTTGCCTGATGGTCAAGGCTCTTGCATCTTGATTCTGCTCTTCTGAGATAAACCCATGGTCTATATATTTGCCACAAATAATTGGTCTCTGTAAGGGCTCTTTAAAACAGAAACACAAAAGAAGACTTCATGTAATCTTTTTATTTATTTCAAATTTGGTGATAAATCGGAATTAGCAAAATCTATTGCTTAGATACAAAGTTCTGACACAAGTCAGAAATGGGCACAAATGTACATATTGGGGAAGACGATAAATTCTGGCAAATCAATGTTTCAAGTCCATTTTCAGAACTGTTGTACTCCATTAAACAGGCAGCGTTTTGGAAGAGCATTACTTATAAACCTGGATAAATGTCATTGTCTACAAATAATTTGCATATTTGTATCAAAATTTCTATATCTGCTGCTTCGTGACAAGTTGAATATTTCTCAAAAAACCTTAAAATTCAAGGTCCACTCATATGTTGCTGTATGAGTACATGCCATGTATATAGACTGTATCTTTTTGTTAATTGGTCCTTTGGACAATAAACTACATACATACATACATATATAAGAATTTCATGTATATTAAACCTCTAAATGTGACAATAATACATTCATAAATCTTCCCACTTAATATTATAAATTCCTCAAGTGATCTGGTGTATTTACAAGGCATTAATTGCTCATTGAATAAATAATATTTACAAGTTCAATAAATCAATATTAATATTTAAGTACAGTGAATACTTTATGTATGTAAATATTCATAAACATTCAACATACAATTAATACAGTAATACAATACAGTAAACTCACTCTTGAAACCAAGCATGTTCTAACTTTTAAGCTCATTCAGTGATAGAGGCAGCCTGAGGCAGGTATCTGTAATTTAAACATATCCTCCAATTTATGCACACCTGGCTGGTACATTTATTTTAGTTTCACACATTTTTATGAAGCTGGCCCCTTTAATAATTTCCTGACTGTATAAATAAAAGCTCATAAAAATTTGAGAGTGTAAAATTCACTTCCCAGCATCCATGTGAATTAAGGTACAAAATTATACACTTAACAATTTTAAATTACATCTAATTATTCAACATCGTTTACATTGAAAAATTCCAATTTTTTTAAAAGCCTTTAATTGACATCATCAAATTGTTCAAGTCTCAGCCCTCATTAAATACGGCAAAACTTTCAAAATCAAAGGGTCACTCTCAGCTATCCAATCATACACAGTGTTTAGTGGAATGTTTTGTAACGGACGGTTGTTCACTTCGAGAATTTCATCACCGACGCTTAAAAGTCCAGAGAAGAAACTTTCGGGAAGACCGTCGCTAAGTCGAGATACAAAAACTCCTGAAAAATAAATTATATATAATAAATGAAATCAAGCTTTATAATATGAGCAAGTTGAAAAGTTTGACTGTAAACAAATTAATCATGGTAACAAGGGTCTGGGCTATGCCAATCATTTCTTGAATGAAGGTTACAAAATCTTGCAAAAATTGGAGGCACTTTCAGAGGTTGTAATTTGTAAACACCGAAAGCATTTAGGATTTACTGATAGAAAAGTTTCAAAATCTCAGATTTATTTTTTAGTAAAGCCGGTTCGTAGAGAAATCGCAGAAAACATAACTTTTCAAAAACTTGACTTGTTTGCACAATGCTGAGGTTTCAGTAAATTAAACTTGCTAAATTTTAGTGCCAAAAAATTTATGAAGCTCAGTATTGCTCAATATTGAAGAGGTGCTTCGCAGTGATCTGTAGCAAGCTACCCATCGACCCAATTAGCTAGTCAATTCTCATAATTGAATATTTTTATGCCTTCTGTGAGGAGTAATCTTTCCTAACAAAAGAGGTATAGTCGAATAGTTACAAAATCGATTTTAAATGGATTATCGAATCGGAAGTGCAACCGATTAATTGATTTCAGTGTTGAGACCGATTTTCCATCACTAACCATTGCAATAAAAAGTTAAAGAATTTATTGATTTAATCAATTCAAACTTATTTTACAGAAACTAGAAACTTACCATAATTATACTTAACATTCCCTCTTGCGATATAAAACCCAAATGGTCCTCGGGGAGGTTTTGTCAGTTCGAGTATTTGCGTCCCATCTGGGTTCAGTTGTTTTAGTCTTCCAATAGATCGGAAGTGGGTTGGGTCGGTCACGGGTTCCGAGATTTGAGTTGAGTCAGATTTTGCAAACACAACATGTTCCGAGTCTGCAATTGCTTGACTGAAAATAAATAAAAAGTAACTTGATATTTCAGATTAAGTTTACTGTATAATATCTATATATAGTAATCTATTTACATTCAGTGTGCGAAATAGAGGACGTCCGATCGTCCTGACTACCTGAAAAAGCTTTGGACTAGTGAAATTTGACTGAAAAATTAATAATCACCATGTTAATTTGTGTGCTGTCCAACTTAGGACTAGGGCTTTCTGAAAGCCATTTCTCACACTGTTTACATTATTTAACAACAAAAAAGAGGACTTTGCAAACACTAGCTACATGTTCTGGGTGAGCAATAGCTTGACTGAAAATTTAAATAAAATTTAGTATTTGAGATGAAGTTTATTTTAGTCCTATAATATATAATATTGAATCAACAAGACCGAATTTTTGTATGGTATTTAGAGACACACATAAGTTTTCATATATCACAATTCCCATTGGGTCTTTCACAAATCATGCACAATACTGTTACATTACTGTATGCCAAAATTAAAGTAAAAGTTTCAATCTTTTTAAAATTCAACTTACTCATACTTATCAGCACCAGTACTGCCACCTTTCTTTTTTGATCGGAAGCTCAATCTTTCTGCGATTGACCTTATTGATGGCGTCCTTTTGAATATTTGACTTTTGACGCTAGCCGTGTCCGAATCTTTACCAACGGTGTCCAATCGGTCCAAACTGACCGCTCGACGGAATTGGCGAATTCTCTTCCTTGCTGAGTCTCGTAATCCAGCGACCTTTTCAGCCAGAAAAGACTTTGACCCTGAAAGGTCACGGTACTTTTCAAGGTCACTGCAAAATAATAAATTTCATAGAATGTTAAGTTTATAGAAAATCAAGTCATACAGGCTATAGGCCGATCTAGCATAACTTTTCAAAGAAACCACTAGAGTATTATTATAATTAATTCAATTCTCAAAGTCTTCCAACTTCAATTTGAACAGTTGCAGTGGCCCGGCATGTCATACCAATAATTCTGTAATGACAATGACTGTGCTGTAACTCAACGGTCAGTTACCAAGATTTCCAAGATATTCATTTCCAAACCTTTTTTTTCACATTTCTAAAAAAATAAGGTTACTTTGAAGAATAAGCTTCAGTTTAATAACTTCCAATTCCAATGAAATCTTCAGTATAAAGTTGAAGACCAAGCACTGGTTGCGGTGACAAAAATAAGTCACACTAATTCCTCTACCATGCCAGTTGCTACAACTGTAATTTTCCAGGACATTCATTGTACTTTTGAAACAATCTTATAAAGAAATTATCTCTTACCTTTCATATCCTCTAGCAGGTAATGGTGGCCCTTCTATTTCTGTGATTGCATCATCAAAGTCATGGACTGTGCAATTATTAGAAGACACTTCATATTTCTTGTGAGGGTTTTTGGTCTTCTTTACTGGGCTATAGACATCTAGAAATGGCAAAAATCATTATTTAATAATTAACAATTAATGCACTGTATATATATACAGGCATATAGCTAGGCCAACAGCTTTTTAAAAATTAAATATTTTTGGCAATTATTAATGCCTTGTACAGAACTTTTTATAATCAAACTACCAATTTCTGTGCAATTAATTTTTATCTTAATTAAATGTTCCATCCTTAATAATTAAGTTTCATCCCAAATGAAATCCATTACCAATATTTACCTTCAATTAATGCATAATTCTAGTACCATCCTAAATGAAAATCATCCTAAATAGGCTCTAAATGTAGGTCTGCATGACATGGCTATACAATTTGTTTGTTCTGTAATTAACTTCTGTTATTGGACACTTGGTGTGATATATATCTACGTCAATAAATATAGTTTTTTTTTGTTTTTTTTTTACCAAGAACATCATCATTCAATGACAATAGGACTGTTCCATTGTTTTCAATTTGGAATCAACACAAGAGGTCACCACCAGCCAGCTGCATTCCAAATAGAACGTTTCTAAACTGCACAGCAGCACACCTGGCGCAGTTCCAAGTGTACTAAACCAACATCTTGGCAAAATTGATGAATTTTTAATCCAAAACAGTCTATTTCCCCAGCAATAAGATGGCTAGCTTGCATGCAAAGTTCTTCTAAATTATTCATGCTATTCAATTCAAATTAGGGCGAGTTCATTTCACAACAAGCATTCTTCTGGACTTTGTTATGAACCTAAGAATTAGGCCATAGAGATATAGAGAGTACCTATCTTGGAATTTCTATAAGTTATGTTGCTTTACTAAATTGAATTGATATAAATTTGTGAAATAAAAAGTTGACTTTAATTTAAGCAACCTAAATTGAAAGAGAAAATATATAATACAATCATGGTTTCTCTTGGATTTTGGTATACACTGGCCTATCTATCTATCTATCTATCTATCTATCTATCTATCTATCTATCTATCTATCTATCTATCTATCTATCTATCTATCTATCTATCTATCTATCTCTTGCATCAATAGGCTTAGTAGATTACATATTGCAAATACAATGCTGCAAATTATTGTAGAAGGCCGGATTATAAATTGGCCTGCACATCCTTTGAATGAAAGAAAGGGGGGTCTAATTGAAATAGATACAGTAACCCAATAAACCCATAGAAATTAGAAACCTAATTAAGAACTTCCTGTCTCATTAAACATACATAGTATAGTTAAAACACCAGAATGTCCCCAGCCCCTGACTCTATAGTTCATAGTGCTCCATACTAATTATCAATAAGGTTCAAGCGATATGAAATCACTGATTTAAAGGTTAATTTTACTCCATTCATCAATTAGGCCGGAAGTAATTGATCTAAAGCGTCTGGGATATTTTCGAGGAAAATTTTCTAGAGTCAGTCGGTAGGACGAAAAAAAAGAAGAAGCTGAAATCTCAAAATTTATAATGTCAATTTAATAGAAATTGTGGGGATGTTCAGTTTTTCCCATAAGAAGATCTAATCAGTGGGTCAATCTGAGAGGCAGCTGGGTGGTGTAGTGGTTAAGGTTCCCGCCTGCTCCGCTGAAGGTCTTTGTCTGCATGGGTTCGACTCCCGGTTGGGGAACCTGAAATTTTCGGTGCAACTTTATGAGCAAAATCCCAGCTGGATGTCGTTCGGATGAGACGTTAAATTGGCGGCCCCTTGTATCAGTGTCTGTGCTGGGCAAGTAAAAGATCCCTCACATGGGGTAAATGTGTAACATGTTGAGGACTCCAGCTCTCTCTCTCATCTCATCAATCAACCCTCGTGAGCGCCCAGAACTTGGCTTAGAGGGCTGCACTTACCATATCTATCTATCTATCTATCTAGCAAAATATGAAATTTGTCTGGCCTTAATAGCACTAAGATACTAAATGTAATAATTTAATAATATACAATATCTATGTTAGAAAATTTACAATACTTTTCAGTGAAATTACATATCTGATATGCCATACTGCCATAGCCATTATACGTAAAATCCTATTTGTGTGGACTTTCTAAACCTTTTTATTTACTGGCTAGTCTAATTACGCAGTTATTGAGTTTAATTCATGCATCCCACATAAAAAAGTCCAAATCAATATTACACATATATATTAGGGATAATGGACATCAAGTAATTCACAATGTATGTAATTCTGAGGATTTATTTTTGAGCAAGGGGCCTCACACTCAGCCTCATGAATTGATCTTCAATGGTTTTTCATCCAACTAGGATGTGAAATGAACGGATGATTTGGGCTTTGTGTCCTGTATTTTTGCACTTGGTATGCTCATTAGGAAAGGGACACAGCAATGAGTTGAAGGATGATTGAAACTGTTTTCCAACATAGGTCACACGACCTGGCTGGAGCGGGAATCGAACCCGGGACCCAGCAATTGGTAGCCAAGTGGGCCAGTTTGTTTGTTTGTTTGTTTGTGTTTTACGCCTCTGCAGCACATTAGTGGGCTATATCGAGGCAGGCGATCGCCGTATGATGACGAGATGAGAAGACTGTGAGTCTGGCACATACCCTATTAATTCAGGGATGCCCAGGGTCTTTCAGTTGCCCCAGCATAGAATTCTGGATACAACCTGCCTCCATTTAATGTCCCATGGGCTCGGACTAAAGTGAGTTCCCGGGGTGAGATTTGAACCCACGCCCTCAAAGCCAGTTGACAAGCGCATTTACCGCCAAGTGGGCCAGTATATGTTGCCATAAATACCTACTTATTTTCCTCACCACAGCCAAATGGGACATTAAATCAATGGCCCCTTGTACCAGTGTCTATACTGGGCAAGATATACTTAATTCACAATTTTTAGAAGATTGCACCCCCCCTTCCCAAATTTCCTTTGATGTTTATGCAACAGATGTTTGGATTACTGACCTAAAATTTAGGAAGTGCAAATTCAACCTTCTGATTGTTGTTCACACCACAAAGTGAAAAATAAAAATAAAATGTAAATTTTAGGAGAGGACACTATTGATCAAAATGTACTGACAGTTTGAAAACACAATTGACAACAGTTGTTGTATAGTAGCAAAATAAATATGTTTTTTCCAGCTGAGTAGCCTCAATATATATATTTATCAATTCAGATATCTACAAGGATTATTTAAGCTATATATTCTGCTAATTTTTCAGTCTCATAGATAGAACGTTGCACTTGTCACAGAGATTTTTTTTTCTGAATCTGTATTGATATAATGGTATATTTCTTTATTTTTACACTGGTATATTCAGTAAAAAAAAAGATATAATTTGCAAAGTCTAGTGCTTTATATATCTAGTTGTTCAAGCGGTGTGTCCATATTACTCCATAACAAGGCAATCGTAAGGAAAAAACATCACTTTTGGGCAATGCAGGTCTTAGTAATTTTCAGATCAAGAAAATAGACTAATTTGTTTAAAAAGTGATTAGACGTGAAACATTGACTTACCGTTTGCATCGACACTGTGTCTGCGTTCATCGGGCATTTCTTCGTAATAATGTTCTTCATGATGGTCAACATTTGTTTGATAATCTTTTCCATTTTGAATCTGTTTCTTCTGCTTTCCACTAGGTGGCTTCAGGCTTGACCCTTGATTCTTCTTTTGACCTTTGACCCTGTTTTGACCCGGTTTGTTTTCAGAGGTACTGGGTTCAAAACTGGCTTTATTTCTCTTCCACGGTTTTTTAGATTTCTTTTGTAAAGACGCATTCAACTCGTTGTAAATCTGGCTGCTAAAGTCAATGTCATCTTGAACCGATAGATTTAACGATTTATGGGAAATCCGGGACATTTGTGAAGTCAATGAAATTGCATCATCGTACTCGACGATCGACCTCGGGGAATTGGAAGGGTCTTGAAAATCTTCGGGCGGCAGTATCGGGCTGCTGAGACTTAGTTTATTGTCATTAAAAACAGCTCGAGGTGACGGTATATGAGCTATGTTAAAAGCCTCTGGGGTGTAAGTTCTATCTTTTATGGCGTTCTCATACAACACCTCTTGCGATTGGCTGAGGAAAATGTTGCTGTTACGCTGCATGTGATTGGTCGGAAGCAAATAACCATTCATTGCCCTTATATGGTCGTCTGATTCAATTTCGTGTAGTTCAGGATATGACATAGTTCTCCGCGATGGACTGATTTTGTAAACTTCATCTTCGAATCGGACTTTCGGAGCGGGTGAATTTCTCGACCTCCCTGATAAATCAGCGACAGAGACAGCTTTCCGAGGGGGTGCATGGCTGTGAAAATGTCGAGGAGACCAATGATCATTTTCGCCTTCACTCGTACTGCTCCTGTAGTTGTAAACAAAATTTTATTATTAAATTTACAAGGCACTTATTCTAAAATTTACAAGCCAGGTTAATTCTAGGCCTAAATTGTCTCCCAAATAAAAGTTGCTTATAAGTAAAATTAAAAGCATAGTAAAATTATTTAACTACTCTAAATCTTAATTTTTTTGGAAATATCATTCTAAGCCAAATATGTGTAGATAAATTATTACTTTGGAACCATTTTTTTTGTTTAGTTTACAAATCAAGCAATGCGGGAGTATAAAATTAACTTTATTACTAATTAATTGCTTTAGAATAGAAATGATTCATTTTTTTCTTTTAGAATAATTCTGTTAGATACAAGTAAAATACATCAACAGGAAAGTTTTTAAATTATGATTAAATCTGATGACTTACATGTATTAGCTTTAAAATTCAAAATCCTGACCATGGAATTGTAGATCTTTGACTCCTACCAGGGAGCCAAAAAACATTATTTTTGAAAAGTTGTCTATTTAAATTTTACTTACTCATAATGGGACCTTGGTGATGTGGGCTGAATGTAATGGTCTGCTCTGATTGGTCCATTTCTGTCACCTTGACCTTTGACCTGGGATCTCCCGTGACCTTGAGAATTGACCCTTGACCTTGGAGAGATGACGCGGGCGGTTTTACTTGCTGAAGGAGGTCGAGGGGGAAATGCTTTGCTTCTGAAAATGAAGAGTTTGAAATTTGAGTAACTGCACAGATAACACACCTGATGACTCTTTCGACATCATGATTAAATTAATTAAAAGGCATTGTTATAGGTCAAGTGATAATTAATAAAACTAAATGTCAATTGTAATTGTTATGATTCAGGAATTTTAGCATTGATTAATTGCTCTTTTGATACGAGGGGTGTCCCAAAAGTTCTGACCAATTTTTTTGGCAGACCTTTCTGTTTGAAGTAGCTGTATGAAATTTTCACAGAATCAATTTCAGGTATTTCACTATCCATTTTGAAAATATGGTACCTGTTCGAACATTTTAAATAAATTTTCTGTTGCCATGGAAACAGAAGGTCAGTGCACCCAGCGCAGCTCAATTTTTTAGGCCAAATCCAAGTGCCTAGGCTTGTAAATAACCAAGGAATTTACTGTAAATATGCAATGGATGGTCAAGAAAATTATTATTTGGAAACATAACAGTATCTCAAAGTTTTACATTTACATTTAAAGTCACTGTGAATCAGTTTAACCCATGTGCTGAGGCGATCACCTGGGTCCTTCAAATTGGGCTGTTCCAAAATTGTGGAATTTCAGTGTATGTGGCGACTGCTTCATTTCTCGTTGTGACTCTTATTTCTTTATTTTTTGAACTGGTATATATATTTTAGTATCACGCCAAGTTACAGAAGGCCAAATTTGGTAATTAAAGCAGATGAGATTGGGTTTTGAACCTAAGGTTCTTGAGCACTGCCTCTTGACAGCAGATTGTTTCAGCCAAACCGTCTCAAGCGCTGTTAGGCAACTGCTGGAAAATGCCTTTGGTAATTGCCTCAGCTGATCAGGTTGAAATATAAATAAATGTTTATAATCTAATGGAAGATATCTTGAAAGACTGCAAGCTTATCAGGAAATACATTTTCTTGCAATCATTTGCTTTTTTACTATAAATTCTCTGACTTTTAGCACAGCTAATTTGCTGAATTTCGTCTGAGAAATTGAGCTGCGCTGGGTGCACTGACCTCTCGTAACCATGGTAACAGAACAGTAACTTAAACACTTCTTACAGTCTTGATTTTTTCAAAATAGATGGTCAAATACCTGAAATTTATCTTGTGAAAATTTAATTTAGCCATTTCAAATAGAAAGGTCTGCCAAAAAAATTGGTCAGAACTTTTGGGACACCCCTCGTATGCATCAAATATCTAGTCATTGATTAAGAACTTGTTTGAACTTGGGTGGCCTTCATGGGCTAAATTATAAATAATGAATTGGTGACAACCAGGCTGTGGGTTCATATCCTGCTGTGTGGGGTTAAAAACAAAAAAGTCTACCCAAGAATTCTGCTCTAGAAAATTTGACAAATTTTGACAAAATTGAAATAAATCTTTAGAACTACCGGTACAGTAAATTCTTAAGTTGGAATTACAAGAATAACCAAATTTTATAGTTGGCAATGGTTGTTTAATTGGGTATTGAAAAGCATTATTGTGAGATTTGCAAAACTGATGCTATATTCTAAAAGCACATAGGGCTATCAGAGGATGATGCATGCTGTGATGTCACACATATTTCTTGGCGACAAATGATTAAACCACAAATTTATTACTGACAATGTATCCTAAAATAGCTAAACTAAATTTAGTCACTCACCCCTCCCCAGGGGTATTAGATATTCTTGATTTCAAACTTACCGTGCCAAATTATAAGAATAAGGAGTATGGTTTGGTAGATTAAAATAAAGCTTGGCTTCATGTACAAACAAATTCATGGTACTGATAAATTATTCCCTGTTTAAAAATCCTTCAATAGCTTTTTTTTTATGTTCTTCGGAATGTAAAATCTTTTCGAACTCCAAAAGAAATATGTATTAAAAATAAGTTACATCCGATATATTTTCCAATTGGAAACATATATAATCTGTTGTATGAATAAATTTTGAAACTTTATAAATCACTAAATGCAAATAACTTTTTTCAAAAATCCTTTGTAGTTTTTAAACAATCGTAATCAAAATTAATCATGTCTGAAGCAGCAAAACTCCAACTTGTAAGTCCAACTCCAAAAGCGAGACTAATAAAAGGAGTAGATGCTTCCTACTTTTATAATTGGGCAAAAGGGCATAATATAAATATTTAGAGGGTACAACATAAATAAAACATGCAGTTTCCATGCAAATGTACAATTTGCAAATAATAATTGGCATTTCTAGGGCATCTATGTTAAAGGTCTGTCAGAGGTCCATTGTTTTGTTAAGACAAGTCAAGACATGTCAGAAAATGTTTTCATTTCATGTTTATAGTTTGTTTATCACACTTGCACAATTAGATGGTTATTGAATTGTCATTTGTGATCATTTGTCAATTGCTCACATTGATGTTATCTGTGCTGTTATTGATTGAGCATGTTTAGTGAGTATGGAATGAAAGAGTCATTCTGATTGGTTGATGAAACAAGGGTAAATAGGTCACTTCAAGTCATGTGACCATGCTCAGCAACTGAAACTGAACGTTTAATTTGAAGGAAGAGCCAATCAATAAATCAATCAATCAATTAATCAATCAATCAATCTGAAGTTATGAAGCAGTAATTCATATGATCTAGTTGTGATTCATAACTAGATCTAGCAGCAGAAACAGTCATTTGCCCTAATTGTTAACCTCTTACTCTTTTATATAGATAGATAGATAGATAGAGATAGAAGATAGATAGATAGATAGATAGATAGACAGATAGATAGATAGATAGATAGATAGATAGATAGATAGATAGATAGATAGATAGATAGATAGATAGATAGATAGATAGATAGATAGATAGATAGATAGATAGATAGATAGATAGATAGATGTCTATCTCATAATACAGGAAGAGATTTAACTGACCTTTTAGGATCCACTTCCGGGTCGGTGTCGAGAGAGGATGATTCAGAATCCCTTGGAATCCTTCCTCTTCCGGCAATTACTTCCTGCTTCAAGGAATTTTGGACGATGCCTGAGTCTTGGTCTGAATCTATAATTTATTTAAATTTTAAAATATCATTCAAACTCTTCTTTCCAAAAGAATTTGCAAAATATATTAAAAAATGGCCAGAAATGAACCAGAGCAAAGTACACAAGTAGTAGGCCTAGTCGCTGCTCCACTCCACCCAGGTAAAAATGGGAAGGTTGGCTGGAGGTGGAGAAGGTTCTAGCTTGATAAGTGCCAGTGAATATGCAAGGCAGTCTTTTGTTTCCATTCTAATGATTTGTCTATCCATGTGCAGCAGATTTCTACTAATCTTGCAAAAATTATTGAATATGTATAATCTAATGCTCTTCAGGACACAGGCAGCTTGTATTTAATCAAATTGATGCAAAAATCAAAAACTCACCTAGACCAACAGTACTCTCGTTATCTGTAATACTGGCAAGTTTCTCTTCGCTTTTGTAACGACCTAGTTTTGGCGTCCGTGACCTTGGTCGAGCAGCACCATGACCTTCACCCTTGAATTCTGACCTTGACATTCGGCCATTGCTTTGCGACCCTGAGGACGGACTGGACTGCTGGGAAGACGTTTCGAGATCAACAGCACTGTCGTGTTGAGAATCCGGACTCGAGAACCTTGTGTTGATATGTTTAGGGATCATACCGGATTTGGAAGAAGCTGATATTAGGTTGGAGTTCATTTGATGTGGAAGTTGTCTTAATTTGGCAGGTTTCGGAGGCATTGGGGGTTTGTTAGGTTTATGGAATGGAGGAGGTTTCGATTTCACTTTTGGAGTAATCGGACGCTCAGTTACAACATAATCATTAGCATATTCATTAACGTAATCATTTACATACTCATTAGCATAATTGTTCATGTAATTGTCCCTTGAATCATGTTCATAACCATTTGGTCTCAAGTCTTTACGCGATCTGGAGGGGTCGTGCATATTATGGAAGTGTTCGGATGGTATTCGACTATTTTGGGCGTTCAAGTGAAGTTGTAAGTTTTTGGCACTTTGAAGTTGATATGGTGTAGGAGATCGGTCTTTTAACTTGACCTTGACCCTGTTTTCAAGGTCACTCGGAAGTCCATTGGGGCTAGCACCGATTCGCTTGGTTCTGAAGGGACTGTTTTCATCCGAAAATAAATAGTCAATAGATTCTTGGTTGCGTTTCAACTTATCTTGAATTGACTCAGTTGAATCAGATCTGTACAATCCACCAGGCGGAGGTGGTCTACTGTTTTTCAAGATTCCAGCAGGGCGCGCCGCTGGGGCAGGAGGAGGTTTTGAATGTCGCTGCATCATCTTGCGATTGTATGACCTAGCACTCACTATACTGGCGCTATCTGATAACCCATCGTCATCGGAAAATTCTGAATCTGTACTCATTAAGCGTCTCCTTGTATAGCCATGGTGCGGAATGGCTTGACTTTGTTCATTGTGTACTTTTACGTTGGTTCTTGACATTCTGCTAGGCGGCCTCGGCGGTAATCCTGAATTAAGTCCATTAGTTCCTTCACTATCCACCAGGCGGGGACTCAAGACATCTGAACCAGAAGCACGTCTGCTATTGACGTTCCTCACATCGTTATGTCTGATTTTTGTGACGTCCCTACGAGAAGACCTAGAGTAACCACTTACATTACTCTCTACATCCGAATCTCTGTAAGCAGGCCGATAATTCACCACCGAACTGACGGTCGATTCAGCATCAGAGGAGACGCTGCACCTCCTCAGAAACACTCGCGGATACTTCCTCCTCAGTTGCTGATAGAACTCTCCTTGCAGCCGCGGGTGGTCCGACGTTATGTCGACCTCAACCTCGTCATCTGTAGCATCTCCATTGGCTGAAAACTGAAAAAAATCAAAATAAATATTTTAAAAATGTCATAAATCAGACTTTGATACAATTCAATCAGTTGTGAAACTGTCAAGTAAAACTGTCATTCACGTAATAATATCCTTTATAACTTTACAAAACATTGCCATGGCCTTTAAATGATTTATTGCTATACATTGCACCTCACTATGTTACATCCATTTTGTGAACAGATTGGACACACACATTGTCAGAAATAAACAGATGATTTGTCAAATAATTTTCAATGTTCAATGTAAAATAAGGTTTGTAATCTAGAATTTACCCATAAAGTTTATAATGAACTATCAAAACAGGCCCACAGTTCACAAGCAGTGGTTTTCAGCGTTCCATTTAGGATGGTAGTCAGTATTCCATTTAGGATGGTAGTCAGTATTTCATTTAGGATGGTAGTCAGTATTTCATTTAGGATGGTAGTCAGTTTTCCATTTAGGATGGTAGTCAGTATTCCATTTAGGATGGTAGTCAGTATTCCATTTAGTAGTCAGTATTTCATTTAGGTTGGTGGTCAGTATTCACTTTGGGATAATAGTCAGTTTTTAATTTAGGATGGTAGTCATATTTCATTTGGGATGGTAGTCAGTGTTTTATTAGCTTCGCTGAGAAGCTATTGTGGTTCCTGGCACTTCAGCATGTGCGTTAGTGTGTATGAGTTGCTTCCTGCAAAAACTACAGGATGGATTTAGATTTCCTTTGGCATGATGTGTTCATTTGTACTACACATTACCTGATTAAATTTTGGTGACTATTGGAGCTTTTTTGGGCCCACAATCAAAGAAATCGGAAAAAGGCCTCTGCAGTGCAGCATGCACGATCATTGTTTGCTGCAGCATTAGCAGCCTAGAGGGTAGATATTTCTACATTTTCTCTGCAAAAAAGGCCATAAAACGTTCTTAGAAGGTGCCAAAGCACTAAATTAGCAACATTTCAATTTTTATAAGATGAAAATCCGACCAGAATTGCCGAAATTCGCATGCAATTGAAGATAATTCAACGAATGATGCTGCTTTAACATTCAAGCCTTCATATAACTTATAAGTAAAAGTGCTAATCAACTCTTTATGGTCCGACCAGATGATCTTGGGGCTATGGCTTTTTGGTGAAAAAAACGTTTGTTTCCAACTTGACATTGAAAAAAAAATTTGTTCAGCACATGAAAAAAAAGAAGTTTGTTTCCACCTGTAGCTAGGGTACTGCTATGCTAAACTTACGAAAAAAAAGTTTGTCGTGTGTCCGCGTGCAAAACAATTGTTCGTTGACGCTTCGCGCACCAAAAAAGTTTATGTGCAGTGTCTTGTAGTAGTCAAACTTCAATTTTAAATGGACAGCGAAGCTATGTGCTCTCCGAGCGCCCGTTTTTGTTTAGCATGGTAGTCAGTGTTTCATTTAGGATGGTAATCGGTATTTGATTTAGGATGGCAGTCAGTATTTGATTTAGGATGGTAGTCAATATTTCATTTAGGATTATAGTCTGTATTTCATTTAGGACGGTAGTCTGTATTTCATTTAAGATGGCAGTCCAGTGGTCGAAATAGGCCAAGTTATTTGGGGGGGTCTCTCAGTTGAAAGACCCAAACGGTTGAAGCCCTTGTAGCTGGCAGTCCGCGGGCCGTCAGCGGGCCACCAGAGGTGCCCTGAAGCCGCTTTTTTCAGATGCTCTGAAAATGAACTCTGAGCTTTTTAAAGGTATGTTTTATCTCAGAAAATGAGTTGTGAAAACCCTATTGGTAATGTATATAAACTTTACTTGCTGCTTCATGCTCATTTTTCAGCACATTTTCAGTATTTGGGGGGGGGGGGGGGTTTGAGGACCCCCTCTGAGTCCTTTTGAAAAATGTATTTGAGGGGGTCACATGAGCATTTGGGGGGGTCAAACCCCCCTGACCCCCCTTATTTCGACCACTGTGGCAGTCTGTGATTCATTTAAGATGGCAGTCTGTATTTCATTTAAGATGGCAGTCTGTATTTCATTTAAGATGGTGTCTGTATTCCATTTAGGATGGTAGTCAGTGTTTCATTTAGGATGGTAGTCAATGTTCCATTTAGGATGGTAGTCTGTGTTATATTTTGGATAGTAGTCAGTATTCCATCTAGAATGGTAGTCAGTTTTTATTTATTCAGTTTTCCGTTTGAGATTGTTGTCGGAGTTTCACTTTTAAAATATTTTAAATTCAGAATGATAGTCAGCAAGAACATTCATTAGAAAAAAAATCCACAAGTTTGCAAGTTTAGACATGATTTATTTCAGAGGACAATCTATCATCCTTTGTTGTGTATTTGTATGTTTTGACATACATTTTGTAGGGCTAATTCATGGTAATCTGTGCTGATCGAATACTCAGCAAATCAGATTAACAACATAATGATCATGATTAAGTCTTTGACCATTTGCATCCATTTGTGTTTAGACCAGTAATCCCTTCTGTTTACTGTTTAGACAAATAAAATCAACTGACTTATTTCGGTGATTTTAAAACTGAATTTCATCTGTCAGTTTTGGGTTAGTCACTCCTTTCATCAGATTGTTAGCATAATAATTATACAATTTAATCTTCTATCTATCTATCTATCTATCTATCTATCTATCTATCTATCTATCTATCTATCTATCTATCTATCTACCTACCTATCTACCTTTCTATTTATTTATCTATCTATCTTTCTATCTTTCTATCTATCTATCTATCTATCTATCTATCTATCTATCTATCTATCTATCTATCTACCTTTCTATTCACTTTCTATTCACTTTCTATCTTTCTATCTATCTATCTATCTATCTATCTATCTATCTATCTATCTATCTATCTATCTATCTATCTATCTTTCTATCTATCTATCTATCTATCTATCTATCTATCTATCTATCTATCTATCTATCTTTCTATCTTTCTATCTATCTGGGTAACTGACTAACACGCCAATTTTAACTGATGAATAAAAAGATCAAATCTGTTTCAGATTTCATAGTCCTATTACACTCAGTGTTGCAGTAATTCAGCTCCTTTTGCCATTTAATATCTATTACCAAATCAATTTCCATCTCACATAAATTGTTATGGTATCCAGGTGTTTTATGCTTATTAATGAATCCATCCAAATTTAGGCGAATTAATCAATAAACATGAAAGGGGGTCACTTAATATGAGCTACCAGGTAAGTTAGGCTTGTTTATCATGTAATAACCATATTGAGACTCTTGGCTGAAGTCAGTTACATCAAAAGGTTGATTGAATAGCCACCAAAGGTGAATGTTCAGAAATCCAGAATGTTAATTATAGGTAGTGGGACGTACAAGTTATTCCTTACAGCTGTTTGAGATGGATAGATGATTGGGACTTTACGTCCTGTATTAATGCACTGGAGAGGCTAATTGGGACAGGAGGAGGAGAATCGAAACCAGCTTTAACCAGAACCTGTAATCTAGTCATTAAAGTAACCAATGACAGCCTTTATAAATTTATTTTGGTTCACATAAAAATAGTATGGACCTAAATATTTCTAGCTTGTCAAATGAACAGGCTATTTCTACTTCAGTTTGACCAAAATGGTTTCATGCAATTATGACAAAATTAAAATGTTTCAAAATTCTCTCACTCTCCAGCAGCTTTTAAAACAAGGTCAAATGCATTTATGCTATTTAATCAGAAATCAGTAAATGCATTCCACATGCAAAATGCTTTTAACACAAATCCCTGTGCAATGGATTAACATGCACTTAAAAGATTTAATAAAGTAATTTCCCTTTCAATCCAATATCCCCTGCTAACTAATAAAGTAATTTCCCTTTCAATCCAATATCCCCTGCTAACTAATTGCAGTTGTTTCACACGAAAATGGAAAATGTCATGTTTATTGATCTACACAGTAAATAGTTCACATTATGTGTGATTAAGTGAAAATAAATCAATGAGTTTTGACATTATGCATTATAAAGTTTCAGAAAACAAAAATTAGAAATTTAGATACTGTACACAAATTTCATATATGTTTAAATATGATTTTTTTTTTCAGTGAAGGTCATATATATGCACTATAACTTAGTTTTCATAACATATGGTGATCATAAAATATGAATAATATGCAGGATTTAGTTGATATACATGTACAAGCTATAATAAACCAATAAGAAAAAACATAAAAGAAATACTAAAAAATAAATTAGATTTTCCTATAGTTTTGCCTCTGTGCCAATGGTACAGCCAAGGAAGTACAAATGATTTCTTTCTATGTTTTCTACATCAGTGACGTCACTAGACATCCTATCATTTACATCAATTGAAGTGTCATTTAAAGACATGTGACATCACTGATGTTTACAGGCCGCCAATTATATAGCCTGAGTTGGGGCGGGGGGGGGGCTTTATCAGAGTTTATCTGCAGTCCTCTCATCATCAAAAAAAGTGGCAAAAGTTGACCAACTTTACAATAAAAAATAATGTGGGATTCTAAAAATACCTAACTTGTATTTTAATAATTTAAACAATTAAATTTAAACACACAAACACAATTATATTATACAACACACACACACGTTATTCATTGTATTTATATGTCTGAAATTCTGATAAATACTAAAACATACATCAAAATACAAAAACTTTTCGTATACAATTAATTCTGGATGCTCCATGGCCAACAGCTGTTGCAAAAAACATTGCTTTATATGCTCAGCATAGGAAACATATGACTCTGTATAAATACTGCAAATATGGTCCAGTCAGCTGAACAAATCAAATTATACGTAATGACATTTGTTACTCAGAACTAATGTCATTTAATTGATGGAATGATAACATTAATACTGCTGTCATCATCACTTTAGTTTAGTCCTGAATTTGAAACTGTGAAAAGTTGGACTTTTTCTTTTCCAAAAGTCTCAAAAGATGATTCACACACCAAAAAAGGTTTTGTAATTTATCCATTCATAAAAAAATCAGAAAAGCAAGTCAGTATTGTTTCTATCTATCTATCTATCTATCTATCTATCTATCTATCTATCCTATTCGTTAATTTCATTTGTCTGTCTACTGGTATGGACGTGGGATGTTACTTTGACATATACTTTTAAGATAGATGTCTTTTTGTCATCAATGACCTCACAAATATATTGTATCGTTTGCTTTGTCAGCAAAAAATTACACCAGTCAAGTTAATGGACTTTTTGAAATATTCCTATTGGTTGACATTCAATATTTCTTTTTCTTTTTTACCTTTTTTTCAACAATACTGATTTAAACAGCCCAAGAATATAAATGCAATCCATACAGACAATACTCTTTTCTGAGACCATTTAATTTAATAAAATCGGCCTTCATTTTGTCATAAATGTATTTGAAATTTCAAATTATATTTTTCTTTTATTCAGTTCAAAACTCTGCAGTCTACACTCTACACATGTGTGTGGAATATTCTGGCAGTGTAACTAAAGTCTCCCTGAAACATGACAAATCTTGCCAGAACACATGTGGCTTAAGAGCTATAAATAAAATATCAATCAATAATACGTTTCAATACAATGGTCTGCTTTACTGTTCAATAATAATATGATTCACTTACTAGGGAATTCCGCCTTGATAAATTGTCTAGATGTGTGTTGTCTGCTGTTAAATCCTTTTCTGTTGTAAAATCAGATCTTTCAATGTTTTGTTTATCACATTGGCGGGCTTCAGGAGTACTGTGCTGATCAGAGTGATCCAGAGGATCCAAACAGTCTGGAGTTGGAGTGAGTAAATAATCTCTCATGGAGTGAACAATATCAGTCATTGAAGGCTCCTGCCTCACTGAATTGATTCCATTTGAAGGTATCTGGCCCCCTGAATCGCAGTATTTTAAGACATCCATGTTAAACAGCAGGGCACAGTCATTAACTCCCCCTCACAGCTTTTAGCGTCCCCGTTGTTGGGCAGACATGACAGCTTTTCTGATCCAGGTGCACACACCTGGATGACGTCAGGCGCACCTGTCCATTTGCTAGAGCGCCCTCTCCCGATTTAATTGCCAATCAACCCACAGTTGCGACAGTTGCCCTTTAAGGATCAATCTCTGATGCAGATTGTTTCAAATTCTGGAGGATTTAATAGCTTTCAATAAAATGGCAAACCATGGAGAAGTAAAAATAAGATCTGTACATTTATGAAATGTACATGAATTGCAAATAAAAGAAACTTTAAAAGGAGAAAAAAAGAGAGAGAGAGGAAAAACTATGCAAATTAGCGTAAAAAGAAATTTGAGAAAAAGAGAACACAGACTAAAATTAAAGCAGAATTTCTATATCAATACATATAAATAGATAAGAAATTATGTCTTTGTTTTGTACAAAAAGCATGCAAGAGTTTTATTGCAAGATTTGCAAGTCCACTGCTGGAGGAAGTGGTGAGAGGCAAATTATATCGAAGCCCTGAAGCCTTCAAGGTAACTGAAGTGGCCTGAGATTCATTTCAGGTTCACTATAATATTAGGAAAACATGTATTTAATAGCTATCATTTTAGCTATCATTTGGCCAAAAGGTTGTGACGTAAAAAATACTCCCCTTTGCAACCCCAGTCATTGACTTTAGATGTTTCAGACTTTGGATGCAGTTTCCAATTCCATCATTAAAAATCGAATTTTACCAAAATTAATTGAGGCTGATATCAGATCAGAAAAATTAATTATTAAACATTTTAGGAAGCTGTTGCGTTGTATAGTCTATGAGAAATCGACTGTATTGTGTCGTAGACCCTTAAATAAAATATTCCTATTAAAGGACATAAAAGACAAATTATTCAGAGATAAAGTTCAACTTCTAA